>JAJJWX010000040.1:0-600000 GCA_023529315.1 Papaver bracteatum | reverse complement strand
GTACCCCTTATGTAAAACGCTATATCTTCATCAGTATTATCTTCTGAAGCACTACAAGAAAACTTGGCTTTAGCGACTATTTTCATACCAACTACAGTTGGTGGAATTCTTCAGCAACAACTATTTGTAACTAAAAACAAGTCTGGTGGGAGAAAATGTTTAACCACTAGTTTTCCAGCAACGATAGTGGGTGGAAGGCTATAGCGTGAACAACCTAACAACATGTATATCGTATTTGTTGTTATTAGCCTCCAGCCATCATGTTTAGGCAACCAAAACGTACCCTAAAAGGTACATATATTTTTCCACTCATCTTACCCACGAAAAAACTTGTTGGTTGAAACCTCAACCAACCATCAAATTATTGTCGTTGGTAGTAGCTTTCAGCCACAAGGTCTGACAACTACAAAGTACACTAGAAGGTAAATACTTCAAGACACCATGTGTAGCCACCAAGTCAATCTTTTGGTAGACACTTGTACCAAAACATAAGTTTGTTGGTGTGGTTAGTAGTTTTCAGCCACCATAATATGACAACTACTAAGGTTGATCCCTTATTAAGCCTGTAAAGACATTAACATCTAAATTTTTTCTTGTTTTTTGTATAGTGTCTACAACATAGCCACGAAAAATACGAGTCAAGTCCACGTGAAGTTAGATTGGTGAAACTAATTTGTTAAGTTATATTGATACTAATTTTGAACAAATCGGGAGCCGAATGACCAAAACATAGATGATTATATTAGAAAAACAAGATTAAAACATATATAGAAAAGCTAAGGTAACAAAATCACCTCCTAAATGGATATAAATTCCTAGGCTGATCGACTAATTATCTTTTTAATCAAGTAGTTGAAAAGATGTTATAATTAGCAGCGACTTCCTCAAAGATGTGATAGACTCACATGTACATATTGATGAACTAAAGCATAATATGTCTATTCCTAACTTTACTTATCTGTTTAACTATTAACATATATAGTTAGGCTTCGAAAAACTCTGGATGATTGAAATAAATCAGTTAACATACATAGATAGGCTTTTAGCTAGATAGGCATAAGTCAAAAAGGATTGAATTTCCAGTTTCTACAATTTTACACGAATTCGTTCAAATTCTACATGAAAATAGTTGTTCAAGTAGCCAAGAATATAAATCCATTATTTTTTTCTTCTAAGGCCATGAACCTATACAAAATAGTGTCACATGGTTCATCAAATCATAAAATTTCACCGGTCGTTATAAATCCGGAGGACCACGCGCCGCCCATATTTTCTCTACTTCAATTTCGTTTTCACATTTCTTTCGCTTATATTTCCTTGCATAAGCGCAACAACAAACAATTTTACATCATTATTGATTAGTTGGAAGCGACAACACAAATTATTTGCATCTGGATTATTTAGGTTCAATATTTCTTCTTGAATTTTCTGTAATATGTTTTTCCCAAAAGTGATTTTGTATTGTGGTGCACGACTGACATTATTTGGTATAAAAAAACATAATTTTTGCAAATACATTCATCTTCAGCTAAAGGAAATCAACGACCCCGAACTGGCACCATATTGAACTTGCAGAGTGAAATAATGAAAATTATGGTGGAAGAATGAAAATTGGAGTGAAGATATGAGTTGAAATGAAATAAAAATTGGGTATTTTAATTAGGTGTTGAATTTAAGATCGTTGGATAAGATATACTGGGTGATCGAGTCTTCATCGATGACGGTTGTATCTTGATCTCTAATTCTGATTTCAAGTCAGAATATTATCAGTAATGACCTCTTATTCTAAGTCGGAATCTTCAGTAAAACCATAAACCTGTAGATGTTCGTCATATTATCCTTAGTGATCTCTTACCTATAAGTAGGAATCTCCAACGGAACCCTAATTCTACATTCAATTGATTTCAAAACTTTGTTTAGGTGAAAGTCGAATTTACATATCAAACTCATTTCTCGATCACTTTATGATTCATTCTTATATATACTCGAATTTGCGTACAATTGAACCTGGATATCAATATCAAAATTCATCCTATAATTTATATATGTTTTTTTTGGATTTTTATCTCATGATAATAATACCGAATGCAATCATATATATACTCGAATTTGCGTATAATTGAACCTCAATATCAATATCAAAATTCATCCTAATTTATATATGTTTTTTGGATTTTTATCTTATAATAATAATACTGAATGCACAAGTTCGTTTTAACACAAAGAAGTATACAAAAAAAAAAACACAAAGGAAAACACATTTTAACACAAAGAAGTATACAAAAACACCAAAGAAAACACAGGAGAAAACACAAAGGAAAACACATTTCTCACATATCCTTCTCGATCCGTATGAGGCTTCCAAACTAAATCTCCACCGTATAAATATTTTCACAATCTGTACGAGGCTTCTAAACTAAATCTCTGCCGTCCAAAAGTTTATATTTTTCCAAACAAAAGCTAAGTATTTTTTCACCTCACTTCCCTCTATCCCTTTCCCTTCCTCGTTTTTTTTTCTCCTTCTTCTTTCTCTGGCTGCGGCTATCTTCTTCCCTCATCCTCCTTCATTCACCAGATTCACCAGATCTAATGGATGACTTTTTTCACTCCCAACAACTGCGGCTAAAACTTCCGATTAGTATTAGCAAATTGTCATATCTACTAGATGCATCCCGATTCGACTAGGATAGTGGATCTGATGATTGGGTTTTTTAACAGAATAAAACCCAATTTTTCTTCTTTCTTCAGAGATTATCTCTATTGTCCCATCCAAGATGAGTTTCTTCTGTTTATCTTTTTTCAATTTTTGTTGTATCTTTTAATATTTGTTGAAAAATTACGAGATTCTTCCCTTAATCTGTTCTTTACGTTTTGATGTATCTTTAAATATTTGCTGAGAAATTGATTTGGTTTAGATAATCTTTTTTTTGCTTGGATGTCTTTGGTTCTTTTTTTGTATTGATTCTGTGAAAATTGTGATTGATTTTGTAGAAAATTAAAGAAATATTTCGCATACTGATAACCCAATCGGATCTAATTTTGGGAGGTGGTTTGTGATGAGCATGGTATTAATTCAACTGGAAAGTACGTCGGAACATCAGATCTACAGCTAAAGAGTTGATGTTTACTACAACAAAGCTTTTTCTCATGCTATACTCATGGATCTTGAGCCTGGGACTCAACGTGGTCTTTAATTATATGGTCATATCTTTTATCCTGATAACTTCGTTTTTTGGAAAATCTTGTGCGGGTAACAACTGGGTTGAAGGACATTATCCGAGCTCATTGATTCAGTTCTCGATGTTGTCGAGAAAGAAGCTGAGAACTGTGACCGTCTTCAAGGTGCAAATTACATTATATAGAGATCAATTTTAAATTCTCAATTGTGAATCAGGGCTTCTTTTTTACATTTTTGGTGAATTTTGAAGGTTTGTGGAGCTATGGTTGATAACAATTGTTCATAGTGTTAATTTTATTTTTAAATTGTAGGTTTAAAAGTATGCCAATCATTGGGTGGAGGAACTAGTTCTGGGATTTGATCTCCAAGATTAGAGAAGAGTACCCTGACCGAATGATGCTCACATTCTCCGTATTTCCTTTGCCTAAGGGTTCAGCATATACAATAGTGAGCCTTATAATGCATCCTTATGTTCGTCAGTTAGTTGAAAATGCTGATGAGTGCATGGTATTGGATAACAAGGCCTTGTTTGACATTTGCTGCAGGACTCTCGATCTAACAACTCCTACACCCTAGTTGTAAGTATTCCAATCCCAAGATCTTAATATCGATTTTTCACCTGTGAATGTTTGAAGTTCAGATATAACATTGTTTTTTCAGAAACCAGTTGACTGAACTTATTTCAGGCCTTGGTGTTCAAGATTTGGCTCCAATGAGTTTGGGTTTGTCTCACAGTTTGCCCAGATACAAGCTAAAGTTCAGCCATGATAAGGTAAAATCTTTTTGATTTTTGACGTATTCACAATTTGTGAACTTAGGGGTTTGATTTTAAGGCTTTATGAATGCTTATGTGATATTATTTTGTGGACTTCTATTTCCTCATTGTAAATGTTAATGCCAAGACCTGTAAAGATGACTGAAATTTTTGAGTCCTTATAATAGCATTTAATTGACTCGTTATTGGTTAATGGATGCATATTTTTTGACCTGAATGAAATGACTAAGATTGCTAGATATCTCAATATGATGCTGGTTCTTCATTATATTTTTGCTACTATGTGCAAGAAGGCTTCTTATTTCTTCCTATTGTGTATAGGTGGATACCATGATCATTCAAGCTATTGGTTTGTTGGATGATCTTGACAAAGAGCTAAATACATATGCGATGAGGGTTGGGGAATGGTACAGATGGCACTTTCCAGAGCTTGCATAGATTGTATCAGACAATATCCTGCACGCCAAAGCAGTTAAGCTGATGGGTAACCGTACAAATGCTGCTGATCTTGATTTCTCTGAGGTAGGTTGCTCTTGTTTAGTACAAACATACAAGATGTAGCATGTGTTCCCATTTTGGGTACCTTAGTGGTTGAAATATCCTTTTCAGGCTTTATTCAATCTTGTTTCCATGGTTCTCTTTCTTGCCATACATTATATAGAGTGTAGCTTTTGTAGTTTTTTGGGAAAGCTTTAATTGTGTTTTTTTTCTGTTATTACCAAAATGTTGAGGTTTTTGACATCGTCCTCATTTTGTTTTTCTTTAGGTCTTACGAGACTGACTTGAAAGAGCCAGCTGTCATATCCATGGCATAATATTACGATAGTGCATTCGAGGTCTCTAGGTCAAGCATCACCTCTTTTGAGTGCATTCTCAGCTGGAAAAGCTTCAGCCTTCAAAATGTTTAAAACAATAAATAGGAAATCAGAAATCGATGCGTACGCTTCCCATGGATGCATACTGGATGATATACGCGGATATATCGAGTTAAAAAAATATTTATTTCACATATCATTCAAGACCAGATGAGAAAATATTTAAGGAGTCCTACCTACAAATACCAAGTGGCACAACTAATGCTTTAGTCGGGCAAAGTGGAAGCGGAAAATCAACTGTGATTAGCTTGATCGAGAGATTTTACGACCCACAAGTAGGTGAAGTTCTCATAGACGGAATAAATCTCAAGGAGTTTCAACTGAAATGGATCAGAGGAAATATTGGGCTTGTCAGCCAGGAACCAGCGCTCTTTATTTGTAGCATTAGAGATAATATTTCCTATGGAATTGAAGAAATTAAAGTTGCAGCTCAACAAGAAAATGCTGCAAAGTTCATAGATAAATTACTGCAGGTTTGTCGAAATCCATTTTACTGAATTAATCCATGATAAATTTGTACTTACCTAAAAGAGAATCTTAGTTTTTGAATGATGAATGTATTCAGGGTTTAGGCACTTTGGTTAGTGAGCACGAAATTCAACTGTCAGGTGGTCAAAAGCAAAGAATCGCCATAGCTAAAGCCATTTTGAAAGATCCACGAATTCTTCTTCTAGATGAAGCTACCAGTGCACTTGATGCAGAATCTGAGAAGGTTTTGCTGTACTTGTTGCTCATCGCTTGAGCACAGTAAAGAATGCAGATATGATAGCATTCATTCATCAGGGGAAAATAGTTGAAAAAGGTGCACCTTCTAAATATTTTTTTTTTGGCTCATGATAGGTTGAGTTCTATCAGCTAATGCTTTTGGTTTCTCTTCGGTGCGAAATGGATTAGATTGTATCTTACCTCATTTGATCAGGTGGACCATTGGAGCTTCTTAAAATTCCTGATGGAGCATACTTCCAACTTATGCGCTTGAAAGAAATAAGTAAAGAATCTCAAAGTGATGATACATATTTTTTTTGCAGTAGCTGAATGTAGGTTGATAAAGCGTCTTCGCTTGATGTGTTTCAAAAAGGTAGTTCACATGTATATTGGTTGGTTTGATGATTCTGAACACTCTAGTGGTGCAATTGGTGCAAGGTTATCTGCAGATGCATCCACCGTTCGTAGTCTTGTTGGAGATGCACTAGGACTTCTTGTATAGAATGCCGCAACATCAGTTGCGTGCTTGGTTATCTCTTTTCAAGCAAGCTGGAAGTTGGATTTCATTATCCTTGTTTTACTACCCCTTTTAGGATTAAATGTGTGGATTCAAAAGAAGTTGATGAAAGGATTTAATGACAATGCAAAGGTTCAAAAGCATTTATTTTTTCTTTTCGTCTTGGTTTATGCATGTAAATAGTAATATTTGACAATCAATACTCGTGTGTTTGCAGTTGATGCATGAGGAAGCAAGTCAGATTGCTAATGATGCAGTTGGTAGTATACGAACAGTCGCCTTATTCTGTGCTGAAGAGAAGTTGATGAAATTGTACAAAGAGAAGTGTGATGGCCCAAGAAAAATTGGGATAAGATAAGGTTTTATTAGTGGAATTGGTTTTGGTCTCTCTTTTTTCTTATTTTTTTGTTTGAACGCAACTTTTTTTTATGTCGTAGGAAGACTAGTGCAGGATGGCAAGACACATTTTCAAGAGGTTGTTCGCATAAGTATATTTCCTAGAGAGTTCTTGTAATCTCATGCTTTGATTGTATGAAAAATATCATTTGGTCCCTCCTTAATAAAACCTAATCTTGTTTGTTCTTAGGTGTTCTTCGCTCTTGCAATGATGGCAATGGGAATTTTCTTGGAATTTCTAAATCCCAAGGAAATCAACCTGGTTCCATCAAATGTCATATCAAGGTATATGTTCCCTGTATGTACGTAAAACTTTGGGCATCAACAATCTGGTGGCTAGTTGTTATTGTTCGTCTTTTTCAGCATGTCATGCTATCTTCAAACAGTAAACTTGATAAAGTAGCATAAATTATTATAGTTTGGTCTTGGACAGAGGATGTGTGAGGTTACTAGTGTATGTGATTGTTAACTATGCCAAGGAAGATACTGGTAATGCTTACAGGTCATTTTTTTGTGTGTCGACTTTGTCTTGGATACGCATTCTTTGGTGGATATGGGAATGAGGTTTGAAAAATTATCAATGAGCTCAGCTAAGGTACTTCCATATTCTAAAGAGTTGAAATTGATGTCACAGCTCCAATTTCAATTTATTTGAGATGATTTTTAACTTTGATTACTGTTTATCTTATGATCTCAACTTCTTGTTATGATTTAAAACTATATATGGCCCCTTTGTCTTATCCACATTAAAATTCCCGGTATGAGAATTGATAAGGTTTTTGGGTTTAGTTAGAACCGGAAATGCAGAAGGAGACAACTTGTTGCCGTTCATTGCAGCTGAATATGGAGCGAATTAAGGGAAGTCATTGAGTTCTGTGAGAAGAGTTAGGCAATGAGTTAAAAATAAGTTGGTTTTGCATTGATTCAAGGACTTAGAAACCAGGGAAAGATGAAATTTTAAAGCCAGTTAACGGAGAAGCTACGTCTGAGATGGTGTTTTAGGAGTGAATGAGAAACTGAAATGTTGTGTGTCTGAATGATTAAAATCCATGGGTTTGTCTTGAATTTGTCGCAGGTAAAGGGATAGCCTTAGAAACCATCAGCTCTTTTATGTCTGCATCACCAGCAAACTGCACACAAAATGTTTGTCAAAATGCAGTTTCAGATCCAATTCTAAATTTCGTAGTCTATGTGAGTCGTCTCTTTAAAGCGTAACTCAAATGATAAAAAAAACTTCTAATGTTTTTTGGTTATTCAACATATGCAAATCAGCATGCGAAGACGACTGTACTGAAGTGTTCTGTTCTTACCATGAATTTGTGTAGGCAAGTGTCTATATTGTAGTTGATGTTTTGAATATATTTTGGATATTTTGAATGTTAAATGAGTTAAATATTATTATCAAAATGAAGTTTATGTTTATTTTTTCATGATAAAAAATAAACAGTCTTAGCAACAGTAATAGCACCTTGACCGACTGGTTTGTAATGGCTCAAAACCGTAAGCAGCTGATTAACCGTGTATAACTTTTCACCAACTCAAAGCTAACACTTGATGCAACCAAAAAACGAGTGTCTAGAAACCTTGACCAACAAAAAAGGTGGTGGCATAACCATTGAGCCAACTACAAATAAGATGGTGAAATTCTCTTCTAACAAACAATACAGAAGCTTAAATCCTTAAGCAACTAAAATTCAGTGGAAGGAAACTCTCTTCCATCGAGACATACAGTGGCTCCAACCCTTCACCAGCACCCTCAACAACTAAAATCAAGCCAATTAAACCCTTTAACTGCTGAAAAAGTTGAATAATGGCCACCTCTACCAACAATTTTCAAATCTTGAGCCACTTATATATGTGTGGGTTAAATATTTCAGCGACAAATGATTTATGTGCTTTACCAACTAGAGCTAATGGTTAACGAATGTTTATGCCAACCTCAACTTGAGTCGCTTCATAGTAGTTGAAAGATATCTTTTCCAACGACATGGTTGGTACAGGTCTCTAGCAAATAAGCCTTCAACCACAGAGCCTATTTGTTGCCATGTTGGTTGCTACAGATCTCTAAACACTAAAAATGGCCCTGTACCAACCGAATCCAAGTAGTCCCTAAAGATCAATTTTCTTGTAGTGAAGACATCAAAACATCAAGAGGACCCTGTAATACTGTGTCCAATTCATGATTGCTCAGAAAAAATAGCATCTTGGATTGTCATCTCTTGAAATCCTTTCCGTTAAACTTCTGTGGTCTTTCAACGTTCATCTTTGTTTCCATTGTTGACATCATTGCAAGGAATAATAATGTGTTAAGTTTGTTGGGATCTTGCAACAATGAACATCACGTTAGAGGTATCAAAATAAATATGTAAAGAACTAATCCGAGATAACTCTACCGAAATAACTTAACGAAGGCAGAATCACAGGTTCAGCAAGTTCTCCTTAACACATTATTTCGCGGGTATACTCGAGTTGTGTAATGCTAAACCCCTCACAGCGAAGATGTTTCCAGGATAAGACTTCCTGATATAACTTGAGTTAGCACAACACAAGTTACCCCTTTCTTCGAACTCAGCAACGGGGATGGAAGTAAAACCTATGGAGAAACCCTAGAACGAAAGAAAAAATTTCGGTGTATTTTGAAGACTGAATTTTGAGTTGTATTTAAAGGAGAAGATACTTGCAAATCAAGTTAGGTTTTGGTTTTTTTCAAAAACTAGTAAAACACCTAAAAGGAATTTACCCATAAATAAAACTCTAAAAAATATTTTAGGAATTAATTTCCTAAAGAACAATTAGCCCAAAAAATAAATCCGAGTAGAAGAGAAACTTGGTGCATGGCATACGCTCTTCTCAACCAAGTTAGCATTATTTTTCTTATCCTTACATTGTCTACAGTGAACTTCCATATGACCAGTATTTCCACACACCCAACAAGGACCCTTAATTTTAATAATGCTAGATTCTGGTTTACGAAACATACCTTTCTTGTTAGGTCCATGCTTCGAGTTGCGATAGTTGTTGTCACCTTTTCCAGCTTTGGATAACTTGTGTTTAGACATATGAGCTTTGTTCGCCATGTCCCTTGCAGATGACATGTTCTTGTCTTTGGTGCACAACATCTCTTCCACTTGAATCTTCTTTCCCAATTCAACCATGTTGATCTCTCCAGTTTCATTTCTCAGTTTTTTCTTGTACTCCGACCAAGAAGATGGTAACTTCTCAATTGAAGCAGACACTTGAAAAGTCTCATCAATGACCATACCTTCAGCAGGAATCTTGTTAATGATTTGTTGAAACTCGATGAATTGATCAACAATAGACTTATCATTCGTCATCTTGAACTCCATAAACGTTTCCACCAGAAATTTCTTTCTTCCTGCAGTCTCAGCTTGGTACTATGTTTCTAACACAGTCCACAACCCGTAAGAAGTCAAGTTCTCTTTAGCATTGTAAAAACCATACATCGCATCTTGCAAACCATTCATGATATGATTTTTAGCCATAAAGGTACCCCTTATGTAAAACGCTATATCTTCATAAGTATTATCTTCAGAAGCCATCAAAACATCAAGAGGACCCTGTAATACTGCGTCCAATTCATGATTGCTCTGAAAAAATAGCATCTTGGATTGCCATCTCTTGAAATCCTTTCCATTAAACTTTTGTGGTCTTTCAACGTTCATCTTGGTTTCCATCGTTGATATCGTTGCAAGGAATAATAATGTGTTAAGTTTATTTGGATCTTGCAACAATGAACAACACATTAGAGGTATCAAAATAAATATGTAAAGAACTAATCTGAGATAACTCTTCCGAAATAACTTAACGAAGGCAGAATCACAGGTTCAACAAGTTGTCCTTAACACATTAGTTCACGGGTATACTCGAGTTGAGTAATTTTAAACCCCTCACAGCAAATATGTGTCCAGGATAAGACTGCCTGATATAACTTGAGTTAGGACAACACAAGTTACCCTTTCTTCGAACTTAGCAACGGGGATGGAAGTAAAACCTATGGAGAAATCCTAGAACGAAAGAAGAATTTTCGGTGTATTTTGAAGACAAAATTTCGTGTTTTATTTAAAGGAGAAGATACTTGCAAATCAAGTTAGGTTTTGGTTTTCTTCAAAAACTAGTAAAACACCTAATAGGAATTTACCCATAAATAAAACTTTAAAAAACATTTTAGGAATTATTTTCCTAAAGAAAAACTCGCCCAAAAAATAAATCCTAGTAGAAGGGGAACTTGGTGCATGGAATACGCTCTTCTCAACCAAGTTAGCATTAATTTTCTTATCCTTTCTCTGTCTACAGTGAACTTCCATATGACCAGTATTTCCACACACCCAACAAGGACCCTAGATTTTAATAATGCTAGATTCTGGTTTACAGAACATACCTTTTTTGTTAGGTCCATGCTTCGAGTTGCGATAATTGTTGTCACTTTTTCCAGCTTTGGATAACTTGTGTTCAGACATATGAGCTTTGTTCGCCATGTCCCTTGCAGATGACATGTTCTTGTCTTTGGTGCACAACATCTCTTCCACTTGAATCTTCTTTCCCAATTCAACCATGTTGATCTCTCCAGTTTCATGTCACAGTTTTTTATTGTACTCTGACCAAGAAGATGGTAACTTCTCAATTAACACAGTCACTTGAAAAGTCTCATCAATGACCATACCTTCAGCAAGAATCTCGTTAATGATTTGTTGAAATTCGAGGAATTGATCAACAAAAGACTTATCATTCGTCATCTTGAACTCCATAAACTTTGCTACCAGAAATTTCTTGCTTCCGGCTGTCTCAGCTTGGTACTTTGTTTCTAATGCACTCCACAAGTCGTAAGTAGTCAAGTTCTATTTAGCATTGTAAAAATCATATATCGCATCTTCCAAACCATTCATGATATGATTTTTAGCCATATAGTTACCCCTTGTGTAAAACACTATATCTTCATCAGTATTATCTTCAGCATCCATCAAAACATCAAGAGGACCGTATAATACGATGTCCAATTCATGATTTCTCAGAAAAATAGCACCTTGGATTGCCATCTCTTGAAATCCTTTCCGTTAAACTTATGTGGTCTTTCAAAGTTCATCTTTGTTTCTATTGTTGACATCGTTGAAAGGAATAATAATGTGTTAAGCTTGTTGGGATCTGGCAACAATGAAAAGCACGTTAGACGTATCAAAATAAATATGTAAAGAACTAATCCGAGATAACTCTACCGAAATAACTTAACGATGGCAGAATTACATGTTTAACAAGTTGTCCTTAACACATTAGTTCGCGGGTATACTCGAGTTGAGTAATGCTAAACCCCTCACATGGAATATGTGTCCAGGATAAGACTGCATGATATAACCTGAGTTAGCACAACACAAGTTACCCTTTCTTCGAACTCAGCAACGGGGATGGAAGTAAAACATATGGAGAAACCCTAGAACAAAAGAAGAATTTTCGGTGTATTTTGAAGATAGAATTTCGAGTTGTATTTAAAGGAGAAGATACTTGCAAATCATGTTAGGTTTTGGTTTTCTTCAAAAACTAGTAAAACACCTAAAAGGAATTTATCCATAAATAAAACTCTAAAAAATATTTTAGGAATTAATTTCCTAAAGAAAAACTCGCCCAAAAAATAAATCCGAGTAGAAGGGGAACTTGGTGCATGGAATACGCTCTTCTCAACCAAGTTAGCATTATTCTTGTTATCCTTACGTTGTCTATAGTGAACTGCCATATGACCAGTATTTCTACATACCCAACAAGGACCCTTAATTTTAATAATGCTAGATTCTGGTTTACGAAATATACCTTTCTTGTTAGGTCCATGCTTCGAGTTGCGATAGTTGTTGTCACCTTTTCCATCTTTGGATAACTTGTGTTCAGACATATGAGCTTTCTTCGCCATGTCCCTTGCAGATGACACGTTCTTGTCTTTGGTGCAGAATATCTCTTCCACTTGAATATTATTTCCCACTTCAACCATGTTGATCTCTCCAGTTTCATGTCTCAGTTTTTTCTTGTACTCTAACCAAGAAGATGGTAACTTCTCAATTGACGCAGACACTTGAAAAGTCTCATGAATGACCATACCTTCAGCAAGAATCTCGTTAATGATTTGTTGAAATTCGAGGAATTAATCAACAACAGACTTATCATTCGTCCTCTTGAACTCCATGAACTTTGCCACCAGAAATTTCTTGCTTCCTGCAGTCTCATCTTGGTACTTTTCTTCTAATGCAGTCCACAACTCGTAAGAAGTCAAGTTCTCTTTAGCATTGTAAAAATCATACATCGCATCTTCCAAACCATTCATGATATGATTTTTAGCCATATAGTCCCCCCTTATGTAAAACGATCTATCTTCATCAGTATTATCTTCAGCAACCATCAAAACATTAAAAGGACCCTGTAACACTGCGTCCAATTCATGATTGCTTAGAAAAAGAAATATCTTGGATTGCCATCACTTGAAATCCTTTCGGTTAAACTTCTGTGGTCTTTCAACGTTCATCTTTGTTTCCATTGTTGACATCGTTGCTTTACTTCCTATAGGAAACAATGCTCAATAAAGGGTGTGCATGGCATTATGCAGCATATGACAAACGCCCCAAACTCATAAAGGTTAGTAGAAGAATTCTCCTTGATTAAAAATGTTCGATTATCCTCAAATCTACCATATTATTGTATTTTGTCGGCCATGATCATTAACCGAAAATAAGAATGGAGAATTATAACTGGGAGAGTTTATTGCTTCTCAGCTTTTATTTCTTACTTAAGTACTCATTACAAATGGGAACCAAATATCCCTTTTAATAGCACCCGACCAACTATTTTACAAAGTGGGAGTGTATGATTAATGCATATTTTTATAAGATAACCTTGTTTATCCTTATCTCTATATAGTGTGATGAAAGGATGGGATAAATACTAATCCACTTTTTCCTTTACCAAACTTGACTCTAGATTGTTCTTGGTGGTTAATGGTGGGCCATCCACTAACTTATCTTCACGTAATACTCCCTCTTGGACCACAATTCTAAGAACGTTGCCTCGTTAAAACCTTGCCAGAAAAACCCAATTGGGACAAAAACTAGTCGAAGGAAAAAGAGTACAACATTAGTAGTTGTAAAGTGATGATGGTGGTCACACATTTTTTCCCGTTGCCGAAACCGTGTCAAGAAAACCATTTAGGGAAAACCTGAACTTGGAGTGGGATTGGTCACCACCACAGAATATTTTCTTTGACAAAATTTCACCAGGAAAACCACTTGGGACAAAAACCTGAGCGCCAAGAAATACTTCCTCCATTAAATTTGCGTTAGGAAAACCACTTGGGACAAAACCTATACGCATGCGTCAGGAAAACCGCTTGGGACAAAAACCATAACGCTTGCTCCTGAAAACCGCTTGGGACAAAACCAGAGCGCATGCGCCTGGAAAATCACTTGGGACAAAACCAGAGCGCCTAAAGTTTATAATAATGCTGACGTCGATGCTAATGTTGCCTCATTAAAAACCTCATATGGAAACCCGCGTGGGACAAAAACCAGACTAAAGGAAAAGCGTACAACGGACGTCGCCCGATAATGGTGCTGGACATGCATATGCTGCCTCATTAAAACCTTGACAAGGAATACCCAATGGGACAAAACCTTAGTGAAGGAAAAAGAGTACAACACGTTTAAGTCCAGCCAATGATTCTACGAGTTTACTCCCCCTGAAGCATGACATCTTAAAGCGGTTGGTGGTGCAACTATTATATGGCCTTCAGAAAACTGTTCTACTATTTGAAGTTTATGGAGGATTGACTGCAGGTCTTGCGTCAAGTGCACCACTAACAATTTACACCTCACATTTAGATCCCCCATCCGTTGCGTACCAAATTCGGTTTTCCGCTTTAACTTCGGGCATAATAATGAAAATGCCTTTTGTAAACTCATAAATACCGTAGAATCAATTTCATCCTCTAAAATTGTAACCTGCAAAAGTTAGAAAAACAAGATAATGCATGCATTAAATCCATGTATGGTACTTCTGGACCATAAATTCAACGTATGTATTAGATAGATCGATCACTTCCCTCTTTTCGGGAATCGCATAGTAATAGTGCTAATTTAGTAGCACAACAAGTATCATGAGTATCAAGATTGGATACTCTAGTCTATACAGACATGCTATGCTAGCATGATCTCGAACTTCGGGTCGAGTAATTGTTTCACTTTTCAATGAGATCTTATAGTTTTGTTCATGCGTGGATTTTAGCGCTACTAAGGGCTCTTTAAGAAGCCAAAAATGATATCATCAATCCATTCGGATTTTAACCTTATACCAAGAACATTAAACACATATAAGGATTGTTCACGAATTTCTCATATGTGGTGGTAATGATTTATTTTAAGCCTGACATAGTTCACAAGGTCAGGTGGCTGCCTGATTCAGAAAATAGAATCCTTCTGGGATTCATTACACTTACCAACAAAATGCAATATGAGCCCTTCAAGGATTGCCACGCTAAAGTGCATATATATTTGGAGAATATTTTAATTTTCAGAACAAACCCTGGGGTTCAGCAGGAAACCCTCAATCGCGCTTAAAGCGATAATAGTACTCTATCTGCGCTTTATCTCAAACACCAACCTGTAATATTCAGGCCTCATGATTTTACAATGTGAGTCGGATCCGAACTTTTGCGCTTTTCCGAGAGATTCCATCCCCTACCTTATTTTGAGGGTAACAGATTATATGCCTACCAATCACAATGTCGATGTTCCTCTAAAGAGGGGTACATAACCACCATTGTAAATGGATAATCGACAATTATATAGATCACTTAGTTCTCTAGTGCATGCACATTCAATAAAAGTTTCATAGACTGGTACCAACGCCACTTCAGGGGCATTATCACCTCCTTATTTTCGATAAGGAGTTTCAAACTTAGAGAATGTGGATCATATCCTGATAGTCTCCACGAGCACTATCTGTAGTCTCTTAGTAAGAGCACTACATATTAGAAAAGTGATTGGTCTCTCTTTTAACATGCATATATGAGGCGGTTATTCGGGCCTCAAGCATGTTTTAACACACGACTTGGTCATTGCGAGATGCATGATTTAACCTGATGTGACAACTTCTTGTGTCTGCATCCTCAAGCAAGTGACAAACAATATTTTCCCAGAGCTACTGTAGTTATTTGTTTTAATCATGAATAATCTCCAACACCTCAATTACATCCAATTATCTTGGTGTGAGAAAACAAATGAGATGTTTCACGCCAATTCTAGTGGCAGCCATACTTTCTTTGATCAGGATAAAGCTTAACCAGATAACCTATTTAAATGTCGACATTGCTTGCTGCAACCATTAGGTGGTGCCTGTCATGTCCATGAATTTAAGGGAAAGACCTTAAATTTTCCTACATAATACATGCCATCTTCAGACGGCAGTCTTTATCCCCCAGATTAAGGCGAGAAAAACCTTTTAGGTTATCATAATTTGCAACATCCTTTAATGGTGACTTTTCTCCCCCTGATTAAAGTGGGAGAACATTTAAGGTTATCAATCTTACTCTTGCAAAACTTCTGGTGGCGGGTTGTCATGCTAACTTCTGGTAGCATTTTAGCTTTCATGATCATGGAGGAAACATTAATATCTTATTTCTGGAAACTTCTGGTTCCATAATTGCCTGATTTTCAAAGGCAATTATGCTCATGATAGTTTTTGGGCTTTAATTTAATTGCAAAAAAAGTACCCAAAAACATCTGCAGGCTCGACAAGAGATGAGACATTTCATTCCGTTCTTTGTAACGGCTTACTTCCTCCCCCTAACGGCGAGAATAAAGTCTCATCTGCAATAAGACATTACCATCTCAAGATTTTAAATGTCTTATGAACCGAAACCAACATATATAGCTAGGTGATGCAATGGACCAAACACGCAACTTTATAATGCATGGTTGCTTCCCAAGCCAGTATTGATGGTAAATAGTTGGTTGAGCAATAAATTAAAGATGCTTAAACAAAGAACTCAACTATACTTTGTCGAGTATGCACATGTGCTTTTTAGTGCTCGATATAACACCAACTTAAGGGAAAGCATCAGAAGCCCGTAAATTTACCATTAAGATAAGTGGACTTAATTGGAAAGTCCAAAACTGGATATGCAACCAAAAGATTTGCGAAAACGGTTTGGCAAAATCTATCATTACGTGTTAATATGACAAGAGACCATTTAGTAGATGCGTATATAAATACAGTAAAGTATTGAAATAATTGTCCATATTGCAGGGTGACTAAGTCCTGCAATTTCCACCTTGAAACCTTTATTCAATGTTGGTGATTCAGCAACAGATTACCATAATGCTAACGTTAATGTAAATTTAACAACCAATTGTCTCAGGGGACAACAACACAATTTACATCCTCATATAACAGAAGCTTCAAGTTCTGTAAAGGATATCCATGAGCATTTTAAATTGTCTACTCATCTTGGTAGAACTTTGGTGTCCATATTGACCATGTCTAAGCATTAAAAATCAAGGTCATTAAACTTCTGTCTAATGACATCGTGGAATTCGACTGTTCGAATTTTTTTAATGGCACACCTCATAAAAAAAAGCCTTACGCTTCTTTACAACGTGCTTCTGGCACAAAAACAAATGAAGTAACAAAATACTCCATAAAAATGCTCATTTATCGTTTTAAGGTGGTAACGCCAAATATTAAACACTCAACAGATTCTTCAGGAATATGGAAATATAAGGCAAATATTACACCACCAGATAAAATGATATACGCTCGCCCGGAGCCGTATATCATATTATTCGAACCTGAAAATGGTATTTCACATTTCCCCAAAACCCTCTTACAAGGTTACAAAAGTGGTTCAAAAATTTGTGTTTGTTATTCCACCTAAATTTGAGACAAGTATCTCCATCGTTCATCTCTGTGGATTGATTACTTCCAGATTCTATATTCTTCGGTACAGATAGACGAGAGAAAATAATAAAGCAATTAACAATAGTATTTTAGTAACTATGCATGGGTTATCCCGAAACCCAAAAATTAACGTGGACTACTTCCGGAGTCTATTTTATGAATTACTTCTGGAACCCATAATATTTTGGATCACCGCAATGAACCATAATTTATATGTTGGACCGCTTCTGGGGTGAACAACATATCTCATGGATTGCTTCTGGAATCCATTAGGAGTACTTATATAAATAAGTAAAGAAAATAAAAAAACTTAAAAACAAAGGGAAAACAACAAAATACATATGGTACTAGTACAATATCAAAAAATCTCCAACTTAGTCACCTTTAGGGTCAATGAAATATTAATTTATTACAAGTGTGCAAAAATGGATACATGCTTTATAGGAAAATTATTTAATGCAGTCGCAGGTCACTTCAGGGACCGCTGATAGAAACCAGCTAGCATTTTAAAGGGTCACTTTTTGGACCGACTGGCTAGCGAAGCGTACTTTTGCATCCATATTATGTCACACAATATTCCATCTTCGGGTGGAATTATTTCAAAATTTATGGAGATTAATAAAGCGGAGAAAATGAACCTCCATCTTTCAGGGATGTAACAATTTCTCGCTTTAACGGCATTAAAACTGTTTGTACCATAAAATTAATTAAATCCAAAATTAATATCAAGATTTACACAACTGAAAGTCTCACCTTTTTGTACTTACCAAAAATTATTAGCACTAGCCTTAATAACAGATTTATAGTTTAAATGATTCCCTGACAGGAAATGACAAAGAAGATGATAGAGAACGTATTTGAAGCAGTACCATCCATTGTAACGCTGTTAACAATCGCTTGGCTAAGAAGTAGTAAACCAAACGCCGTTAGCCTATGTACTGTAGATGCATCTTTAGTGTAAATGCAAAAATGTTGTTTCATCGTAGTGATCTGGTACTACTTTCCCAATGCTTCTTATCTGTTCAGCACCACTAGCAAATATAAAAGCAATAAGATAAAGAAAAGTTATGGATTACTAAGATTGATATTGGAATCTTTGTCATTACCACCACCATCACTCCCTACTTTTCTTTTTGACTAGAGAATCGGTGGGATCTAGTTTGATTTATTTGTTTGTTTTCTTATTGTCACTCCCTCCCTCCCTCTCACTTTCTTTCTTACTTTCTTTCCTTTTTTTTTTCCTATCAGCTATAACCACAAATTTCTAAAATATAATCACCAACTTTTACAATCCATTTCATCATTTGGATATTACTGATGGTTCTACTAAGAATGATACTGATGGTTCAATTTCCGCTGAAAATGATTTTAAAAAGTAGAAGAAGGTGGTGGTGGTCTAGTAGTTGGAAGGGGTAGGAGGCGGAGAGGGAGTTTCTAGAGAGAAACAGAGAGAGAAAGAAATCAATGGCTAATTTTCATCATCCTTTCTCCCATGGTGATGAAAATTTGTAGTACTAAAATTAATAAGAGATTTTTTATGGGAGACAATGGAGAAAGAAAAGAAGAAGAAGATGAACAAACTATGAACTTCTTTATTTACAGAGGGGAGGTGAAAAATAATAGAGATGGAAAGATTTGGACAACTTCGATAACTTAGGACGAGCGATTTTGTGCTGATAACGTATTGTATTTTGTCGGCCATGATCATTAACCGAAAATAAGAATGGAGAAATGAAACTGGAGAGTTTATTGCTTCTCAGCTTTTGTTTCTTACTTAAGTACACATTACAAATGGGAACCAAATATCCCTTTTAATATCACCCGACCAGCTATATTACAAAATGGGAGTGTATGATTAATGCTTATTTTTATAAGATAAGCTTGTTTATCCTTATCTCTATATAGTGTGATGAAAGGATGGGATAAATACTAATCCACTTTGTCCTTATCAAACTTGACTCTAGATTGTTCTTGGTGGTTAATAGTGGGCCATCCACTAACTTATCTTCACGTAATACATATCTAATTGTACTCTTATTGGGAACTAGATTATGTACCCGTTATACGCACCGGGCGGCTCTGCAAACCATCCACCATCATTTTATGTTTCTCGCCCGATCATGCATTTTTTGATTTGGTATCGCGAGGCTTTGCCCTGCCCCATCTCTTAGAATCTTTGATTTGGTGTGGCTTCGCCTCTCCCAGTCTTAAGTTAACCATCCACCATCTTTTTTTGATTTGGCGTGGCTCGGTTTTGCCTCACTCCGTCGCTTAAAATTTGGGTCAAGTCAGCTATTGAGTCAGAGATCTAACATGGGTGAGTGGTCTGGGTTGAAGGTATTCGAGTCGCTAGGTCGATTCGTCTGACCAGAATGCCATCCAAGAAATCCAGCTGGGCTTGTATCTAGTCCTAGAAATCTGTCAGTTCGCTAGAGCTGACAGTATAATATTCCTCTCCTAATTCCCGTGGACACACATGCTTCTTAGTTTTTCGTCGTCCGACTATTCTACCCGCGGACACTTCCATGAAAAATATAAGTCCATGAGTTTTTAGTTTCCCGCCCATCATAAACTCACGATGACCATCTCGATGTTGATGTACAACATAATCTGTTGGAATATTTTAAATTGCGTTGCGAAGGGGGGTCCTGGGGGGCGTAGCCTCAGTAATGACCATCTCGATGTTGATGTACGTCTTCTTACTTGCATAATACAGCATCATGATTCTCCCATTGTAAAATGCATCTTATGTATGCTTTAATGTGCTTAATAGCACATGAAGTCCCATCAAAGATACTGGTAAGTGTAGGAAAATTGCATTTTGGTGGAATCCCTCCCAATTGTACTTCTCTAGCAAATGGAGTCCTCGCAGCTTCTTCGATTGCTTCATCTAATTGCCTTCTATCTCCTCCTTTTCTATTGTTTATCATCCCTCTCATTTCCGCTAATTCTCGAATGATCCGTGCATTTGCTTCAGAATTCTCATCCATTGGCCTCTTCAACGCAGCCTCTCTTCTTCTACGTTGTTGCGTCTCTTCTCTTGCGATCCTTCGCATTCTATCATATTATTCATTAATGTTTTCATTTGTACAATTTTGCAAATATCTTCTTTCTAAATTATCACAATTGTTTTGTTGCAGAGCATCTTGAAATTCTTGTTCTTCCCTTTCTATTCTTCTCATCCTTCTCATGCGAATATCGGGAATTTCTTCTTCTTCATTTCTCCTTCTTCTGTGATTTATTTCTTCTTGATTTTCCTGTATTTTAGTTCGAAAATTTGGTTCTTTCCTCGCTGTTTCTGTTCGTTGATTTCCAATTCTTCTCTGAATTCTTTCATACTCAACATTTTGATTATTACGAGCCTCTTCACGTCTTCTTACTCCACTCTTGTAATTGTTCGGAAGTCTGAAATTTTGGGGTCCAGGGGAGACCGCCCCTGGTGGGGGTCTAGGGGGAAACGCCCCCGGAATAATTTTTTGATACGTAACTGTTTGGACCGTTAGAAAACGTTTCCAGAAAATTCTAAATCCAACAGACACCATTAATGTCTCCGCAAACGGCCAACACATCAAAGTCATTGGGAAAGGCACTGTTGAACTCTCGTTTACTTCGGGAAAGACCGTTACTCTTACTAATGTATTACATGTCCCTGACATGATAAAGAACCTTGTTTCCGGCGACCTTGTTATGAAGGCTGGATTCAAGACGACCTATGAGTCTAATAAGTTTGTATTGTCCAAAAATGGTGTGTTTATTGGACAAGGATATGCTTGTAATGGGATGATTAAGCTTAATATAATAAATAATGGTTCTGCTTATATTGTTGACTCTGTTAATCTATGGCATGGTAGATTTGGTCATGTAAATTATGGTTCTCTTAGAAACATGAATCGATTAGGTTTGATTTCTGATTGCAATTTTTATCATGCTTCTAAATGTGAAATATGTGTGCAAACAAAGATAACTAGAATTTCCCATAAGTCTGTAGTACAAAATTCTTCCTTACTTGAATTAGTACATAGTGATGTGGGTGATTTGCATGGTTCTGCCACTCGTGGTGGAAATAAGTATTATGTCACTTTTATAGAGGATAGTACTAGATATGCTTACACATATTTGATGAAATCTAAGGATGATGTTTTTGACATGTTCAAAATATATAAAGCAGAAGTAGAGACACAATTAGGACTGAAAATTAAGATTTTATGTTCTGATCGTGGTGGTGAGTATTTTCCTAATGAATTTAAATTATTTTGTCAAGAGCATGGTTTAATTCATCAATTTACTGCACCTTATACACCTCAACAAAATGGTATGGCTGAAAGAAAAAATAGAACTTTGATTGATATGGTTAATTTCATGCTTATAAGTTATAGTTTGCCTAATTCTTTGTGGGGTGAAGCTATGTTGTCTGCATGTTATATTTTGAATAGGGTTCCTTTGAAAAAGAAGAATGTTTCTCCTTATGAATTTTGGTTTAAAAGGAAACCAAACTTGAAGAGACTTAAAGTCTGGGGTTGTTTGGCATATGTTCGAAAGCCTGATCCTAAAAGAACAAAATTGGGAAACAGGGCTTATAAATGTGCTTTTGTGGTATACTCTCTTAATAGTATCACCTACAGATTTTTAATCCTTGATACTTTCGATATTATAGAATCTGTAGATGTGGAATTCTTTGAGAACTTAAATAGGAACAGTTCTCAAATGCAACCCATGGTGAATTCATTATTACCTAGTCTAGAATCTGAAGAGACTAATGAGAATGGTGATCATTCTATTCCTACTCAAGACATAGAGGATATTTCTGAACCCATAGAAGATATCGAACCTAGAAGGAGTAAGAGAGCAAGAAAAGAGACAAGTTTTGGTCCAGACTTTATAACATATCTTGTAGAAGGTGATAAGAATACAATTCTTAATATTACCAAATATGTTGCGCATGTTGATGATGACCCTAAAACTTATGCTGAGGCTATTAATTCCAAATATGCTAGTTTTTGGAAAGAATCTATCAATGATGAAAAGGATTCCCTTTTGACCAACGGTACTTGGATATATTGCGATTTACCTCCAGGCGTAAAGCCTATTGGAAGTAAATGGGTATTCAAAAGGAAGATAAATGCCGATGGTACCAAAGGTAAGTTTAAAGAAAGATTGGTTGCTAAGGGTTATAGGCAAAGACATGGAATTGATTACTTTGATACATATGCTCCTGTTGCACGCATCTCATTTATTCGTTGTTTAATTGCACTTGCTTCTATTCAAAAGTTAATTATTCATCAAATGGATGTCAAAACTGCCTTCCTAAATGGAGATTTGGAAGAAGAAATATATATGGAACAACCTGAAGGTTTCATATTGCCAGGCCAAGAAAAGAAGGTTTGCAAGTTGGTTAAATCTCTTTATGGATTGAAGCAAGCTCCCATGCAATGGCATGGGAAGTTTGACGAAATGGTTTTGTCATATGGTTTTGTGGTGAATGATGCGGATAAATGTATCTATAATAAGCATGATAGTTCTGGATGTGTAATTCTCTGTTTATATGTTGATGATATGCTTATTTTTGGATCTGACATATCTGTGGTGGAAGAAACAAAAAGGTTTCTTGGCTCTAAATTTGATATGAAGGATTTAGGAGAGGCTGATGTAATCTTGGGAATTAAGATCCTAAGAAAGGGGAATGAGTTGGCTTTAACCCAATCTCATTATATTGAGAAACTTCTCAAAAGGTATGATCATTTTGATGACGATCCAGCACCTACTCCTTTAGACCATACTATCAAGTTAAAGAAGAACACCGGTCGTACTCATGCACAACTTGAGTATTCCAGTGTTATTGGGAGTCTTATGTATGCTATGCATTGCACAAGACCGGACATATCCCATGCTGTGGGGGTATTATGTCGTTTCTCAAGTAATCCTGGATTTGAACACTGGAAAGCGGTTTCCAGAGTTATGGATTACTTGAAAGGAACAATTGATTTTGGTTTGCATTACCAAGGCTATCCCGTTGTATTGGAAGGTTACAGCGATGCTAACTGGAACAAGGTAGAATCCAAGTCCAAGTCGACGTCTGGATGGATTTTTAATTTAGGGGGTGCTGCTATATCTTGGAGTTCCAAGAAGCAGACTTGTATATCTGATTCAACAATGTTGTCATAATTGATAGCCTTAACGAATGCATGTAAAGAGGCAGAATGGCTTAGGGACCTTCTTATGGAAATTCCACTTTGGAAGAATCCATCTCCAGGAGTTTTGACTAATTGTGATAATCAAGCTACAATCTATAATGTCTCTAATAAGACTTATAATGGAAAGTGTAGACATGCGAGTCTCAGACACCAAATGGTTAGGCAACTACTCAAGAGGGGAGTGGTTACGGTTAACTTTATTGAATCAAAGAGGAATTTGGCAGACCCATTCACAAAAAGTCTACCAAATTCAGTTGCTTCAATAAAATGTAATGAAATGGGACTAAGGTCTGTGAAGGAAGGTTGATCTCCCATAACAGAAACCCAACCTATGTTTTGAAAAGGATAAACAAGGTTCAATGTGGTACCAACAAGTTATGGCTGTAGATTATGGAGCACTAACATAAAACTTCCCATTTCAAGTTAGTGCTGGTTTTTTTGCAAGAAAATAGGATGGATGTAAATCCTTAATGAGTCTGTGATTAGTAAAAGGTGTCTCGCAGAAACACCTTCGAGACTTACCTATATGAGTATGGAAATGTGGGCCGTTTCCTAAGAGAAGAAGACCGTTCTCTAAAGAAGACTCATGAATAAGGATATAAGCACAAGGCCTTTATAGTGCTTGGCTACAGAACACATGATTTATGGAATCAATATGTGTGGAGACTCCGGTTTTATCATTAGGGATACTTGGTTCAAGACTAGTTTCACCATAGAATCTCGATAAGGCTTTGAGTTTCTTACACTAAGTGAAGGTTCAAACCAAGAAGGTACCTATCATTTATGTATTGGTTTCAACGATGATGCTTAGTCTCAATCGTGCTAGAACTACGTTGGCTTGATCCCACTCGGGTACGTAGGCAGTCACTTCGGTGATGCAGCCGCTCCGATTTAAAAGTTTTTTAACTTTGTTTTATGGTTTTTGAAAATAGGGGGAGAATGTTGGAATATTTTGATACGTAACTGTTTGGACCGTTAGAAAACGTTTCCAGAAAATTCTAAATCCAACAGACACCATTAATGTCTGTTGATGAAGGGACCTGACGTTTCGTGAAGAGAAACTTCTCTGTTACCAACAGACGTGAAAAACCCTATAAGTAGCATCTCCCAGAGTCGTTTTCAAATCATTCAAAAATCTCTTCTGTTTTCTTTCTTAAACAAAGCATCATCAGAATCTATTTTACATGTGTTCTTGATTGGGTCAAGGGGTGCAAACCTTGAATCCAATTTCCGGTTGTAGGGCTTTCATTGTATCCTGAAGGCAGTATTTCACATACCTGTTTCAATCGCCAATTCGTTGGGATGGTAGAAATATTTGTCTAAAAGAAATCATCCAGAGCCTTGAAAATTTTAGAGTACAACCAAAATCAGTTTCTGTTTTCATCTCCATTGCAGCCCAGTAATTTTCCAACATAATCCACTTCCCTGACTTTCTTTATTTGCTCAGTCCTGTAACTCCATCTTCTGTTGCTCTTCCATCACCAGTTACTACTGTTAAGCTTCATCCCATCATCCTTGGAGCAACTCCAGTGATCATTCTCTCTAAACTCCTCCATCATATCTGTTGTTTTCTTCCTTTCCATCAACAATCACCAATACCTCCGATCAACAGCCAACTCTATGATCAATCACCATTACTGCCATCTTGAAAACCCGTGAAAATGATGTACAGCAACACCATCGCGATCATATTGGCAGCATCCAAAACTCGAGCTCATCTCAGAAACCTCAATCATCAATCACTATCTTTGATCATGTCCATCTTGTCTTTAGAAATCAATCAAACATACTTGAAATACACCCATAAAGATGGACTGTACGTAACAGTTCCATTTCCACTTGGAGGTAAAGATGACAAAAAAATGAAGTTCAGAATACCCTATTTATAAATACTGATGCAAACCATGCCATAAATGTGTACCTTATAATGATGTTGGACTTTTTCTCAGATCGAAGCAGCCTGCAATTAATTAGAAATTTAGAACCCTCTTTGCAATTTCCTATTTCATCTTAACTGATGCGTGTGTATCCTGTTTGGTAGGGCTGGGCGTTACTGGACGGCATATATTACGGTGATTAAAAAATTAACTGGTGTTACTTAAATTTGGATTTCTAACACGGGTGATTAAAAAATTAAAAAATCTTAACGGTGTTACTTAACATACAGTTAAGTATTCGGTGTAAACCCGGTGTAATTTTTTTATTAGGTGTAAATCAACACATAAGTTTTGTACACCCACGTTTCCACTAACGATTTTAGTATTAGGCCGTTAAAATCAGGGGTCTTGGACCAATGACGTTCTCTACTAAGGGGGTGTTTTGCAAAAAAAAAAATCGTCGACCAATAACGTTACGACACTTGTCTTCTCTAGAATTGTTGTAGTTGAAAACTTTTATCTAATTTAATTTGAGGTGGATGTCATACTCACCGTGCAACGTGGGAGCTCATATGACTTAGCCTTTTAAAGGAGGAGTGATGACTGTTGCTTAAAATTAGTGGGAGAATGCGGCAAGAGCTAAACGGGTTGGGTTATGGGCGTCGCCAAACCCTGAAAAGCCATGGGAATGGAGAAAAAATAAACACGACGGAAATGAACTTCTATTGGTTCCTGTAAGCAGTGAACCGGTTGGAAAAAACTAAAACAAAAAACAAAAAAATACATGGTTTCGCCCAGGTTCAAACTGGGGACCTTCTGCGTGTTTGGCAGACGTGATAACCAACTACACCAAGAAACCTTTGTTGTCCTGCAGAAAATAATTATTAATTTATATCTTACATGACAAATAAGTCCAAGCATCCATCCACCTTACTTGTGTATGGAGTAATGTATCTTCTAATATAAACCGCCATTTAACTGAAAACCTTAATCACAAGCATCACTGCAGATGGGGTGGCTCCTTTGTGACTGGGTTGGCCGAATGTTCTTAAACTTAATTAACGGCCACCATTTATGCTGTCATTAAGAAGAAGAAGGCAGTAGGGGTTAAGCTAGAACTATTTAGGACTTTGGTTAACTTAAGAAGTAAACAGAGACAAAGAAGAACAAGGTAGAGACGGGTTTAACAGAAGACAACTTCTTTTGATTATTATTCGAACATAGCTTTTTACAAGAGTTACAAAGTATATATATATGTGATCTTCCTTGAACTACAGGGTAAGAGAATTTCCTAACTTAAACTGATTTCCTAAACTACAAAATACGTGACTAACAGGGTAACGTGTGTCAAGTAACACACGTACCAGATGATGACTTAACAGGTTATGCAATATACTATTCTTTTCTAATTATACAATTAATAATTTGAAATGTTCCATATGTTACTGGAAATTTTTGTTCTTGTTAGAGCAACATTAGTGTTGTTGCTATAAGCCATATATGGCAACAAAAGTAAGCGCAATGTTTATCGTCAAAAGCCATTCTTGATGCCATCCAGCCATATTGTCAAATGGAGTTCTCATATTTGAGAACTCTTTTTTAGCAATTCTCATATATAGCTTCACGGTATTATAAAGTCCGTTCAACATCAAACGCATCCTTAAATACCGTTCAACACCAAACGCAGCTTTAATTTACGTCTACATATCCAAACGTAGTTTATAAAACCTTGTAAGTGGAAAGGAGTTATAAACTGAGTCCAACTAAATGTCTCCCCAACTTGGACGGGTTTTGAAATTTCGTTTGCCTTCAAACGTAGTTTTAAACTACGTTGATACATGGAAATGTCTCTCCCAGTATGCCAGAAATGAAATTGCTAAAGAAAAAAGCCATATATAAGATGGCAATATGAGATTTTGACAACTCACGAGTAAAGTTGGTCTTAGGACATTTTTATCTATATGCATCACCATACCGATTCACTGGTATGGGTTGTCAATTAGTGTTCTTTTTTTAAGAATCATATTTTGGGACCTATGTTTTTCTGGGGACCATTGATTTTTAAGGCCACCCTATCCTACAATGATAAGGGGTATCCTAAAATCATGAGTTTACCAATTTGCCCCTTACCCTATTTAATATTAACCCACCACCTCCGATTACCACCACCACCAACCACCGATTACCACCACCACCACCATCACCGATTATCACCACCACCTCCTCCCACCACCACCGCCAAGCACCACCACCACCACCAATTATCACCACCACCACCACCTCCGATTATTGAGTGAGTAAAGTGATAGAAGAAGAAGATGGAGAAAAAAATTATTTTGAGATGGGTGAATATGGAGAAAAAACATCCTCTGGGTACCGAAGTATGCTTGTAACTTAGTGAATGTTGCTATAAACGTCCTAATATATCTTGAAAATCAAAATTGTAAAAAAATAATATTCAACCAGGTCAACAAAGTTCGGTTTTATTATATGAAGAACATGTAACCGAACTTTATGCAAATGCAGTTCGGTTAGTAAATCCAAAATCACAAACAACCGAACCAGAGATTTAATGGAGTTTTTGTTTGTTCGGCTAGATGATGAAAAATCAAATGTAACCGAACTACTCTGCAATATAGAGAAAAGTTCGGTTTTGAAATTATTTTTGCGAGTTAACTGAACTCATTTACAGAGGTATGTTTGGTTTGTTCGCAAACTTTAACGCAACCAAGTTCCCAACCGAACTGCAGGTTAAAAGTAACCTAGTGTTAGAAGTTCGGTTGGTTCGCAAACTTCAACATATTTTCCGAATCAACCGAACTGAGCTTATATATGCATATATGCAATTAGGCAAACGTTCGGTTAAAGTAAAATCTTAACAATTTTTGTGATCCAACCGAACTGCACTTCCAAATGCATATATGGAATTAGCCCATAGTTCGGTTAAAAGTATTTTTTTCCAATGAACTGAACTCTGAGTTCGGTTCATAAAAAAATAATTCGTGATAACCGAACTCTGAGTTCAGCAGAGCCTTTTTTTTTTCAACGTAACCGAACCTGTCTCTGAAAAAAAAAAACTCCATTAAACTTCTCTACAACTTCCATTTTCAACTCATTTTGATGACTACTTCTCATTTTTTCAACCAAAAACGAACGACAAACAATGTGTTTGTGAGAATATCTTTATTAATGATTTAAATTAAGCTATATATATAGAGGTGGTGGTGGTGGTGGTGGTGGTAATTAGTGGTTGGTGGTGGTGGTGGTGGTAATCGGAAGGGGTGGTGGTGGTAGGAGGAGGTGGTAGTGGTAATCGATGGTTGGTGGTGGTGATAATCGGAGGTGGTGGTGATGGTGGTAATCGGCGGTGGTGGGTTAATGTTAATTTTTTACATAATCATTTCACTAATCATAACCCAAAACTAATTTAAAAGGTAGTTTAGGTATTAATATAAATATCTAGATAAGAGGTGATCTACATTTATAAAGAGTGTCCTACCCTAAAAAAAAACAAAGCAAAAAAAACAAGGGTCCCCAAAAAAAACGATTCTTTTTTAACCACCACAAGACGCAAGACTAAATTGATGAATGACTAGTCTTATGTCGACCTATGGCCCAAGTTGCCACAGTGTTGTACTGCCCACCTTAATGAATGGAGGACTCTTTTCTTACGTCAAGGACTAATTAGGACATGCAACTCAATCATACAGTGAGATGTGCCAATGGGTTGGTTGTCTTATTGGATTTTTTTTTTTGAGAATAAATCGATTTATATTAATAAACCGGGTAAGTGATTTGGGCGTGATCATTAAAGGTTGCCCTAAGAAGGGATATGCCTCCAATGTCTTATTGGTTACTTAATCTGTTGAAAATGATTCTCATGATTAAATCAAACTTATTATAAGGTCCCTTTTGGTATAGTTTTCAAAAACAGTTTTATGTTTTCAAAAATAAAGAAAACTGAAAACAAGAGAAAACATGTTTGGTAGGGACATTTTCTGAAAATGTTTTCTATCTATTTTCTGTTTTTGAAAACAAAAAAATGAAAACAACAAATTATTGTTTTCTGTGTTTTCTCTTTTTTCTCTTTTTTGTTCATCTTTTCTTTTCAAAACAAAGTAAGAGATCGGGGGAATGACTGCAAGTGAGTCATGGCTAATATCACCATTCCTTGACAAATCTTTACATTTGATCCGATTTAGTTGATTTTCCTTGTTTTCAAAAATAGTTCACCAAACAATTTTTAGAAAATAAAAACAAGGAAAAAATGGTATGTTTTTAAAATAGTGGAAAACTATTTTTGAAAACTGTACCAAACAGGCTCTAAGTTTCTCCAAATTCTTGTTTCATTTTCACAAAAGAGAATGGGAAATGCTATAAGGTATTTAGCTCATGAAGCAATTCATCATCACCATTCACATGGTGCTTCATCCACCGCTACTAGTGTTTTATCTCTTGCTCATGATCTGAATTTTTTTTGCTCTAACACCACTAGATCAATTATGATCCAGCAGCACCAACATTTAACATTTGGAATTTTATGATGCCAACAAACCATGGCTTAAACCATAGTTATTTCTCATCTTTTTTGGCTACCGTTTTTTGTTTGTTTGAAGGAAATCCCTGAAACTATTGCACCCTCATTAGCCATATATCTTGTTCTTTGATATATGGCGGGCTGCACAAAACCATTAAATCCCGATACATAAGATTGACTTTGGAAGCATAAAGAACCAACCAAAAAAGGTATTCATCTCTGCATCAAGAAACAAAGAACTGAATGAGGCATAGTAAGAGTTATTTTAGAATACATCAGTACATGATCTCGATTACAATGTACTAGTATTATCGGCAGCGAGTTGGAACTCAATAGATGGGTGACAACACCAGGTTTTTTGTGTGGCTGATTGGCTGTTGCCATCACAAAATAATCATGTAGTTTGATTTTACATGTTTAGTGTTAAGATATGGTCAAGATATTATATATCTTGACATTATTGTGTTGTTATTTGGTTGTAACTGCATATATATCCTTGTTGTACAGAAAAAGACCATATATCAAGCAGTTCTAATTAATGACAAAGGAAAAGAAGTACAAACAAAGGATCCAAAATAAGAATGGGAAATTAACAATAACATGATTCTCACTGGGATTGGAAATACATATATTCCTTCTATAAGTATGCAACTCACCAATTTTGAGGTAGCCAAAGATGCATGGGATTTTCTTTCAAAAAGGTACACACAAGTAAACTTTGCTCAGAGATATAAACTTGAACAAGATATTAGATCTATGAAGCAACCACATGATCAGACTGTTTCTGTTTTTCATTCTGAGATGTCTATAGTCTGGAATCAATTAGCACTTCTGGAACCAAAATGGACTGTAGATTTGGAACTGTGGAAGAAATTGTAGTTGCAGGAAATCTTACACTACAACCTTGATAAGTATCTATAGAAATCAAGTCATATTTGAAGATGAACAACAACACTTTTATTATTTTGATTTTGAGAAATGTTTACAAGAAATGTAAGAACTCATAAATACAACTTTCTTTCTAGAGTTTCTCTCTCCTCAAGACTTTCTCAACTCTAAAAAATACATCATCCTTTTCTGAATCTATACGAACCCTTTATATAGGAAATTACATAATGGATGACACCTAAGTTTTCCTCTTATTTCGGATCTACTCTACGATCTCATCGCGGTAATTACAATGTTCACTCTCGCGAACTCTAAACGTGTTCTTCTTGTGTCAGCTACTTTTAATTACTTTGTGACACTCGCAAAGTGTTGTTGAAGAAATCGCGGTATTGCTCGCAGGGGTGTTATTAATCTCTCGAGAATATCATTGTAGCGATATTCTGGTCCTACATCTTGCCTCTTCTCATATCTTTTCTGCGAAGGAGGAAAGATCATGAGAACTGAGTCTTTTATAATGCTGAAACTATTTATCTTTTTGTATTCTTCTCCTTTGACACGTTTCTGTATCCTTCGCCAGCTGTCTTCACGTATTTTTTCTTCTATTCAATTTTTGACAAGTCCTTTTAAACCGCTGCGATCCAACCGTTCATGTCCTTTCGTTGCATTAATTGCGATCATTAATTATCTTCTCGAGAATTTTTCTTCTTCTATAAATACTCTTTTCATTCTTCTCTTTTCCTCTTTTTACTTTCTTCTTCTATCTCCCGAGAACTTCTCTGCAAGTTCACCGTTCTTCCGTAAATTGCACGTCTGTTGTTGTTGCGATTTATTTCTTATTTTTCAACTTTTTCTTCATTCCCATACTCAAAAAATGGTTGCTGCTGGTGCTAAAAACTTGGTTGCTTTTGGTGAGATGCGAGAAAAACGTAGAAGTAAAGGTTTTAGCTTGTCTACAATTCCAGATCTGAACCCTAAATCCGAACTTTCTATTAAGTTATTTTATGATCATCAACTTTCTCGTGATAAGGTTATAGTATCGCTAGGTCAGCTTGAAGATGGTCTTCCCATTCCTCTCTATGATCCAGAACTTCCCTTATTTTATGAAATAATTTCTCACGAGAAGTTCTCGCGAGCAGTATATCAATTGGGCGAATATTGTATTCGATTACTTCTTGAATATGCTTCTCGTGGTGCTGATAAAGGATCTCGCTACCCAGATTCTGCGAAGAATACTCAATTCAAGGATGTTCCAGTTATTCCCGCAATGTATACTGTGGATAATTTCTTCATCAACTATGACATAATCCCCATGAAGAGAAATCGTACTTGCTGGGGTTTCCGTTTGCAAAAGAAAGATAAGGTTGCTGATGATAAAACTCTTATGTTAGATATTGATTGGCATACAAGTACCAATCAAGGTCCTCGCCATTCCAGCAATGACAAGTGGTTTATTTTTCCTCTAATTCTAGAGGGTCCATATATTTCTGGTTCCGATGCGCTACCCGCGAGTACTATAGAGTATCAACCATGGGTCTTCTATTGGCCTGAAAAAACTAAAGAGGTATGTTCTCTCCAATTTTTTGCATAATTATTATTCATCGTCTTCCTCATGTTTTTATCTTCTCGCTAACTATTTCGATCTTTTCCAGATTGACATACTAAAGCTCAACTACCAAAACTTTAGGAAACCCAACACTCTTTTAGCTCTTAAATCTCTCACAGATGAAGTAAAAAATATCCTTTCATAAATTTTAACAATATATTGTTGCCCCTATTTATTATCTTTATATGTATTCGTCGGAAATCGAAGAATTAAAACCAATAAAACCTGCGAGGACCAAGGTGAAAGCTGTGAAATTTTCAGCTGATCGCAAGGGGAAACCTACTACTCCTCCCAAAGGGAAGCCTTCTACCCCTCGCAGTGAGGAATCTGGCGATCCTCCTTTATAGAAAAGGAAAACCCAACTCTCTTCTTTTTTAACTCCTCAACCCATCCCAGAAAATTTAAGTGTTAATTTTGATAGGGACAATGATGATGAGTTTGATGATGTTAATGACGTCCCTTCCATAAAGGATTCTTCTTCTTCTGAGTCTTCAATGGCTCAAATATCCAAAAAATTTGGCGATGCTACACATGGAATTGCAAATGATTATGGAGATGAAACTCTTAATGGGATATCTCAGGCTCTCGCCAAAGTCTGCGATGCTCCCGTATGAGTTGATAATAATTCTCTTCGCTGGGTTTCAAGATCGCTAACCCCAAGTTTCTTAAACTCGCTTGGTATTCTGGTATGTTTCTACTTGTCCATCTTATTTATATATTTATTTTCTCGCCAAATCTTGATTTATATGATTCTATCGCAGGTTGGAAGAGATTCCTTTGATATTTCTTCTAATTTGGATAGCATATGGGTTACCTATGAAAATAAAGTTGCTAATTTTCGCTAAGATAAAGAAAAATTAGAAGATGAAGTTGCTGAGCTTCGCAAGAAGAATAAACAGTTGGAGACTGAAGATTTAGTTGATAAACAAAAGATCTCTGATCTTGACAAAGCTAACGATCAACTCTATGGTATGACTTATTAACCTTCTCTTTTAATTCTTCTTACCCCATCGCATCTTATTCAAGCAACCATTTTTAATCTGCAGATATTTATGGTCTTACTGTTGAGGCTACATTCCTCCAATCTTATCCTGAACTTGTAGATGATAATACCCTTCTTGCTCTCCTTAATAGTTATTTAAGTAATTTCTCAGATGATAAGATTAGATCTCTCTCTATAGATGAACATAAATCCAAACTTAATCTCTTAAAAATTGAGCACAAATTCAATTTAATTTTAAGCAACAAGTTTAAGCACCTTTATCTTAATACAAAAGAAGATGTAAATAGATTAAGAAAAAGGAATAGTGATCTTATTGATGAGAAAGATCTTGTTGTTAAAAATGGTACCAAGGCCCTAGCATACTTTCATAAAACTCTTCTTAATATTCAAATGGAAAGAGATAAACTTATCTACGAGAATAAAGATCTTCTTGCGAGGGAGACTCAACTTCGATCACGTCTTCTTATTAATAGCGATGATGAGTTTGTTTGGGCTGCGAGGGTTCTTGACAATGCCAGGAATAATTTAGGTGTAGATGTTATCCTCCATGTTGGACAAGCCGCTTTAATTAGAGATATAATTTCTGAAAGAGAAGGTTGTCATATGTTCTACTCTTGATAATTTCCTGTTTTTATTATTCTTCTTTACAAAATTTCTAACTTGTTGTCATATTCTCGCAGGAGATGAAAAGAGATATCTTGAAATAATTAGAGAACTTGAAGGTGAAAAGAATCATCTCGCGAACACTCTTGATGCTCGCAATGAGAAGTATTCACGATTGAAAGAATAATTTAAAATTACTACTGCGAATTTTAATAGATCTCTTGTTGTTTTTCGCAATAATTCCATTAAATTGGTTTGTGATGATCATGATATTCCTCATTCTACATATCCTGATCTGGCAAAGGAGATTCCAGCAAAAACTCCAAACCTTGTTATCTCCGATAGCGAAGTTGAAGATTCTGGCGAAGATGAAGATAATGATGATAATGATGAAGGATAAAAATCCGGTGAAGAAGAAAAATCTGATAAGGATGAAGATAATAATGATAACGATGAAGTGGAGAAGTCTGGAGATGCAGAGAAATCTGAAAAAGAAGATGGTGATGGATCTAATTAGTTCTGCTTCTTCTTTTTATCTTCCTTGTAAATTATGTATACTTATTTCCTTCTTCTTGTGATATTTCTTCGAGTTTATCCAATTTGTTGCGAGTTTCTCCAATCTTCTGCGAGTCTCTCCAATTTTGTAAATTCCCTTTATATATAAACTTCTTTTGCTTCTATCTGTATGAATCAAAAAACAATTCTTTTCTGCAATACAAGAAAATCATCATAATTATTTCCCTTTAACTATTTATGTAAATGTGTCATTTAATAATATCTATGCAATTTTATCATATGGTAGATGAATAATAATTTCATCATTCTATGCATTCCCATACTTTCCTCTATTATTCATCTGCAATACGAAAAAATTGAGTAGAGATTAGATATTAGTTGTAGAGTAAATAGATTTTTCCTCAATACCCGCAATAATTATCGCTAGCAACAATTGTATGTCCTTTTGATTTCTGCGTAAATATCTTAAATCTCATAACTTCTGCATCACTATTGCAGTTATTCAATCTTGTGGTCTTATTATGCCTTCCTAGTTAAAGGTCTTATTTTGCCACATTTTTCTTTCTGCGACAAAATCGCATGACATCTTTACATTTGCATGTATTTACCCCTTGATTTTGTCTTATCTGTATTTTTTCAATTTCTCTGCGACAATATGACAAGTCTAAACTCTCTTGCGAGAACAAAGCCTTATGACATTACCGTCTTGCGATGAAATCGCAGGACGTCTTTACATTTTCATGTAAAAACCCCTTGATATCATCTTAACTTTTGTCTTATGGCTTGTTGCCTCTTTATAAATCTTGTCACGCGACAATATGACGGGACTAAATGTTCTTGCGATCATAAATCCCCATGACATTGCCGTCTTTAGACACTTATCATCTCCCTAATGGAGAATGCCGCCCTTATCTTCCCCCTGGTTTCCCCTTCAAGGAGGGAACATTGGCCATACAATACTAGCTCTTCCCATCCGAATTTTCCAACAACCAGTTGTTTTCGCAGCCTCTTGTCCTTTATGCCTATATGGCTTATAGTTACAAGACTGCACCCTAAGTGGGGTTTTTTTCGGGCCGAGTGCATCATAACCAATACTTGTAAGGATGGCCAGGGTAGTTTCGTACGCCCCGGGCACGCTTGACTCAACCGTGTACCTCGGAGCCTTGGTCATACTCTGCACTCCTTAGAAGAGATTCTCAGTCGTCCAACCAGGGTATAACCTTATATAGTTGGAAATCCGATATCTCTCTCCTGGATAGGTTCTCTTTAACCCCAACATCTGCATAACTCAGGTTCCAGCAGCGTTATAACCTTATGACTGAGTCATGTAAAGAGATTCCCCCTTTTATGACGCACTATTAGGTCTTACATTTGCCTCTTACGAAATTTTATTCGCGAACTAGGGTGCACGACATAAAGGTTCGTCCCATTCTATTAATCTATGCGAAATTTTATTCGCGCTTCTCGCGAGTATTGTAACTCTAATAAAATTTCATTTCTTTGATCTTCTTTCCTTTTGTATAATTTTGCAACCTTTTCTAACAGAGTACTCTTTTCAATTACATTTTATTCAAACAAGTCATTCATAAATTTCTCCAAATTTCATCATTTTACCTCTCTACTTACTACTTCCTATTGCTGCTTTCTTGTTGCGCTTTTCTATTTTCTCTTCATTTGCGAGACGCTCGCCACCAACCATTAATTTGTCACTCCTTTGATCTCGCAGAATTTCATATTCTCGTTGTTCTATTGCATCAACCATTAATCTGTCACCTCTTTGTTTCTGTTTGATGTTGTGTTTCCAATTTCTAATCCTCACGGATCTTTCTTCGCAGTTTTCCATGTCAATTTCATAGAATATCTTTCCATGAACCAAATCTCCCTTTATAACCATTGGGATGTGGAAACTTAATACATTGATGATAAGTTGATGCTACACCTAAGATCCCATGCAACCAAGGTATTCCAATCAGATCATTATAAGGAAATTCAATGTTAACAACTTAAAATAGGATTGTAAAAGATATTCCCCTTAAAGGAACTCGCATTGTAATCTCCCCTTTAGGCTTGTTAGTAGTACCATTAAAACCATAGATTTTATACGTTGATGGTATTAGATCTTCGTCTCTTCCACCCATGGTTTTGTAAGTATGATAGAATAAGATGTCACCTGAAATCCCTGTGTCTATTAGAACTCAGTTGATGGCCCAAGAATTTTCAGTTTCATCTTTATTTTCTTCATCTTCTTCTTATACTTGCTTTGGATTTATTTCTAATCTTACCACCAATGGATTATCATGCTGCTCGCCAGGTTCTGATACTTCTTGTTCAGTGAATAATATAGTTTTCTTTTGCTATTCTTCTAATGGTGAGACTCTCGCAATATTCATTACTTTTCTTCCATCTGTGTCTCTCGCAAATACTCTGCTTAGAACATTGTCGTGGAAATCTTCAATAGTTCTGTATGAATGTACGATGGAATTACAGAACAAATTCTTTGCTTTAGCCCCAACTTCAATCACAAATGTTTCTTCCCCTTTTACAATATTTACTCTGCGAATTTCTGGTACTGGTGGTAAACGCTAGGATTGTGGATATCCTACGAGAAAGTGATTTAACTTCCCCTGATCAATCATCCTTAATATTATCCTCTTTACATTCCTGCAATAATTTATTGAGTGACCATGAAAGTGATGGTAATGACAAAATTCTAGACTTCGATTATTTGGATGTGGCTCTTTTCCCATATTCCATGGTGATGGTATGTTTTCCATCAGAATAATAGCTTCACAATTTTTTTTCTATACTAGCATTTAGGGGTGGCAACTTAATTTCTTCCCATATTATCTTCTGATTACCTTGGTTTCTAAATTGTTTTTGTCTCTGACCACCATATGTCTCTTGTGGCTGATCAAGTCTTTGGATTTTATTATTTCCACCACGATTGTAATAATTCTTTTCCCTCTCATACTCTTCTTGATCTCGACTACCAATGGCTACTAACTTCTGCTGATTATCAACCACTTTTTTCTCTTGTTGTACCTGCGAGGTGTTCGCTACATTATTAATCATTTTAGGAAGTAAATTTCCATTTGCCACCACTGAGCTGGTGTTTTCAATCGGGTATGATTCCATCTCATTTTGTTTCTCCTCCAAAGCAATGTATTCTTCTTGTAACTCTCGCAGCTCTGTCATGGTGATTGTATTTTTTATTCTGAAAACTTGTATGTACAGTAGATTGGTTGCGAACATTGCATTAATGAAAGATAAAATTAGGTATCTTTCATCTACTCTTCCATCCATCTCGCTGCACATTGACTTCCATCTTATGGTTAAATGCTTCAAACTCTCTCCAATCCTCTGTTTTAATCCAAATACATCTTCAATGCCTAGTCGCGATGAATTGTTGATTATATATGCTCCCAGAAATGTATCTTGTAAATTATCAAAAGAAGTTATAATATTTTTTTGGAAATCCCTTGAACCATTTTAGCGCCTCGCCAGTTAAGCTGGACGCAAAATACTTGTACAATACAGCATCATGGTTCTCCCATTGTAGCATACACCTAACATAAGCCTTGACATGCTGAACATCACAAGTGGTTCCATCAAAGATACTGGTTAATGTTGGTAAATTGCATTTAGGGGGTATTCCTCTTAACTGCACTTCTTGAGTGAAAGGGGTTCTCGCTACTTCTTCGATAGCTTAATCAAGTTTCCTTCTACCTCCTTCTCTTCTATTATTTATCATTCCCCGTAGTTCTGCTAACTCTCTCAATATTTTCTCATTCTTAGCTGAGTTTTGCTCCATTGGTCTCTTTAATGCAGTTTCTCTTCTTCTGCGTTCATGCCTTTCTTGTATTGCGAGACTTTGTGCATCTTCTTCTTCATCTTCATATTGTCTTCCTCTGCGATTTTCTCTTTCATCTCCTTCTTGAAATCGTAGCTGATTATGCTGTCTATTTTTTTCTCTACGAATTTCTCCATTTCTCATCATTTCTCTTTGCTGTCTTTCTATTATCCTCTGTATTCTATCATACTCCTCCTGAATATTATCATTATAGCAATTTTGTGTACGTCTCCTTTCTCTATTTTCATGGTTATTCTGTCGTACTGCCTCTTGAAATTCTTGTTCTTCTACTTCTGCCCTTAATCTTTCTCTCTCGCAAGCTAGACATGCTTGTTCAACATAATGTCTCTCAATTTATTCCTCAATTATTCTTCGATTTCTTTGATTCTCTCGCCCATATAATATTCTCCTACCTTCTTCTCGATTTTCTTCACCATTTTGGTTGTTTCCTCCCTCTTGATTTCTATTGTTATGTCTATTATCCAAATCTTCGCCACGCGGATTATAGCGATCATCAATTATCTATTCTTCTCTATGACGTTGTTCTTCATTTGGATTTTGTATTTTTTCTCAAATATTTTCTCTAACATTTCTCATAGGAGAATTTTGTCTTGGTTCTTCTCTTAATGACCTTGAATTTGATCTAATGGTACTTCTTGATCTCCTTCTTTGTAATCTCAAATTTTCCATTCTTAATTCATGATTTTGTCTTGTTAAATTCGCACGTTATTCCGCCTCTAATCTCCTTTCTTCCTGTACTCTTTGTCTCAAATCATCTGCTATTTCATTTTCACCTCCTTCAAGAATTCATACTTCAACTACTTCTTCATCTCTTTCTTCCCCTTCTTCATTTCTTAATTGTCGATCTTCTGCTTCTTCCATCGAATCCGATCTCCAAGTATGCACACTTACTCTATCATAATCCACATTTCTATAATGTATTGGTGTTTGTTGATTCGGCTGTTGAATTGGATTTTCTCCTTCATTCCTTATTCTCTTTCTTCTTGTTCTTATCCTTGAAGATTCTCCTATCTCATTTGTTCTTCCACCTGCAAGTCTTTTACTCATCTTCACAGTTGTTGGTGGTTCTAATGTATTTCTTTTTTGTCCATCCATTAATTCTTATCATGCTGTTAGATATTGCGTAAAATCTTTTACTAATTGTTTCAAATTCGTCTTCAACGACAATTTTTATCTTTTTTCTTCAAATAACTCTCAATTCACTCCCTTTTTCGGGCGCCAAAATGTAGTTGTAGGAAATCCTACACTACACCCTTGATAATAATCTATAGAAATCAAGTCATATTTGAAGATGAACAACAACACTTTTATTATTTTGATTTTCAGAAATGTTTACAAGAAATGTAAGAACTCAGAAATACAACTTTCTTTCTAGAGTTTTTCGCTCCTCAAGACTTTCTCAACTCTAAAAAATACATCATCCTTTTCTGAATCTATTAGAACCCTTTATATAGGAAATTACATAATGTATGACATCTAAGTATTCCTCTTATTTCGGATTTACTCTGCGATCCCATGCGGTAATTACAATGTTCACTCTCGCGAACTCTATAACCATCACGGGATAAACGTGTTCTTCTTGTGTCAGCTATTTTTAACTACTTTGTGACACTCGCAAAATGTTGTTGAAGAACTCGCGGTATTTCTCGCAGGGGTGTTATTACTCTCGCGAGAATATTATTATAGCGATATTATGGTCCTACAGAAATATTGAGAGGAAACACGTTTAGTTCAACTTCTAATGGCTTTATGTGATGAGTTTGAGTCTGGTAGAGCATCTATTCTTCATCGATCACCTCTTCCAACTGTGGAAGCTGCTTTGTTTAAACTTATTACAGAAGAAACGAGAAAAAGAATCACTCCAGAGATATCAGGAGTGTTTGTTGTGCCTACACGTTCAAGTTCAAATAACTTTTCAAGAAACTAAAGTACTTTAGTGCAGTGTCACAATTGCAAGACTTTTGGGCACTTTGCAAGGAATTGCAATATTCCATCAGCAAATTCCTCACCTTCTCCAATAATACCTGACACACCCACAACACAGTGTGGATACTGTAAGGAACTTGGTCATTCATCCAGATTTTGCACCTCACCAACTTTAAGAAACATGAAAAGAATTAATGCTAATGGAGGAAACAAGTCCAGTGCACCAACCAGATTCATGGCAGCCCCAGTCTCACCTGCATCAACATCAAACTCATCTGTGTTAGATATACCTGGTGGTAGTTCTGCACCAAATCTTGCTGATATTTAGGAGATGATTAAACAAGCACTATCAATTGGTAACAATCCTATATCTGCATCTGCCTTCTCTATCTCCTCGGGTATTTACTCAACAGAATGGTTTCTCGACTCAGGAGCATCAAACCATATGACTTTTAATCAAAAGTTTTTTGAAAGTATTCATCCTGTCATCACTCCTAAGATTCATATTGCCGATGGATCAACAGTAACTGCAAGTCATATAGGCTTGGTCAAAAGTTCAAATAACTTTTATCTACCAGATGTGCTTCATGTACCAAATATTACAATGAACCTTATTTCAGTTGGTCAACTGTGTGATCAAGGTTATAACACGTATTTTTTTCCTTTTGGTTGTGCTATACATGATCTCAAAACCGGGAAGCTAGTTGGGATAGGCCGTAGAGTTGGTCAGTTTTATATCCTTCAATCTCTTGTTCTCTCAGCAGAATCAAAAATTCATGTCGTAGATGCTACTCCCACTGCACCTATGTCAATATCTCCCTTCATGTCTTGGCATTCTAGGTTAGAATTGCCCAAGAATTATTAAGCATGGGACCTAGGTTTCCCTAGGCTATGTGGTACTATTTAACATTTAGCAAGTCATCAAGCTTTGCAAACAATTCCTGAAGCTAAAAACAATAGATTCAAGGAACCATTTAAGTTGCTTGTTAAATATGATCGAGTGTGCATGTGCAGATGATAACGTAGCAAATTACAGATGTTTTTGAAGCTTAGCTAGATGATTGTTGTAGATACACTATAAAAATTTAGGCCTAGTTTAATTGGGGGCCATGAATATTAATTGGGGTCCTGAACGTTTTATTTGCACCCCAGAATTTGCACGGGCGTATGAATTCGAAAATTCAAAATATTATTTTACCCTTTGATAAACCTAAAAATTAAAAATCAGTTAATCACTAATTAACCCTCCTAATTATGCCCCCAATTTATATCCTAAAACCCAAACAAAAATCAGTTTCACTTTCACTCTGGTCATCTTCCTCTCCTCCCTTTCTCCTCTTCCCCACCATCATTAACGACCTTCTTTGAATTTTTGTTTTCCGCCCGATTCATCACTTAATCGTCGATGATAAAACTTTAATCGACGATTAAATCCTTCTACAAAAATGGCACGCACAAATCAAACCGCTCGCAAAGAACGTCCAATCGTTAATATCGTTGATACCGTGAAAAACAAGGTCGTTCAGTCGGGCACCTCAAAACCGCAAAAATCGCAACCCAAGGAAAAAATGGCTCCAATTAGAAGGTATGTGAACTTAAACACACCTTGTATTCGAATTTTTGTTGTGTTTTGTTTGCAAAAATCAGTTTGGTAACTGAATAGCTGCAGTTACAGATTAAGGGTCGGCAGTCTGTACTCAACAATACCCTAATGACTTTTCATATGCATGTAAACTCTATGAAAGATCGTTAGGGTATTATGTTGAAGCTGACGACCCTATTGCATGTTCTTCAGAAAATTTTGACTTAGATTAGAGTAGTTAGTTTTAAATGTTGAAGATGATGACTGTATTAGGACGACCCTTAGAGTTGGTTAACCACCCTGTCAGGGTAAAAACACCCTTTATGTTCAAATTTTTGTAAGGGTCGTCAGTGTCATAAGTAAAAGTCGTCCACTATAATCTTAAGGGTCGTTTGTGGTTTAGATAATCACAATGACGACCCTGATTATATTTTTTGGTTTTTTGGATATAGCACCAAGAAGACCAAAGACACGGTTCAAATGTTGATGACTCCTCCTTCCAAACCTCCCCGCCACGGTAAATACTTAGTTGCCAGTCAATTACGCGGAAGAAAGCTGAGTGAGGTTATGTTTTCTATCACCCAACCAAGAGACAAAGATACTGCATTGTCGGATTCATCTCAATCATCCTCTCTTGTTATTTTCACTGATGGTAGAGATGATGATGAAGAAGAAGAGATACAAGAAGATCCTCCCATACGAGATGAAGAAAAAATACAAGAAGAGATACAAGAGGAACAAGAGAGTGATAATGATGATGAAGATAATGGCATTGGTGATGAGAAGGAGGAAGAGGATGAAGGTAATAATTGTGGTGATGAGGAGGAGGAAGAGGATGAAGGTAAAAATGATGCAGAACATGAGGAAGAGGAAGAGGATGAAGGTAAAAATGATGCAGAACCTGAGGAGGAAAGTGAAAAGCCAAAGACGGTAAAGAGGGTTAATAAGGATGGAACAGATATTGCATCCGGCGCGATACACGTTCCTGATGGTCATTTGAGGTTGTCTCCTCTTCGAAGTGGTAAACCAAGAGGACAACCTAGAGATGGAGGCAAAGCTCTTTTTGGATATCCTGGATCATGGGCTCGTACCATCTATGAGACAATCGTAAGAATCCCAACTTTATCTCCTATTTCATTAGTTGATGTTAATTTTCTAAATTTTGATGATAATATTTACTTGTTTATGTTTTGTAGGATCATAAGAATGTCGCCCGTCTTTTCAGGCACCAATATTCTTTTAAGAAAATGGAGTTGTGGCCGCTAGAAGATAAATGTGAAAGAGTTAGGGACTTGGTTAAAAACTCCAGTTTGTACAATGCCATTATGAACTCTGTGATTGCGTATGACAAAGTCGCAGTATCTAGTTTCTGTGAAAGGTATTACGCAGAAGTCGACACATTCCAACTTCCTTTTGGCGAGATGGCATTGACTCCTGATGATGTTGAACAGATATTAGGGATGCAGGTTGAAGGTAAATCAACCGGTGAGAAGTTCAAGAGAAGACCTATTTTGGATGAAATTTATACATGGACCAACAACTTGTTTGGCTGGGATTAAGAGATGACTAAAGGGCTTTTCGTTTCGGGAACTAATTACCCGAAGAAAGAGTTCAAACTTGTGGATATTAGGAACATGTTTTCTGGTACAGAAGAGAAGGAAAAAATTGACGGTCTCTTAGATATGAAATGTTGTTATGAGGATGCTGGGTATTTGTTGTACGTCCTTGCCTCGGTTGTATTTCCCGACAGAAAAGTTAATAGGGTTAGCGCCAACCTTCTACAGATTTTGGATCCACTGGAAGATGTGAAAAAGTACTCTTGGGGGACTGCCATAGTGTCACATTTGAATGGTCAGCTTTCCCAGGCGTCTCGCGAAAGGACTTCTCAAATTAATGGGAATTTCTCTCTAATCCAGGTATTTGGATTGATGACATTTGTCTTTTTTTTGGACGTTTTTTCCCCTTTTATTTTTTTTGTTATTTTGATAGTTTTAAAATTTCTACTTTGGTTGTTATAGGTGTAGATTTATGATCATTTGTCTTCACTGTTCAAAGATAATGTCGATGTGAAACTCAACCCACATTGGAGCCAAGGTAGTGCAACAGGAACGCGTTGGTTGTTCATTGGTTTTAAGTATAAGGAACAAACTGATGCGTTGATAGCGATGCGCCAAAAACTTGACAATGTCACGGAGGAAGAGGTAATCTTCAATACATACAAGGATATCAGACTTGGCGCAATGGAAGATGTTGTGTATTACCATGGCCCTTTGTTTCACCCTAACGGTTTTTCAATGTACAATCCGATGAGAATCATGCGTCAACTTGGGTTTATTCAAGATTGCCCCGATGATGACTATGTACCTCCGTTCAAGCACAAGTTGGAAAAATATATGGCTGACAATTCAGACATAAAGGTGGTTTACGAACCTGAACCTGATGTCAAGCATTGGAATGCTAGACACTCTAGGCTAGTAGACATTAGACATTGGGCGCATGCGAATTAAGGTCACGAGGCAACAACAGATTACTCTCAATGGTACGAAGGCTTCTCCCATGGTAGGGTGATACAGATTGATCAGGCTACGGGTAATACATATTTATTCGCAGGTAATACGAAGGCTTCTCCCATCGTAAAATTTTAAGCAGACGCTACATATTTATTTCTCAATAGAGTCGTCAAGCTATAAAAGGAAACCATTAATGACGATCCAATTGTAAATTCTGTGTAAAGGGTCGTTAGGTAAATCGTATACAAAAATGACGACCATATAGAAACAATAACATACATTTAAGAGTCGTTATATTGTATATTTAAAGGTTGACGACTCTCTTCAAATGTTCACAACGTATATTGTAAACAATAACAAAAATGACGAACATTACATGAAGTTCTCACAACGTATAAGTGAGTTAATATGGGTAATCTAGAATTTGACACATCAAATGTTCGTCGATGAACCTCCTAGCACGTCGGTACAACGTGGTATATTCTTTGTGGTGAATGAACTTCGTTTCCCCGTTACAAATTATCAATAGGCCTTTGAAACGTTGCAACTGAATTTCAATGAATTGTTAATCTTTAGTAAGAGGTTTGTGGAAACTATTGAATGAAACAATGCGAACTTGTAACGATGAATATTATAGGATTACTTACTTTTTCCCTAAGAGGAGATTAGGGATGATGTTCGTACACCATATTCCTAACCTTAACATACTCTCTCATTGAACTTTTCATGTAGTTGAATCGAAAAGCCAAGTCTCTCCAATTGCGGTTATTGGGATTCCCGGTGCGTTCATAAAAGAACTCTTTCACTCTCTTCCAAAACATGGAATGGATTTCATTTGGATGTTCACGAAACGTATTAGCAAACGATTTAACGAGACACAAATCTTCAAACGCTACCCATTCCGCCATTAGCAGTATAATTTTTTGTATTTAGGTTGAAAATGAAATGTTTTGGCAGTTTTTTTGAAGAGGAAGGGGTTGTATTTTATAGAAGGAAACCCGAACGGTCGGATTTTTTGAAAACCACAAAAAGGGTCGTTATCAAATTAACAAACATATTGACGACTCTATAGTTGTCAATATTTTAATGGTACATGGTTAACGACCCTTACTCCGAAATTAGAGAAACTATAAAACTCCATTGAGTTGATTCCACGGTGCATCAAGTCTAACATATATCATACTCAACAAATTACATGTTACTTCTCGTAGCAGATGATTTAACCAACATTGCGGCTTCAATGTGATAAAATTGTTCTCTCCTCCATTTGGTATATGCATCCTGGGATGCCCGCCTATCCCATTTGTGTCTTACGAGAAACTCGTTATACTGGTTGCACAATCTTATAACGTGTATCGTCCTATCACGGATATGGGATGGTTGATAATCATAGCGTAGTTTGGTGTTGGAATTAATGAAAGGGCCCAAACCAACGTGAATCCAAAATGTACTTTCATGTTGTTATTCTTTGTGAAGATATTTGACGATGTAATAATTTTTGACCCATTCGGTCTCTTCCTCGACTTGCTTGAATACTTCCCGGAGATGCGCTTGATCTCTGCCTCGTTTTTCGGCCTCTCGCTTCTATTCTTCTTCCTTCGTAGAATATGGAGTGTAAGTGTTTTGTTTTTTGGTAGGTCGCATGATTTTTTTTGCGTATCTCTTCTTCCATTCCAAATATTGATTTGGTTGGTCGCTTGCATCTTCTAAGAATGTTTTCAATTGAATTGGTTAAAGATGTGGGAGTAGCCATTGAATAAAATTTTGGTGAGGTTGTTTTCCATTGAATTAGCTCCTGGATGTGTCCCTATTTATATATAGCAAATCGTCAACGACTCTTTTTTTGGAAATAAGTGCTCACAAAAAGAGTCATTGGGTATATTTGTACTTAGGGTCGTCTATGTATAAATTACAACACTGACGACTCTTAGAGGAAAATGTTTTACCCCAACAGTCGTTATGTTATGCGTATGTATGGCCAACGAAACTTGGTTGCAAAAGCATCCAGGAGAGGACCGGTTTTTGTAGTACTAGAGTCGTCACTTTTTGTATTTATATAGCTTACGACCTTTAGTTTAAAAAACTTCCAAGCAACCTCCAGGATTTGCAACATCACAAAAACAAATGAAAACCGTTGTTTCCGCAAGATAAAACGCATTGTATTCATTAAGCATTCTTCTAAATACTAATATCCAAGTTCAAGATAAAACCATTGTGAATAGAATATGCCTAAAAATGCAATGCGAAGTTCAAAATAAACATCTTCTCTTAGGATTCATCGCCCATGTACATGTAAATGGGAGTTGGGTCCATATCATTCCAAATGTTCATTCCGTACTCATACTGGTTTGTCCACTCCTTGGTGTTCTCTCCCCAATCACCATATACCCATGGTAAAGGACATTCATCGAAAATCTTCAAGCCTATGTAATGGTTATTGTTCACATGCGCCATAACAATTCTTCTCTTCTTTATCGCCGCCTCGCACCTATTTTTTGAGGGTACGTACATACAAGAAGATCCGGGGAAGCCTTTGCTGAATACAATCACAACACAAGTGAATGTGTCTGCTAATAGTTGACCACCAAAAGGCATTTGCATCCAAAACTTATAACCGGCCTCCTTTGACCCCTTACTCCATTTCACATTGGAAACCAACTCCCTAAACTTCAATTCCCTCTCTTTTATGTCTCCTTCCAAAAGCCGTGTCAAATATTGTTGCTTCTCCTCAATGAGCTTTTCTGCCATTATTTTCCTTGCATATTGGATTTGGGTCAGCTCTAGTTCATCGGCCTCGTGAAAATTCCCTAATTGTTCCGTTGCAACATGGTAACCACAATTCCCATCCCCTTCAACGTCGTCGGTGGATAAGAGGTGATCCAAGATGACGTGAGGAAGTGTGAGCAACACAATGTGGTATTCCTTTGGAATCTCTAGGGGTGCAGGGATTATCATTTATTCATCTTATCGTCACCAGTCCGGACGTTTGGATTTGCTGGGTACCGACCACATGCTCTACATCCATGTCTCCACGTTGTCTTGTCCGACCCGTTGTATTGGGGAGGAAAGAGTTCTCATACTCCGTATATTCCTCCTAGACATAGTCATGATGTGATGGGTCACTTATAGTGCTCTTTTCCGCATTCACAGTTTCTCTAAACGATTTTTTAGTTGTTGGTCTACCCGGTGGTTTTTGTTTGATTGTCTCTTCTTTAACTCCCAAGCTCTTACGTGCATCTAGACACAAATTAGAAACCAATATTTGTCTTGATGCACAATTTCCTTTTTGATATTTCGTAGTGATGTACTTGGCAATCTCCATGTCTCCAAATTGGTCATCGGGTGCTCCTGTGGGATTGGGTGTGAATGAAAGGTTTTTCCAAAATGGATCGATATATTCAATAGGAATGATCACATTGTAACCACCTAGATTATGTTTACATGGGAGTCCAATCCATGTCTCGGTTGTACAATTACATTTGATGACTTTTCCATCGGAAGCTTTCGCTCTAAATTTTTTATGTTCAGTCATCATATGCTTTATTACCCACCATGATACTAGGTGTGCAACACCTCATAACAGTTCTTTGTCTTCTATGTACGACATCATAAAACGGTCTTTACTATACTCCATATGAGTCACTATCTTGCTTAGATCATTCTCGGCGTGCTTGTGAATAGCTTCTTGTACCGTAACTATACCTCCAGTGTTTAGTTCAAGAATTGTTTTCAAATGACTGTGGGACTGCTCCGCAATACTGGTTGTCTCATTTTGGAAGCGCTTGTACTTATTGGTCCATGCATAAACAAACTTCTCCTTCCATGGATTCAACCATGTATCAAGGCAATAGTCGACCACCATCTTATGATTCGTACTCCACTCATCAATAAACTTCTGCAAATTATCATCGAACTTAACTTCGGTCTTGGAATGAGCCAAATGGTCCAAATATTTGCAGAAATCCATCCACAAATCCCCCTCTTCTTCATATTTTTCCTTATCTTTGTTTTTCTCTTCCGTTCTCTATTTTCTTGAAAGTTGACTTAGACGCTTATCTTCCTCCTTGGAACGTTGATTACCCTGGGCAAGTTTGATCTTTTGGATTTTATTCTTATAATTAGAAAAAATATTCATTTGGATGTGTTACGTACACAGAAAATGTTGGGCATGTGGAAAAACTTGTCGTACGTCACTCATAACTGTAAAATCCATATCCGTAAATATAACCCGCGGTGTGTCTTGGCCATGGTAAATCAACCTCACTTGTTCAAATGCCCAAACATAGTCCTCTATTTCTTCTTTGTCCATAAATCACCATGCAAAGGTGAATGACTGTTTATCCGAAGTATGACTAACCACATTCAACAAGGGCATGTTATACCTGTTAGTCTTATAGGTGCAATCAATGAAAAAAACTTGATAAAAAAACTGAGCCAAATCCACCATCCTAGGATGGGCAAGAAAAATATGAGTCACTTTGTCGCCCGTACCAACCCTTGTTTCCATTGCATAGTTAAGTTTATATGCCAACCACTCTGATTGTTGCATAATCAACCTACCATCCCATTCGGTTCTCTTCATCGTTACTTTGGCAGCGTAGATGGTGGAAATAATAGACAAGTTTGTCTTATATTCAGCCTTAATTGAATTTAAGATATTTTGGGGCCTACATACTTTCATCTGGCGGACCTTTTCCATTTGATATGGTTTCAATCGGGCATATGCTGGGTGTCCTAAAAGAGTTTTAGGTGGAGTATGGGTGTGACGACCCTCCAGTATACTATACAATCTCCATAAACCCTATTCGGGATGCCTTTTGAAAAAAATCCTGAACGGGCATCCAATATTCTTCGATGAAGTTTTGTACACCCTAGTCGCCTTCTTCTCATACTTGTAGTTCTTCCCTTCGTGGCTTTATTCCTTGTTCCCCATTCTCTCGCATACCATCTCCATTTTATTACAATCAACGTGTTTGCTTTGAACAACTACGCACATCTTCTCTTTTGCCTTGGAAATAATCCATTCCTTGACCTTAGCCTTAGTTTTCCACGTCTACATTGAACAAATAACACGTTAATGAGAACACTAATTCAACAATTGGCAAAACGTTATACAATGATTCAAACAATAAATACATACCAAATCTCTCATATAGTGTTCGGAGGTATCCGGACCCATAGTGGAGACGGGTTCAGGTAGAGAGCTCGTATGTACAACCAACTACATTGAAAATAAAAAAATATCATTATAGAATCCACGATTTTTAACAAGGGTCGTTATATTTTCATTAGCAGAATAACGACCTGTAGAGTCATCAACTAAAGTTACAGGTTAACGACTTTATCCGCCTGAAACTGTGATACAGAGTCGTCAAGATGTTTTTTACCAGCTCAACGACCCTAATTCATAAAGTGACGACCCAAATAAAACATTGACGATTCCGTAGTGCCAAATATAGACCATTCTGTTCGGTTTTAAGAAAGAGTCGTCACTATTTTAATTTCCTTACTAACGACCCTATTAGCAGTTAATGTGGATTTTGAATTCACCTAATGCGGTTAAGTTGGGCAACAATTAAAATTCAAAAAAATGACTATTGGGTTTTGGGTTTTGGGTTTCAATAAATAAAGACCCATATCTCACATCTTCCCAACCCAAACCATAACTCTCAACCTTCTCTTACCATTCTCATATAGGATATTTATCATCCTAGAGGAAAAACAAGAGAAAACACCATGGCTACTCCGTACACTTCCGAAGAGAATTGCGCAATTGTGAGAGCTTGGTTGACAGTCAAAAACCACTTTGAAAGTCTTGGAAAAGACATTGATGAAAATTCGGATGCTTGGTGAAACCGTGTATTCATCGTTTTTGTGGCGTTAGACGGAAATTGCAATTCAAGGTCTTTGAAACTCGTCAAAGGAACAGTTCAAGGAGATAAATTTGGAATGTTATGCTTTCAAAAGAGAAATTAATGCCGTAAGGAAAGCCATGCCCAATATGTTGGGCATTGTAAGAGTAAGTATTTTAACAAGAGGTGAAACTTATCTAAACCTAGCTTTGAACAATACTAACTAAGTTTTTGTTTTGTGTTTTCAGTTGGGGAAGGCGTATAAGCGATACGAGGTGCTTCGTGGGAACAAGTTTGACTTCGACGATTGCTACCTCATCTTGCACGACACTACCTATAATTACAACATCTATGGTTGAGTGTTTAAGTGCACCGTTATTATCTATTGTATTTCATTTCCTTCAATGCAACGATATGCAAGATGTATGCCTTTTTCGATTCAATGAAATGATTCTATGAAATCAAACATCTTAAAAACTTCCACTAAGAGTCGTTAATGTTACTAAATATATAAAATAACGACTCTAAGCAAATTTATTTATGGGTGGGTTAGGGTCGGCGGTGTTTCGGGATACACAAATAACGACTCACCTTGTTTTTTTAACAGAGAGTCTAGAATTAAGAGTCGCCTTGGTATTAAATTAAATAACTAATGACTGTTGATGAACTACTCAAAAGAGTCGTCGCTGTTTAGGACACCACGTTAACGATTTTTCATAACTTGTAAAAGTTGCAGGTTAGAGTCGTCACCGTGTCTGTCTATAGTTTGACGACTTTAAAGGGTCGTTAATCATTCCATACCCCAAGTATAACGACCCTAAAACTGAGTAGTTCCATATTCACCATCAATCGACCACTTGAAGCACCATTATGACAATTTCAAGAGTATTGGAGGTTTACCTGATTGTTTTGAGGTGCGGGTTCTTCATTTTGAGTGTTGGTTCCTTCATTTTGAGCAGTACCATTATTCATGGCTTCCTCCATAAACATCATCTCTTCATCAAACATCCAATCCATTGGATTAGTTGATACAATCTTACCATCAACACAATCATGGTTGTTGTTTGAACCTTCACCAACCTCATTCCCTCTACTTGAATCACTCATTTCTAAAAACCCTAGTTTTTACTCTCAAAACTCCACTTCTTCTTCTCAAAACATAAAAACCTAAAAACAAAATTTTCCCAAAGTTTTATCCCCAAAACAAATTTTTATCTAAACTAAATTAACACACTAATCAAATTCATTAACTATTAATACTAATCACTGAGGGCTAATTTAGGCATTTATAAAGTTTTTTTTTATAAGGGGTGACCCAAATTGCTATTGGGAGACCTATTTTGTCTTCTAGTGCCTGCCCCCAATTAATATTCATGGCCCCCAATTAAATTTGGATAAAAATCTTTAGCTTCCATGCATAAAATTGATTATTATCTAGTTTACATTGGAACGATAAACATTTGAAATGTTGGAGAAAACGTCATCATAAGAAACTTGATCTGGAAACCCACACATACTCTTACCTTAAAAAGCACCAGGAGTACTAGAAAGTCCATGCCTATCTTTCCGATACATTGAAGTTCTCCTCAACGCTTTCAGTCAACCATCTTGTGTTGATAATCTTCTTCTTTCATTTTTATAAGAAGATCACAATATCAACAATGGAGTAAAAACAAGTACATAATCCACCACTTTTAAGCCAAAAAATACAAAAACTGTGAGCTGTGATAAACTGATTTGGTTAATTGAGTTGGGGAAAACTTTTGAAAATCGTCTCATTCTGAAAAGAACTAATTTCCTTGATATCATGTTTAATAATGGTTTATTATTAAGAATTAACTAAGTTGAGTTATTAGTTGATCGATACCGTCGAAATCTTGTACCAACCCACTATAAAGAAAGGAAAGAAAATTCTCTCTCCAGGCTCTCAAACAGTGTTTCGATTTCAAAATCAGCTTATCACCTGTAGCGTTTCGACTTCAATGAAGTGATCCGATCTGGGAGAGGAAAATGTAAGGTAATATACTTCTTATGAAAGTATTAATTTCTTAATCCTTGTGAGAATGATTAGTGATTATTTAGGAAAGTTTCTGCATTTTTTTTTGGATTTTAATTTTGGGAAGCCATTTCGATGCCCAATATGCGTTTGTTAAAATTTCTGTTACAATCTCGTAATTCTGAGAGACATTTTGGAAACTCTAAGAGAGATTTCTGTTAGAATCTTACGGGCTGAAATTCAACCTTTCGTAGTATTAGAATAGATTATTTTAGTTTCGAAAATGGAAAGGCAAAGAGCGCAAAATCCTCTTTATCTTGATCGAAAAATTTTATGGGTTTCTTTAGAAACTTTGGGTAACAAGCCGGGAATCAGGGTGGAGGAAAATAAGAGGAGAGGTTTGAGTTCCTGGATCCATCTGTCTGAGGAAGTAGCTTTTTGGCTAGTAGATGTTCTGCAGGAAGCTATGGACTTTCATTGTACAAAGAATAGATGACCGGGAAGGGAAGGTGAAGCTTCGTACCTTTGTGAGGTTAAGGAAAATGATGCGGGTAGATATATGAGACTTTCAAGAGTTAGGAGGGGTGATCAAGCTAGATCGTATGCTCTATGCATTCCTTGTGGAGATGGATGTTTCTATTGGTCAGTTATTTGTAAGGAGGTGGAGAAAGTTCTAAGGGAGAATAATATGGTACGGAAGCGGGTACAGGTGGTTCCTTCAAGTTCTGATTTTAATCAGACATTAACAAGTAAGGATACTACTGTTCGGAGATACAGGGGGTAATCAAGGTTAATGGATTTATTAGAGGGCAACGTTTATCAAGGGAGATCCTTCGGTTGATGCAGTGGAACTCTTTTCTTGATTTTGAGATTATTGACGAACAATCGGCTTACATAGAGTTGATCAAAGATTACTGGTTGGATATTTGGAAGCCGAGGAAGATAATTGTGGATGACTTAGTGGTTACTTTAACTCAACATCATACGGTCCCGGTGGTGGAGGTATGTTATAAAGATCCAAAATGGAAGTCCATAAGTTCACAACAGGTTTTCATTCCTATACAGGCTATGTCAAGATATGGGAAATGGCTGAAGATTAGAGGTATTCCTCACCATCTCTGGAGTTATAAGATGTTCAAATCCATTGGTGAATCGCTGGGAGGCTTAATAGATATAGATTCAAGCACACATAGAAAGGAAAATTTGAATTTCTTTAAAAATTTTGTCAAAGGAAACTTCGAGGAAATCCCAGCCCTGCTTTGGATTGAGGATGAAAACAAAAAGTGGGTGGTATCCATTGAATGAGATTATAAATTTAGTCCGAAGCAGAAGGCATCGCTGGAGGAATTTAATAATCTATTAAATGAGTTTGAAAAATGACAGATTTCTAACAGCTCGTCTTCAGAGAAAGGTTCAACTAGTTCTAATAACTTGGCTGCAGAGAAAGGAGTTCAGGAGGATCATCTCTCTGACTCTGATTCTAAAATACTGAAGGGTTCTGCAGTTGGAGTTCAGGCTCAGTCTGTTGAGAAAGGTGAAATTAATAAATTCCATTGTCTACGCGAATATGGAAGTGAAGGTGAGGATCACACTTCGAATAGACTGGAAATTATCTATAGTATTATGGCTAATGAAGCATTCGGAACGCAGAATTGGATTGGATGTGGAGGAGTAGTTCCAACCATTACTGCTTTTTCAAATGATACACGGGGCATGGGTGAGATAGCTCTTGACAGAGAGGGACGCGTGGATGGACTTCATATCACTTCAGAGGTTAATGATCCATCTTTGATTATGAGTAATGATGGAAGGTTTGTTTCCTCAGCTAAAGCTGATGACCTCCAATTAGTCTTACACTCAGGTCAGTTAGAAGATACCAGTGCTCATACAACTCCTATTCATGTAAGCCAAAGGCGAAACGATCAAAATCTGCAACTGTTCAAGGTGGTGGATGACCAGATTGTTATTAACTTGGGGACTTACAGAATATAAATATAGATACTAATGAGGTTGTTTTTTCAACTTCTAAACTTGTTGCGAAGTTATGCTGCAGGATGGGGGTATCTTGACTAAGGATGAAGGAAAATCCAAATCTGTAATAGATGAGATATTATTTAAATACAGAGATAGATACAAAGCAATAGATGATGGCCACAAAGTGCATGATAGTTGTGATTCACATATCTCTAACTCCTCAGAAGATGTGGAGGATACAGATGAGGTTAACTCAAGGGATAATTGCGAAGATGATGGGTTCTAAAGTGTTGTCTTTGAACATCAGGGGACTAAACGACTACATTAAGGAAATATCTGTGCGTGACTTAATTTTCCAGCATAAAAGTCTAATCTGTTGCATTCAAGAGACTAAGATGACAGCAATGTCACGATGGTTTGTTGGTCAATTATGGTACGATGCTGACTTTGAAATGGAACTTTTACCGTCACATGAGTTGGTGGGTAACAGCGGTGGACTTCTAATAGTTTGGGACAATAAGAAGTTGGTGCTTCTAGACAAGAGAGTGGGCATCAACTCTATTTCCTGTCTCTTCCGCTTCCTGAGGGATGGGTTTAAATTTGTCCTGACAAACGCATATTCTCCTTGTGAGCATACCTTGAGAGAATTGTTTTGGAAGGATTTAAATAGAGTCAGAGAATGGTCAACCGAGGCATGGTGTTTTATGGGGGATATTAATGATGTTAGGAGAGACTCGGAAAGAAACAATCCGGGTGGTGATGTCAGGAACATGAAGTTTATTAATGAATTTATCTAGGATCAAGAACTAATCTACTTACCGTTGCATGGAGGAGCTTATACATGGAGCAATAAGCACAATGACCCACTACTATGTAGGTTAGACAGGTGCTTGATTTGCACTTCTTTTGATTCTAAGTTTAGCACTGCAACACAAACTTCACTGGTTCGTACTATATCTTATCATAATTCTTTGCTAATTGATCTTTCGCCTTCTATTAGAAATCATTCTTGTTTCAGAATTGAAAACCACTGGATGGAACACCCTGATTTCCTGAAATTGGTGGAGGTTTGGTGGAATTCATTATATTTTGTGGGTACTCCGGGTTTTGTTCTCTTTCAAAAACTTCAGAACTTGAAGCACTTCATCAAGCCTTGGAGCAGAAGCACTTTTGGGAATGTTCGCAAGGAGGAGGAGCTTAAGAAGAAGATTAACATTCTGAACAAATCTGAGGAAACTTCGGTCTTAACTACTTCTCATCTCGAAGAAAGAACGACTTTATTGAACTCCATAAACTTGGTTAAGATCACCAGAGCTAGGATGGCTTACCATCGGGCGAAGGTGAAGGGTTTCAAGGATGGAGACAAAAACACTCACTACTTTCATCAAATTGCAAGTGGCAAGAGGAGAATAAATTGTATCACGAAGTTGGAGGTTGATGGGGTAGATGTTTCAACCATCAAGTTATTAAAAAAGATATTCATTATTACTACTCTGATTTGTTTACAGATCCTACACCAGCTAATCCTTCTTTTGATAGTTTAGACTTCAGGACTATTGACCAGATTCAACAAGCGTGGCTCGAAAGAGATGTTGAGGAGGAGGAGGTGTTGAAAGCTATCAAGTTATGCGGAGCGAATAAAGCAACAGGTCCGGACGGTTATCATCTGGAGTTCTATAAGACTTGTTGGGGAGTGTTGAAGAATGATGTTATGGCAGCAATCAAGGAATTTTTCTCCAAAGGAAAGCTAGATTGGAGACTAAATACCTCTTTCTTGAAGCTGATTCCTAAAAAAGAATATTCTACCACTATCAAGGACTTTAGGCCTTTGATCTTAATAAGCAGTTTCTACAAAATTATTTGCAAAATTTTGGCGGAAAGAATGAAGGTGGTCATGCCAGGGTTGATTTATAGTGTGCAGGGGGATTTTTATTGCGAACGAGCTTGTTGATAGCAGAATGAGACAAAAAAGACCGGGTATCTTGTGTAAGATCGATATGCAAAAGGCATTCGATAACGTTAGTTGGCCTGCGCTTTTCACAATTTTCGCAAAGAATGGTTTTGGCTCAAAGTGGATTCAGTGGATGCGATGGTGTGTGACTGAAGCTCGATTCTCAATCTTAGTTAACGGGGAAGCAACAAATTTGATTAAACCTTCCAAAGGTATCCGTCAGGGAGACCCTTTATCTCCCTTTCTTTTTCTTCTGGTGGTAGAAGCTCTGTCCTTACTCATCAATAAGGCAGTAGAACAACGTATACTTGGAGGCTTTCAGGTTAAGGAAGGTGGTACTATGGTATCACAACTGCAGTTTGCTGACGACACGATAATTTTCTTAGACGCTAAATCTGTTGAGGTTAGACGACTTCTTGTTATTTTGATGTTGTTTGAATTTTTAACAGGCATGCGACTTAATCTGGAAAAGAGTACGATGATCAGTATAGGTGCGGACCATCTGGTAGTTGGGTTAGATTTGGAGTTGGGGTGTAGAGTGGAGAGGCTGCCGGTGACTTATTTAGGAATGCCAATTGGTTCTAATAGAAGGAATGAGTTGATTTGTGAGGTAATTATTCAGAGAATGCAAAAAAAAACTAGCTCAATGGAAGAGACGTTACCTGAATAAGGCTGGTAGGGTGGTGCTAATTAGGAGTTCACTAGAGAGCTTGGTTGTTTACTTCTTGTCCTTGCATCACATTCCGGTTTCAGTGGAGAAGAGGCTAAACACTATCATCAGAAGATTCTTGTGGGGGAGAAGATGAAGGGAAAAAGAAGATGAGCTGGATTTCTTTTAAAAGAATCTTCAAACCAAAGAGGAAAGGTGGATTGGTTATTAGAAGCTTGAGACTAGTGAACAAATCTTTGTTAGCTAAGTAGAATGCTAGGTATAGTACAGAAAAAACAGCTTTTTAGAGGCGCATTATGTGTGAAAAATCGCAAACTCAGGAGGACTCTTTACTTCCCTTACAAGTTAAAGACTCCATTGGTCGCAGCATGTGGTTCGGGATTTTAAGATAAAATAGAGCTTTTGATGATGCTGTAAGGGTGCAGGTCAAAGAAGGTACCACAATTAGATTTTGGCAAGATTCTTGGTGTGCAACAAATACATCGTTCAGGGAGAAATATCCAAGATTATACAAAAAAAGTGCGCAAAAAATGGAATCAGTGGCAACGGTTTTTGAACCAAGATGGAACTTTCAATTTACCAAACATCTGGATCCAGCGGAACGCATCGACTTACTAGAATTAAAGTATGAAATAAGCCTGATTAACTTGACTCAAGGTGAGGTTGATTGTTTGGATGGGGAGTTGGCTTGAAAATCAATTTTCATGAAGTTGTCTGAGACCGACAATGATTGGGAAGGACATCGTCTGTTAACCAACAAACATGTGCCACCGAAAGTTATTTTTCTGTTGTGGGCGTCACTGCATGAGTCAATCCCAAGGAGATACATGTTGCAACATGGGGGAATAACAGTTCAATCCAATTTATGCCTATTTTGTAATTCTTCGGTGGAGACATTGGACCACCTATTCATTCATTGTAGGGTGATTAATCAACCGTGGGATCTTTTTATGGAAGCAATGAAGGTTCGTCGGGTCATGCCTCTTCATTTATTTTCGTTTATTCAGGGCTGGCGCTTGGAAAGAGTCTCAACAATAGTGAAGACAGTTTAGCAATTGCTTTCGTTTGCAATCTGTTGGGAGGTGTGGAATGAGCGGAATAGGACGGTGCATGGAGGAATACCGAAGACAATGTATGAATTGGAAATTTCCGTAAAATAATGGATTTACCTTTGGAGTTCTTCAACAGACGCGTTTAAGAACTTCACTGCGAATCAGATCATAACTAGCTGGGAGGTCATTATGAGATTGTAACAGACCTTTAGTTTTCTCTTTCAGGCTTGTTGACTTCGTAATTATTTTGTAAATAACTTTTTCTCTTTAATATATCCTTTTTTTTTCAAAATAAAAATAAAAATAAAAATGGAGTAACACCGGCAAACCGCAATTAAAACTTTTGGACTCTCCTTAATAGTGATGACCATGGAATTAGAATACAAAAAATATACGATTTTCTTAGTAGGGCGGCAACAAAAAAAGTTGCACCAAGAAACGGGAGATAACTATGGCTTAACTCATGGTTTACTGACGTCATGGAATGCCAAATGTTAAGCATTGGTGCAGCTAGAGCAAAAAAAATTCCATCATGATCTGAATTAGTTTGAGCTTACATCTGAGGTATGGGTGAAATGGAAAATGGATCATTTGTCCAAATAATTTTAAAACATGGTTCAAATGAACGAGTAAAAATTAATATGTGTGAAATGGATAACAAAAAAATAGCAAGGATGAAACTGGATTCATCCTGATTTAAACTTAAAAAATAGCAAGGATAAAACTCGATGCATCCTGATGTAAATTAAAAATTAAAGAAAAATATTTGAAAATGAGTAGGATGAAATTGTTTACATCCTAGCTATTTTTATATTTTTATCCATTTAAACAGTATCAAAATCTAAATGTCATTTTCACCCACGAATTGTTGATTTTGGTCTTTTTAACCAATTTTGTGATTTAAAAAATGTATAATTTGATTTAAGAAAATCGTAATCTCAAACAGTCTTACTTTCAATTGATTAAAATTAGAATTACAAAAGATGGCAGATTTAAAAGTTACAATTTCTCTAGCATCTGCCATTATTTTCTTCTAGGCCTAGAGTCGTGCATTCTCCGAGATCCAGGATAGCGTCTTTCGTCAACAAACTTTGGAAATTTTGTGAAGCAGAGGAGATGGTTGAAGACCACTAGCCAACTGTTAGAAAAAACCAGAGGCAGAGCTAGTTTAGTGCAAGGGTGTGCAATTGCACACCCTCCCAAACTATCTTCCAAACCTAAAATTTGTAATATTTTGAGTTTCCAAGCCTATTTTTGCTATTTTGCACCCCTAGAATTACTTTGCTTCCCCTGAATGAAGTTTCTAGCTCCTCCCCCGGAAAGAACTCAGTGCTCCAAACGTAAACGTATAATATAAAGTTTATACAGTTTGTTGAGGTTATTTTATTTTTTTTGAAGAAAAAGGATATATATATATATATATAAAAGAAAAGAATTTATAGAAAAATTACAGTTAAGCCAGAGGATAGGTTTCAAACTGCCCGAAGAAGAATGACAGAGTAAAAACTATCTCTCATTATGTAACAACGTAATAATATTCACTTGGGTTGTAGTGAGTGAACGATGATTAATTGCCAAAAGGAAAAAAAAAAAGAGCAAAATCTCAAATATCTAATTTCACCCGAACTTAACCTTAACTTGGCCTCCGCTTCCCAGAGGACCCATCATAGCCGCGTAATTAGACGTTTGACTTTTGAAACCAATAATCCTTATACACGCGTTTCAAGAAAGGCCAATCATTTATTTTCTTTTATAATCAAATTCAACTGCTTAACCTTTTTCTCCCAAGGGGTTTTAACTCTCCATTAAAAATAGAAGGGTGTTCTTGTATATACCCCTAAAAACACAAACGGTACCCCTTTATCTATGTACCCACAAAACTTATTTACCTACCCATCAGGTTAGGTAAATTTGGTAAATTCCTATACCCCAAGAGAACTAAAAACACAAACCAGTAGGAAAAAAATTTGAACTCGCAGTGCGAGTTCAAAAATGAATTCGCAGCTTCACATCTGTCGGATTATGGAGATGTGACATCAGCAAACTGGGTACTTGACCACAGTTAAGTTTCCGGATTTTCAAAAATACATCGTATCTTTAGAGAATATATATTTCATTATATACTATTACCGGAATTTCCCACGTAATATAACTTCATTGTTTGGCGCCAAGGGTTGATCTTTATCTCTTCCTTTTGGCAAAAATAGGGAGTATTTCACGACCATAGCTATATAAGATGAAGTATTTCCAACTGATAGAATATTTTGTGCGTGACGACGTCTATAATGAAAGTGAAGCTCATTTTAATTGTATTGATGTGTTAACAGAGATGCAATAATCTTGCATCTACACATGGAAGATTGAGAAATGATAACTAAATAATTCACTATCAATCAATAATTAGCAAAAGCCAGCATGATTAACACTGCTATTTTTCAGTGCTAATCGCAACAAGTAGTCCGAGCAGTGACAAGTCTCAAGAAAAGATGAAATAAAACGGATAGTTCACTTCTTTGTAGAATTTACAGTTGTTATCTAGAACAAGAGATCAATATAACTAAGATAATAAACAAGAGATCATCATCTAAGAATATAAAACTAATCTTAGATATATTTGTTCACTGTATTCTTTTATTTCTTTCGTTTGTTTTTTATTGTCGCATGTCGCATCCATGATGTTAGAGTAAATGTATGACTTACTGTTTTACTTTCTACTCTAGTGTCCGTACATGTTGAGTCACTAGTCTTATCAAGTCTTATATCTACTTGTACTATGATGAGTCATGTGAGTCATATCTATCTTTAGTGTTATGTCTCTATATTAAGATGTACTCTTCTGTGTTGTCTTCATGACAACCATTATCAATATTATCTAGTTCATTGAATTTTGTGATTGTATCAGTTTTTGCTAGGGATGTGATCTGCTAAGCTTTAGAAATCTAAGGGCTCTCCTTCACTTTGCTTCCGTTGTTGCCCTAATTATCACACCTATACTTTATCAAACTTTATCACACTTTACCAAACTTCACTGAAACTTATACATCTCTTCTTCAAACATCATCATGCCGCCGGCATCTCTTCATTATGAAGTTACTACTGACTTACCGTTCACTTCTATCCTACACTTTATCTCTCTCAAGCTTGATGATACAAACTTTCTAGTATGGAAAGCACAGATTTCTTCCTTCCTGATCAGTACAGATCTATTTGGGTATCTAGATGGATCTTTACCCCTCCTGCAGCTACTACCGATGTTGGTGCTGAAGCTGTGTCAAATCCTGCATATTCAAAGTGGTTAAAGTGGGATCGATTTGTCAATAGATGTCTCAATGCCACCTTCTCAACCCCCATTACATCAGCAGTTCTTGGATGTACTACAGCTGCAGAGGTTTGGTCTTATCTTAACACTAAATTTCAGAATCAATTCTCTGCTCGTAAGTCTTTACTTAGAAGTCAGCTACATAATATGAGGAGAGGATCTAAATCTGTGAGTGATTATCTTCAAGAAGTTAAAACTATCACAGATTCCTTAGCTGCTATTAATGAATCTGTCTCTGAAAGTGATATTATGTTTTACAAGGTCTAGGTAAAGACTATCATGATTTCATTGTTGCTATTCAAAATCGTGATACAGAACTTACTTTTGCTTCTCTTACATCAAGACTCATCAATCATGAGCAGTGGTTGAAAAGTCAAGAACTTGAATCTACAGCAGCACTAGATCTTTCTTTATCTGCATTCTTTGCTAAGAAGACCTTCAATTCTAGTTCTCCTTCTGGGTCTAGTTCTGGAGCTAGCTCTAACTCTTACAGATCAACTACACCTTCTTATACCTTTATTGATTATGATTCTATGGAGTGTCAGATCTGTAAGAAAATTGGTCACTCTGCTAGTGTTTGCAAATATAGATATACCCCATCTCGCTATTCAAAACCAAAGACACCACCATCTAAGAATTTTAAACCTCAAGCACACACTTGTATCCAAGTAAATGCAGCATCTTTCTCTGAGATGTCTGTCTATCCAGCAGCCACAGATTGGTTACCTAATTCTGGTGCCTCTCATCACCTTACCAATGATGCTTCTTTGCTTACAAACACTACAACTTATGATGGGTCAACTCAAGTGATGGTTGGTAATGGAAATTTTCTCCCTATAACTCAGATGGGTGATTCTGTCCTCCATACTTATACTGCTTCTTTTACTTTGTCTAATGTATGTTATGTGCCTTCAATTCAGAGAAATCTCATCTCTGTAGGACAATTTACAGATGAACATAATTGCACTATATCATTCTCACCATGGGGGTATGAAATTAAAGATGTTACTACAGAACAAGTGTTGGCTGAGGGTCTCAAAACTAACAATCTTTACCCAATCACTAGTTCAACAACTCAAAATCCCACAGCTCTACTCTCTGTTACTGCATCTTCACCAGTTTGGCATAAACATTTAGGACATCCAGCCCATAAGATTGTTCATAAACTCAGTGACACAGATCAAATTAAATTTCTTCATTCGGAGTTTGATTCAATCTGTCATCCATGTCCGTTGGGGAAGAGTAAACACTTACCATTTAAAGCTGCAGATAGAAGTGCTACTGCTCCTCTTGCATTAGTTCACTGTGATGTATGGGGACCTGCACCAGAATTGTCTACATTGGGGTACAAATATTACATACTTTTCATTGATGATTTCAGTCGGTTTCATTGGATTTACCCTATGAAAGATAGAACTGAAAGTGCAGCTTGCTTCAATAATTTCAAGACCATTAATGAAATCTTCTCTCTTCAAAAATCAAGGTATTCCAAACTGATGGGGCTTTTGAGCTTGTCAAAGGAAAGTTGAGAGACTATCTAGATGAATGTGGTATCACTGTTGCTATTTCTTGTCCAAATATACCTCAACAAAATGGCTTAGCTGAGAGGAAGCAAAAGCATATCACTGAAGTAGGAAACACTCTCTCCATGCAAGCTTGCCTGACAAAGTCCTTCTGGTTTGATGCATTCATTACTGCTACTTACTTAATCAACAGAACACCAGCAAAATTGCTTAAATTTCTTACTCCCTATGAAGTGCTTTTCAAAAAGGCTCCAGACTACTCTCTGCTCAAGGTGTTTGGTTGCACATGCTACCCTTTTCTTGGTGATTACAGAAAAGACAAGCTAAGCCCTAAATATTCAAAGTGCACTTTTATTGGATATAGCACTATTCACAAGGGTTACAGGTGCTATGATAATGAAACTAAGAAGGTCTACATCTCCAGAAATGTTGTGTTTGATTAAACCTCATTCCCCTTTTGTACCTGCATATCTTTACCTACTGAAATCATTGAACCCTTATCTCAAACAACTTCATCACCACCTATTACAACTATTTAAGATACTACCTTAGATTCACTAGGGGAGTATACTGAACATGAAGATGAAGTCATCTCTCAACCAATTGTTCCTGTCACTCATCCAATGACTACAAGAGCAAAGGATGGTATCACTAAACCAAAATACCTTCCTGACTTTGTCACTTATTTTACAACACCTCATGCTTTCTGTAATACTCTTACAGACTCTATTCCAACTGAACCAAAGAGCTACAGATCAGCAATCAAAGATGAGAGATGGACTGCAGCTATGCAACTTGAGTTTGAAGCTCTTTAAACAAACAATACTTGGACTCTAGTTGAGCTGCAGCCTGGAATGAATGTTTTGGGTTCTAAATGGGTTTATAGAGTTAAGTTGAAGCCTGATGGAACTGTTGATAGGTGTAAAGCTCGGCTTGTTGCTCAGGGTTTTCTTCAACAAAATGGAATTGATTATAATGAAACCTTCAGCCCTGTTGTTAAATTCACCACCATTCGAGTTGTTCTCACGGTAGCTATCTCTAAAGGGTGGATCATCAAACAATTGGATGTATCCAATGCTTTTCTTCATGGAGATCTCTCTGAGACAGTTTATATGAATCAAACTCAAGGGTTCATTGACTCAACCAAGCCAAACCATGTCTGTTTACTCAAGAAGTCATTGTATGGGCTTAAGCAAGCCCCTCGCGCTTGGTATGAGAAATTCAGTGGATTTCTGTCACAACAAGGTTTTGTTAGAGCAGAAATGGATCAATCAATGTGCATCTACAACTCTCCTACAGCTGTGGTGATTCTCCTACTCTATGTGGATGATATAATTCTTACTGGCAACAATGCTGAATTTATTGCTTCACTTCTCTCTAACCTCAATACAGCATTTGCAATGAAAGACTTGGGGCATAGCTGTGGTGATTCTCCTACAACTCTCCTACAACTGTGGTGATTCTCCTACTCTATGTGGATGATATAATTCTTACTGTCAACAATGCTGAATTTATTGCTTCACTTCTCTCTAACCTCAATACATCATTTGCAATGAAAGACTTGGGGGGTACTTCACTACTTTCTTGGCATTGAGGCAAACCTAACTGCTTCACCTGATTCTGCGATTCTAACACAGACAAGGTATACACTTGATCTGCTTGCTAAAGCTGACATGCTTGACTGCAAACCCTGCAACACACCAGTTACTACAGATAAACGAGTCTCTGCTCTTGATGGTGTATTGCTATCTGATCCTCACCAATATCGCAGTCTGGTTGGAGCTCTCCAATATCTCACTCTCACCAGACCAGATATCACCTATGCTGTCAACTATGTCTCCCAGTTTATGAAAGCACCTCGTGACTCTCATATGCTTCTAGTTAAACGCATACTGCGCTATCTTAAGGGTACAATTGGAGAAGGTACCATTATATTTGCTGGTGATATTTCTGCTATTCATGGGTACTCTGACTCTGATTGGTCAGGCTGCCCAGATACACGTCGATCAACTTCAGGTTACTGCATCTTCTTGGGGTCATCTCTAATCAGCTGGTCATCTAAGAAGCAACCGACAGTTGCCAAGTCTTCCAGTGAGGTAATGTGGCTATCCCAACTGCTCAATGAACTTGGATTCACACCAACTAAACCAATTTACTTTTACTGCGACAATCTTGGTGCTCACTACCTTGTCAACAATCCAGTTTTTCATGCTAGAACCAAGCATATCGAAGTTGATTACCACTCAGTTCGTGAACTTCTTGCCGCCGGAGATGTATGTGTTGAGTTTATCCCCACTGCTGCTCAACTTGCCGATATACTTACTAAAGGACTCACATAAACTCGTTTCGATACATTGAAGTCAAACCTTATGCATTGCTTTCCCCCTGCTCAGGTTTGAGGGGGAGTGTTAGAGTAAATGTATGACTTACTGTTTTACTTTCTACTCTAGTGTCCGTACATGTTGAGTCACTAGTCTTATCAAGTCTTATCTCTACTTGTACTATGATGAGTCATGTGAGTCATATCTATCTTTTGTGTTATGTCTCTATATTAAGATGTACTCTTCTGTGTGGTCTTCATGACAACCATTATCAATATTATCTAGTTCATTGAATTCTGTCACATGATAGGAAAAGACAAAGCTTTAGTGTGTGTATATCCCAGTGATTCGATAGAGGCTTATGCATTCCTTTACAATCATACTTTTTTTTTATCAAAAGAGAAGAAATTCCTATACAATCATTAACCCACTATTATTATCCTGGTATACTAATCTATCAGAAAAGAAAACGTGTTACGTGATTGAAAATCGAAGATCGTTGTACTATGAAGATAGAATTGTGATGAAATCAAGATGCATTTGTTATCAATTACTTGTACTACCAGGTCAACGAGATTCTTGACAATTTTTTATGTGATTTTCTTTCCGCGAGCAAGATTTCGTATTTCCGATTGATGGAGTAAAATTCTAGGTTTTCCAAAATGAATAAACGAAAAAGATCCACCCTTGGAACCAAAAATAAATATTGCGTGGATACATGAAATATATTCACAAGTATTTTTGAAAATCCAACAACTTAATTGTGGTTAAGTACCCAGTTTGTTGATGTTACATCTCCATAATCCGATGGATGTGATGCCGCGAATGCATTTTTGAACTCTCAGTGCGAGTTCAAATTTTTTTCCATGATACATCGTCTCATATCAAACACACTTAGAAAACTAAAATTAGAATCAGAAAAGGATTTTGGCTCTGAAAATAAACCCCAACGCCGGTCAGTCTGTCTGTATCCACTAAGGAACCAAAAACACCGAAAATTTCACACCCCAAAGGTTACGTGACATCCAGACTTTATGTGGGACCCACCATTTTGGTCTCACGACACCCTTGGGAATTGACTCTTCTTTTAGTTCTTATTGCTGCTTTTTCATTCCTTCACCCTTAAGCTCATAAAGTTTGTCTTCTTTTTTTTTGACTGTTTTTTTAGTCTAACTTAGAGACAAATCAGTAATGGGAAGCGCTCTAAGGATTCTATGTGGGAATTGTTTCAAGCCAATAGATCATCAAGAATATGAATCATTGGAGGGTCTCTCCACAGATACAGATACTGTTGGTGTTCCAACTCTAGCTCATGATCTTTTCCAATTTGACATCACTTCTCAGGTACCTGAACGGCTTGGTGGGCATGTTTCATCATCACCGGAAGCTCAAGCTACATGGTATTTACTTCTTTGATCCTGCGACTTGTTTGATTGAGATTTTGAATCCCCAATTTTATGAGATTATGTTTTCTAATCTGTTCCAAAATGCCCACAGTTTGATATATGTGTGTCAAAATCTTGTGAAGGTATGTCAAATTGGTGCAAGCATGGAAAGAGGCAAACCCACCACCAAAAACACCTGAACAAGCATCTAGGATTGTCATTCAGACATTACAGACAGCTGATGATGTAGAGGTACATTGCAAAACCCCCCAATTCTGAGCATTAAGAAACAATAGTTCTAATTAGGGTTTTTTGTATTGCTATAGGGTTTATTGAGATTGTATGGTCTTCCAATTCCAAGTGCTGATGGAGTCGAAGTTCCGGAGGCAGTAGTATCCTTTCCTCCTACTACTTCTCTGCCTAAAGGAGTGTTGTTTGTATTGCAGACGCTTCGAGTGAGAGACCATGTTCCTTGGACTGATGGAAAAACTAGCTCATTTTATTTTTTGATTTCAATTTTTCAAGATTGTATGTGTTTTGGTTTTCACAAGTGGGAATTACTAATAGGTGGGTGCAAGAGGTATCACTACTGGGGATTGCTTAACGGTGTTTGTGGATGTTTCGGACCCAAGGGAAGCGCCTAATGTGCCCAAGGCTGTGCAAATAGCATTATCAGAACGACTAAAAGCACGTGCATCCAAGGATTATGCGACGGGAAATGAATATTATGACAAAATTGTGGGTGCTGGTTACAGGTACTTCATGTATGCTAATCTCAAATTTTGGTTGCTTCGCCAATAAATATCACTTATGCCCACATCCTGTATGCTTATCTCTAATTGCATACATTACAGACTCCTAAGAGGTACAAACAATGAGGCTATCCTCGCAAAAAGATATCGACTTCGATTGAGATAAAATGCAAAGTCCTGTTTATCTCTAATTTGTTCTTAACAATGAGGCTTATCTCTAATTTGTTCTTAACCGTGTATAATTGGATACACAGGGGTATTGATGCACCAAAAAGGAAATTCACTATGCAAAAGAGGCCAAGGATGAACTTACTCAGCTGGTTCAAGGCAAGTATCGGCTAGACCGAACTTGACCGTCTTAAATTCAGCTTTGCTAATCTCAAATTTTGGTTGCTTCGCCAATAAATATCACTTATGCCCACATCCTGTTGATATTCTCTAATTGCATACATTACAGACTCTAAGAGGTACAAACAATGAGGCTATCCTCGAAAAAGATATCTTGACCATCAAAGTATCTCTAATTTGGTTCTCTAATTTGTTCTTAACCGGTTCCACCACCAAAAAGGAAATTCTCAACTTTTGGTTCAGTAGAATATTTTTCGTAGGCTTTGCCTTCGGTTGATATTCCTCGCCTTTCACTCACTCTTTTTTTTTTTTTGCCATCTCTGTTATTTGAGGAGGCATTCTTTGATGCTCTCTTCCCTCAAATTTTTCTTTAGAAATGCACTCTTTTGTGCATCTCTGCGAGGATGGAATTTTTTTTTTTTTTTTAATTTTTAACGGAAGGAGTTGAAACTTGTACTCACTCATTTGTTTGTTTGGAGACATCATTTCCAGGAACTTTCCTTCACTAACTTAACTTCACAAGCTGCTACTTTTTTTTAATATCTTTTTCACACTTGGACATGGGTGATAACTAGTTTTTAGTAGGGCTGTAAAAATGAACTTGAATAGTTGAGACGTACCTTGCGTCTTCTCATCATTTTAGACTCCATTTGTGTGGAATTATCACCTTCAGATTGTAGTGGAAATTTAAACGCCCATTTGGATCGAACCTGCTCTGATACCATGTTAAAAATTAAGATGTCTTGTAGCTCGATTTTCGACCAATTTTTCTTTTGCCGCTTGGTCGGTTAACATGCTTCAGTGTCTTGTTTTTGTCGATTAGCCGCATTTTTTCATTTGTGTCAAATTCTTTTGCTTCTAGCACCGCAAAGCCGCATGTCTCGACTGTGCATGTTCTTGATTTTCCTCTCCAAACTTTCTTGTACCTTGGAGCTGTCTTGCGATGTTTGTAGCCTTCATATGATTTTCTTGGCGTCTGTTTTTGACATGGCTTTACTGTATGAAACAGTGAATCAACTTCTGCCCTCATAGCCGTGTTGTGTACATAGCTCCAATAAATTGGAAAATTTCTCTCCTTCATTTTTAATTTGGCAATGACTTGGTGCTTGTTTTTCTTATCATATATGAAACAAAAACCATTATCAAAGTATAACGAATACCCATTTTCAACCATTTGACCCACACTCATCAAATTGGCTTTTAGGTTGGGAACCAGAAAAACATCTTTGATTAACCTTATACCTTTTTTAGTTTTGATAGCAATCGTACCTTTGCCTTTCGCTTCAACCAGGTCGCCATTTCCCAGCCTGATTAGAGACTTGATAGATGTATCTATGTCACGAAAAATGCTTTCATCTCCCGTCATATGATTACTGCAACCACTGTATATGTACCAGGATTCCTTTAATCTTATTAAATCACTTATTGCTTCCTAGGAGCTCCATACGAGCTACACAACCATGCTCGTATATCTCCGAAGTTTCATTTCCAAATTCCAACATGGTATCAGAGCTCCAAAAACATTTCAATTTCTAACATGGTATCAGAGCCAGGTTTTAATTTACTTTCGCACATCTAGGACATTCTAGAGTATTACCTTCTTCATTTTTTTTATTACTTGTCTAGATCATTCTAGACATTACAAATTACATGTTCTAACAGTAACCATTATTATGTATCCAGTTATAGCTAAAGCCTAATTTTATGAGTTATGATATACTAGGTACATGAGTTACCAACATACCAATTGACAGTGCTTCGTTGCAGTAAGGGACCCTGGGGTTTGAAGACACATGCATGAACAACTGAAAAAGATAAGTAAAATGTCAGCAAGGTGAACCTTCTACTATACACATCTCCTGAACCATATAAGCTGGCTTTGGATCTGCACTGCACCAAGAATGAGAACTATTAAATCTTCCCCTGAGCAAGCACAACACCTAAGTGTCAAAAAAATACCAACAATCAACTGCCTAATAGAATAGGAGTAGCAATTCAACAAAATCATGAGCATGCAGTTGTTTTTCCCTTAGGAATCCAAAATAATTCATTTGAGAAAGATCGACGTAAAGACAGAAAAATATGTTATTCACATGGTCAATTATATGATGTTACGAATCAATACGACCAGTAGATGGAGATAAGACAGCGACAATGGCAAGATACTATTAATTCGAAGAAAAAAACATTGAATGTACAAGCTAATTAAAGTAGAAACTAAGCATACTGAAAGTTATTGCATTTACATTTTATGCAGTCCAGAACAAGAAATTCAAACTTTTACGTCTTCAATAGAAATAGAATGCAGGAGTGAACAAATGAACAAACAGATCGTACAGTTGAAGCCTGCTAGGTAGTGAATTTGCTTCTCTACCCAAAACACGGTCCCTGCTATAATCTAATCCTCTTTTATTCATCTTCAAATATCGAAAACAAAAACATATAAAACCATACTTATGAATCAGGTGGTGATCAGGAGAAAGAAGGAAAAAAAACGGATAAAGTTATTAGGTTTGCACGTACATACCAGATTATGTTTTCGAGAAAATCAACATCCAGTTTTTCCAGAAAGAAGAGGGATTTAAGATCATAGGTTAAGGACTCCTTCACTTGGGGGAACTTCTGAATGGTGAATTTTCGAAGAGTAGTCCATTCTCGCAAGTCCGGAAGAAACTTTAGTACTGGACAATTTCTAAATTCCAATTCCTGAAGAGAGCCACTGTAGATTTCTGGGCTTACAAGAGTAACCTCGTTCTCATTTTGTTGATCTTCATTTTCTCGAAATCCTTGAAACTTATTGCAGCTATAAACATTCAAGATTCGTAGATTACAATTACGTTGGAGTATGCTTGTTGGGAAGTATATGAGATCCTTTAATTCTTGCAAATAAAGCCATTTGAGAGAACTCTGGGTTCTCACAACCGAGCTTACTAACTGATGATTAACATCCTCCAACCACAAAAACTCCAGAGAAGGAAGCGAAGGAATTTCGGTCAATTTACTACTGCGTTTGATTGTCAGATTCCGAAGACTCAGACAAGGACGAGAACAACACATATCTTCTTCAGAGACCATATGACCAAGAGTGAGATTAGTTAAGGAAGGAAAACCGCCAATATCCAAACTCTTTAAATACATGAATGATGTAAGCCTAAGGGTTTTAAGATGTTGGAGCTGCCCGATAGATGATGGAACACTACACATCCATGTGGGTAAGTCACACCCCATGATGTTCCAAATTCTCAAGTACCACAGACCAGAATGAGGTTGGAGAGCTTCAATTACTTGAAAATTACATGAATTTCGATCCCACATGTCGTCGCATTGCACAGACCAGCTTAGTTCCAATGTAGAAAGACTATGTTTTCCCTTCAAGTTTGCTCTTTCAGCATCTAATGGATCTTTCACGTTCTGAAGATTCTTTATCTTTAGCTCCTTAAGACTGTTTAGTTTTTCTAACTCTTCGGTACCATTTCTTGGTTGTTCTTCCCTCACCCAGTAATCCAAACTTTCAAGGCAAACTAGTTTCCCTATACCCACTGGTGTCTCATCCTTATAGCTAGAAAATCTTTTGAGTTTCGTCCAATTATTAACCTCTTTGGGAAGCTCACAATCGGTAAGACTCACCTCCTCGAGATTGATGAGGTTAGCACAAGACTCTGGTAATACATCTATGCCTGTACCATATAATTCAAGTTTTCTTAACTGAGTTAATGCTCCAAAATCTTCGGGTAATTTCTTCAGTGAGTCGCAAAGTGTAAAATGAAAAATCTTCAAATTATCAAGACCTTTCACATATTATTAATTTCTTCTTACTTCTATTACGAATGGAATAGACCATGGCTATTTATAGCCATCAACTGCCGACTAGGATTTCTCTAGAGTATTCATTTTTTGCTAGATTTTTCTTATCTAGAACACTCATTTTTTCTCTAGAGAAGCTGCCGTATCTTTTGACCAACTTTAGACCTTCTTTTCTAATTTCTAACGGACAATACAAGTTTTAGTTCACATCATTATTACTTGTTTACTCTGCCCAATTCTAGACTCTTCTAATACTTGATATTACTTATTTGGACATTACAAATTAGGTAATTCCAACACGCGCAAGTGCTTATTTACTAACAAGATATCCGGGTACTTGTATGAACCTTTAGGGATAAAAAGCGTCCGCAACTTCTTCTCATCACCTAAGCTTTTCAGAAATGTTGATGATAAATCCTCATCCAATATTAACTGTAACCGACGTATTTCACAAGTATTCTTAAACTCACTCGCCTTGAGACACACCAATTCTCGATCCCCGGACACAGTTTGGGCAAGATCGTGCACAAGATCATGCATCTTGCACGTCTTTATGTCATCTACGTAGAAATCTCTTTCCACGACATCCAAAAATGAATTCCAGACCAAACTCTCAACGAATTCAAGCCCAACGTCTTCAATCGATTTTCCATTTCCCACATTACAAGTGTCCAGAAATCCTTCTGCTATCCACAGCTGAACCAGTGTTACCCTATCTATTTTCAAACCTTTAGGAAATATACAGAAATATGAGAAACATTGTTTTAAATGGGGCGACAAGTTGTTATAGCTCAATTTTAATATTGGCATGACGGTGCTTTGGTTTTCTGAAGTATTCCATTTATCATCTTCTAAAATCGCCAACCATTCGGCTTCTTTTTTTCGTGACCGCAATATGCTACCGAGGAATTTCGCTGCAAGCGGCAAACCACAACATTTTTCTGCTATCTCCCGTCCTATGCATATCATCTTTTCCGTCTTTTGTGCTCCGCCGGGAGAAAATGCTTTCTTCTCAATAACAGACCAACATGCAGCATCTTGTAATGTTTGCAAATGATAAGGAGCAATATTTCCCTTGACAACATCTGCAACCTTGGTTGTACGAGTAGTGATCAAAATTTTACTCCCTTGAGCACCAGCAAGGAAAGGATTACGGAGTTGCTCCCATTGATCATCACTCTCATTCCATAAATCGTCAAGCACCAGCAAATATTTCTTCTCGTTTAATTGTTCTCGAACTTTTCTTGCCAGTACATCGAAATTGGATAATGTATCAAACTTAGATCCGGTAATGGACTCCATAATTTCTGTTAAGAGCTTTCTCACATCAAAATGTTCAGATACATAAACCCACATTCTTAGCTTGAACTGTTCCTTTATCAGATCATCATTGTAGACGAGTTGAGCCACAGTAGTTTTCCCCATCCCACCCATCCCCACTATGGAAACGACGGAGACCTTTTCATGATTGCTATCAGGTGATGTTAACATATCTATTATTTTTTTCTTATCATCCTCCCGTCCCATGATTTCTGATTCATTTGCAGAGGACTCCGTTTGACGGCTCCGTTGCTCACTATTTTCACCATGATGAAAACTACAGTTGCTAGCAGGTGAAGGCTGCAATTGAAATATCTTCATATCTTTGGTAATTGCATCTAATCTCTGGTTGATTTGTTTGATTTTGCTGGACATCTTGAAAGAAAATGCAAGTGGGTTGGCATATGTAAAGAAATCACGAGCCTTATACTTCAATTTGTTCCCCCTTTCGGATAGGCGCAGGGTTTCATAGGAATACTCATCCATCACATCATCCGCATGGTACGCAACATCTTTAAGCCTTCTTAACACAACGCCTAAAGCTTTCTCAGTCACTTGCTTTGCTTCAGCGTCTTCTATGACAGAAAGAATCATCTGTAAAGTGCCTTGAAGTTTTTTGAGTTCATCTTTTACACCCCAAGCCGGACCAATCTCTCGAGCAACAACATGAACCAATTTATTTAATACTTCTGAGACACCATTAGTAATAATTTCCATTGATATAGTAGAGATTTTTATATGTTTTGTTGATGATTTAGAAATTATGAGAACAGATTTTGGAAGCTATATTGTTATTTGAAACTGATGTTTAAGAGTAAGTAGTTGTTGAGTTGAGTTCGAACAATATATATATCTAATGAATGAGCTGAATCGAAGGCCTACTCCTACTGTGTAAAAACTATCATGACTACCTTTAGTCTCTCACCTTTAGTGGAGTATTATTGTTTAGTTACTTTACAGCAATAAAGTACTCTTTGTCGGATATATTCTTGTCTTTACTCTTTTATATATTCAAACGTATAATTGGCTTTCTATCTTGCTAGAGGGTCAAGTATTTAATATCTTTAATAATGGATATTTTCTTTCGGCATGTGAAGACCCTTTGGAACAAACCTATTATGGGGCTCCAAGCATTTGGTTTTGAGGACAAGTAAAAAGACAAAATCCGATCATCAAATATTAATCAACAAAATCCCTTATGCTACTATATTAATTTACTAATATCTAGAAAACCATCAATTAATTGGTGTTAATGATTGATTAATTAAATAAAAAAGTTATTTTGATATTAAAATTTAAACATAAAAAATCAAACAGTTTTGATTTTTTTTTTTCTGAAAAATTGAACTTACGTTTGGAAAACCTAACCATAATAATATACAGTTGGGAATTCATATTTTCCCAACGTCGAAATATATGAGGTACCCAAGTTTGATTCCTCTCTTTTCCACAAACCCATCATTAAGATGGTATATATGTGTAGTCCAATCTATAAGATCGACGGTTTAGAATAGTTGTTTAGGAGTAGTTCAGATAAGATTTATATTCTCACATTTCCTAATGGACTAATTTAACCTTAATTAATTTGATATTATCAATACAGAACTAGTCATAAAAACCCAAGGTGACCAAACTTTATTAGAGATTTTTGGGAGTAATTTTAGGGATAATTTTATTTGCGATTTTATCACGTAAACGGCGGAGTGATTTTAGGAATTTATTTCAAGATAAAATTAGGTGGAGTAATTATAGGAAATTGTTTAAAAAATCAACGATGTAAATAAAATTGTTATAAACCAAGTTTATTTACTAAGATGCCCTTCGTGTCTAGGTTTAGGGTTTACATATCTTGGACACCAAGTCTTCTATCTATATAAATTGAGGTATTAACATTGTATTTTATACACATATTAATAAGAAATCTCTCTCTTCTTCCCCTCTACTTTGTCTTCTTCTCTATTTTGTAGTTTTATAACACGTTATCATGCACGTTTGCTCTAACCGCATAAGCATAAAAGATTAATCACTAAGTGCATAAGCGTGGAAAAGATTAAAGGACTAATCGGGCATCTGAGACCTTTTTCTACTTTTTGTTTGATTTTTTGTTGTTTATTAGTGAAATCTTCACTTATTTACTTTGATTTTGGCTTTTTCTACAGGAAAAACCCTAGGTTCAAACATATTCATCTTGACTTGATGAAAAGCATGTTACCTATTCTAAGATTTTTACAAAGATGCTGACGTCTATATGTGAGCGAAAGTGACCAACAATGCTCCTTGGAAATATTTGGATAGTGGAGGCATGAACGCATGTTTTGACGGCCAAAGATACAATACGAGTTTGACTACTTTGTTGTTTAATGATTATTATTTTTTTATTTTCGTATTAAGCAATTGGTTTTTTTTTTAACATATATATATATGGATTGGTTGATCAACTTTGCCAAATTAGTTGATTTTCCTTTCTTTTCTTATCTTTTCATAGAGAGAAAAAAAATATCAACAAAAGATGATTTATAGTTTCTATTCCCATAATGAAATAATTACTAAAAATTGGTGTTATCGCAATTTAATTACCTTTACGGTATCTAATCACATGCATGGTTGAAAAACCTGCGCCCAATTAAATGGTATCCTTGTTCTCTATACAAGGATCATGTGATTTATCTATATGGTTTCTATTTTTCTTTTTAAAATAAATCATCCCTCAACCACAAAATAGATTTTTCCTATGTGACGGCTAAATCGACGATATTTTTTTTATTTTCTCGATTAAATTTTGGTAAACTATACAAACCAATTGATACTGGTTTTTATCCATTAGTTTTCTATAATGAGATATAAAAATTGGCATTCTTAGAATTGTTAGCAAATTTTGGTCATTGATTTCTATTCCTTCAAAGAAATCGCCATAAACAAAAACTAGGGTTTTCTCTACAAAGATTAACGATTATGATCTCTTTATTTTCTTAGAAAGAATCATATAAGCCAATTGAAATTGGTTTTCTCTATCGCTTATATGAGATGCCAATATAATTGTGGTAATTGAATTATTATCCCTATTTTTGATGGGCTATACAAATATTCTTATCACATAATAATTTTGTCCTTCTTTATCTATAAGCCCATCCGGGGCCCATAAACAATTTATGGACTTCCAAATATACCCTTACCATATAATTCAATTAGAAAATTAAATTTCAGTTATAAACGAGAATTAAAGTTGAAAGGAGAGAGATGTAGCTTCTAAAGAACAGAGACGTTCGACGAGAGCTTAAATCAGTGAAGAAAATTGAATTTTTTTTCGTTTGAATCGATGAGAGCTAGGTTAAGATATTGAAATTCTTATTCTTCATTTGAATCAACAGAATCACATATTCAGAAGAACAGAAACGTTCGACGAGAGCTGAAATCGGTGAAGAAACTTGAAATTTTTTGGTTTGAATTCACGAGAGTTAGGTTAATATATTAACATTCTTCTTATTCTCTTCCTTATTCTTCATCTTAATCAACATAATCAATTATTCTGTCTCCGTTTTTCAGTCAACAGAATCAACAGAAATTACTAGATCTGTTTTCGTGAATCAAATTGGTAATGTTGATGTTTATTTGAAGATTCAAAAAGTTGTTTTTGATTATTGCATGTTCGTTTCATAGATTTATTTGTCCTTACTTTTGATTTTAGTGTTTTTGTTGATGTTGCAGAGATCGCGATTTATGTTGGAAGATTGATTTCGTGATTATTCTGTTAGATTGATTTGTTGGTATTCATATATTTTGATCTCGATATCCTTATTCATCTGTTAAACAGGTATGTTTTAATTTTGATTTGTTATTTATAGTTTTTTCCTTCGATCTGCTCATGAAATTTGGTTTTAGGTGGTTTTATGCTTATGCTGAAATTATGAAGAAATTTGTTTGTGATGAATTTTAGACACTATTGATTATGTTTTTGATGAAATGTATATATTACTATGGATCAACCTTGACTGTTGATACAAAAATAAGTTGATGTTTAGTTTTTTTTTAGATCAACTGTTGTTGTTGACCCCAATCGGTTTATGTTTAGTTGATGTTAAGCAAGTCAACTTAAATAAGTTGAACACAAAATGCTTGTATTTTTGTAGATTTGCAGGTTATCATAATGCATTCATTTTGTTGATAATGTAGCTTTTATTTTTGGTTTTGTTACATTCTACTTTTTATTTAACTTTCACGAGGGGGCGTAGCCCCCGAGTGAGGTGCGACGTAATACTATATGTAGCTTTGGGTACTTTATACTGCTTTCTCTTTGGTTTTCATTGAAATTCATGCTTTAACTAACTCTTATTGGATGAAATGTGATTTTTTAAACAGATTTATTGGATCAACTGTCACTGTTTACACATATTTGTTGGATCAACTATCACTGTTGATCCAAAACTATGATTGTGTACATAGCTTTATTGGATCAACTGTCACTGTTTAAACATATTTGTTGGATCAACTGTGACTATTGATCCAAAACATCATATAGCTTTATACAAATTTATTGGATCAACTGTCACTGTTTACACATATTTGTTGGATCAACTGTGACCGTTGATCCAAAACTGTGATTGTTTACACAGATTTATTGGATCAACTGTCACTGTTTACACATATTTGTTGCATCAACTGTGACTGTTGATCCAAATTTCTGAACACCACTATATCTTATGGTTGTTGCAGGCCAAAGATGGTAGTTGCAGAGTTCAAATTTTGCAATCAGACCGTCTCGCATCCCGTTTCAGCATCAACTACTGTTAAGGAGATGATAAGTGTGATGAAACAAAAGTGGCCTTATGTTCCTGAAGACCTCATTCTATTTGGTTACACTGTAGAAGGGATTTCAAATGTTATCAATCACGATTTGGATTTGAGATTTTTCATTCACTACTGCAGCTCACAAGGGATTGAGTTGGTGAAGTTTGAAATCCTGTTAAGGACATGTGTTGATTCTATTTCTTCATCATCTTCTTCTGCTCCTGCTCCTGCGTCTTCGTCATCAACAAGTTTTATTTCAAGCGATGAGGTAATTGAGGTATTTCAATTACCACTTGTGGAAGACGTCAATGATGATGCGTGTTTGATCAAAAAGGTCCCGAAGAAGTCCGATGCTTGGGCCAACATCTTAACTGGAGTAGGGCAGTTGTTTAAAGGTGGTATTGCTGAAGTTAAGGACTCTGTTACAAAGTATGAAATGTATAGTGGTCGCAAATACAGTGTAGTTTAGAGTGACTTTGTACGATACATTGTGGAGTGCAAGTTCAAAGAGACGGAAAGTTGTCGCTGGAGGTTTGACTCCTCTCTCCTTGATAAATCAAATGGTGTATGTCAATGCAAGAAATATATTTCAGAGCATTCATGTAGTTTATCTTCTTCAGATCCATGAAAAGTTAGGATGAGAAAATCGTTTATGAAGAATATCTTGGCAGATGATTTACGAGCATCGAAGAAGAAGAAGACTGCTGCTGATGTTATAGATTTAGTCTGAATGGAATATGGAGTTGACCTCACGTATAGTCAGGCATATCACGGTTTACAATTCACCAAGCAATTTCTTTGGGGTGATGACATCAAGTCCTATTCAGACTTAGGTTGGTATAAAGATTCAATTGAATAGTACAATCCTGGTAGTGTTGTCAATTTTTAGTATGATAGTTTGACGCGTTAGTTCAAAAGGTTTTTTGTTGCTTTAGAAGCTTCCATAACTGGTTTCAACAATTATTGTCATCCGATGTTATTTATCGATTGTACATTTCTCACTGGGAAGTTCAAAGGTGTTCTTATGGTTGCTTGCGGCAAAACTGGTAACCAACGTATGACTTTTAACCTTTTACTATTTTCATTTTGTATCCATGTATGTTTAAACTTTTTTACTGTTGATCCATCATTTTACATTTACATTCTACATTGAATTTAACTTTCACGAGGGGGCGTAGCCCCCGAGTGAGGTGCGACGTAATACTATATATAACTTAGGGTAGTTTATATTCCTTTCTTTTTGGTTTTCATTGAAATTCATGCTTTAACTACCTCTTATTGGTGATATTTTACACAGATTTATTGGATCAACTGTGATTGTTTACACATACTTATTGGATCAACTGTCACTGTTGATCCAAAAATATGATTTATTGGATGAACTTTGATTGTTGGTCCAAAAACTTTTTTTTTTTTTGAATCAACTTCTACTGATAAATGGATCAATTTTCTATTGTTTATGCAACTAAAATGGATCAACTGCTACTTTTGATGCATCAACATGGATCAACTTCCATTGTTGATCCAACTAAAATGGATCAACTTCTACTGTTGATTGATAGGTGTAGAATACACCTAATTTACTATCTAGTAGTTTATGCTTTCTTTGCTATTTTTCTTGGTAGTGTTGTATGGTTGAATTACAAAGATGTTGGGTGAAGAAATTGAGCTACAGAGTGGGTTTGAGCTCGATTTGAAGACCAGAAGAACTGAAGCTGCAATGGGTTATGATGTGATTTTTATATTGTAGTAAAGTGGTAGTAAAGATTCGTTCAAAGACTTGTAGAGATTGATTTTAGACTTAATATATATACAATTTTGTCACAATATTGAGAGGTACTGAGACTCGGATTCCACCATAAACTCATTCATGCGATTCATATATTTATTCCAAACAATTATAGCTCAAATAATATTGACTCTATGTATTTGCCAAGGTAGATTTTTAAAAGATTAATTGTAAATCACAAGCATGATGCATCAAAAGTACTAAAACTAAGCATACGTCATCAAACGAAATCACAACTAATTAGTGAAAATCATAAAACAATTAAATCAAGTGCAATAAGTCATAAAAGAATTAAATATAATTACCACATGCATGAAATATGGCTTCCTCCGTCGTCACAGTGATGGGGTTTAGCTCCTCATATCAAAAACACGCTCAAAATATTTTTCCATTGCCCAAAGGTGTTTGAATGAGTGAAATACAAGAAAAAGATTAAAACAGATCAACTACAACGTGTATAACAATTGCAGACTGACTGTTACAAAATAAACTACAGAGAATATAAGACTGCTTCGTAAACGATACTTCGATGATGCAGTAAATAAACTACGCTACACTGCGACTGACTTAGGGCGTCCGTTCTTCTTCTTCTTCCTCCTCTTCCCTGAGAATGAAGAACTCCACAGCAACTTCTGATTTTTGTTCTGCAGCTCCTCCAAACCCTCCTTTCGGTTCCCAAACTCCCGATCCTCCTTTGTGAGACTCGAACAACTATTTTTATACCATACGGGGCAAAGAATCTCGATAATATCTCTTTTTTTTCTTTGAGCAAAAGTTACGGCATTTTGCTATTTCTTCTCTTCTTTTACGTGCTGAGTTGCTCCAAACTTTCCATATTTGATGTGTACGAATCAAAGGAGAATATTAACTCCTCTTTCACACGTAACTTCCTTAAATAATTCCACCAGAGAATCCGAGACCACCACATACCCTGTTTTACCGAGAATCATTGGGAATTCCTTTTTTATCGAGTCCAAATCATCTTACCACCCCTGTTTCAATGTAACAGGATCGTACGTATGCAATTCAGAGAAAATATCTCCACCAAATATGATCCAGGGATCCAAACAAACCCGAGAAAACTTCATCACCCCTGTTTGCCGTGAACCGATTATCCAGCCAAAGTTAATCGAATCCAACACCTATACAATCCCTGTTTTGTCCGTTCAAGCCTAGCCCAATAGAATAGAGCGATTGAATCTCTCCAAAATCGTTCATAAATCCAACCCTAAATTCTGTACTTTAAGAACACATTTTTCCCGCCTAAACTTTCGTTTGAAATGTTGAAGATGGGTTACCCCCTAACAGTGGCTGGGGTGCGAATAGCTAGTTGGATGCCCCTTAGTAATTTGGGGTACCCCTTATCCGAAATGGGGGTCCCTTTAGTAGATGTCCTCCGGAGGTGCCTTTTGCAACTTTTCGAGATGATTTCTCCAAAAAAGTTTATTTCCCAAAAATACCTACAAACACATAAAACACCATAATAAGAACAAAAACGGGTACTAACAATATAGAAAATCGAGATGAAAATAGACACATAAATGCGTCTATCAGGTTACAGGAAGCTATGGTACTGAGCTTTTGATGTGCTGAGCTAACTGCGGTTGGGTGCTGCTGTCAGGAATTGGAGGTGATGATTTTGGCTTGAGTAGAAAGATGGTAAATCAAAAATAGGAAGGCTGGGAGATTGATGATGCACTGAAGATAGGTTTGCTGGTTGGTAATCAAGGAAGAGATGCTGATGTGAATAAGAAGCAAATGGGTGGTGAACTGAGCTGAATTGAACCTCTATTGCAGTGAAGAAACTGTGAATGCTTAGATGAATGTATAGGAGTGTCACAGGGAGAAGAAAAAAAAGGCCTGAAAACGGCCGGAAAGTCCTGTAAACAGCCGAAACTCGGCCAAATTTCCCCTCCGGCGAGTTGACTCGGTAGCCGACGGTGACCGATCCAGAATGAGTCCGATGACCGATCCAACCAAACGATTCAGACCACTCATCCAATTCATCCCAGAGTTAGACATCTGATTGACTGGCTGACTCCATTCCTTTGACCCGACTGACTGGCGACGACCGTTAGTATGACCTTTGACCGTTAGGTTGCCGGCGGTAATGAATTCCGGCCTATTTTCGGCCAAAAACCCAGTTTTCCGGCGAGCCAAAGTTGCTGAATTTTGTGTGGATTTATCTCATGGGATGTGAAGACTTGGACTTGGAATTGAATGAAGAATTTGGCTTGAACTTGGAAAGAGAGGATGGAAGATTTGAGAAAGGCTTGGATTTGGAAATTGACTTGCTAAAGGAAATGGATTCTATTCCTTAGAAGATATGAAGAACATTGAAGCCTATAAATAGAGAAGTGCTCTACTTTTCTATACACACTTCCACACTTCCATACACTTAGATGCACTTAGATACACACATCTTTTTACGTAACTTTTGTGCACACTTCTACACACACAATTCTTTTTTTTTTATTCTTTGTGTGAACTCTTTAGCATGAGTAACTAATTTTATTGATTGAGGATGAATTCCTAGTTCTTAACATGTTTTGAGTTTTGTTTTAAATCTACTTTGAATTTTCACATGATTATCGTTTGTTTTTACTAATATGAGTATTTATGATTGATTGATAGGTTGTTTAGGATGCATACTAAATTGATTTGTTAATTGATCTAAAGCTAGTGAAAGTTAGGGAATACGTAATAGTTTCTTGACTCTTTACACAAGTAGAAAACACAAAACCTTGCGGAGGGATTCCGTGGAGCAATTGTGTGTGAAAACAACGCTAGAAAGTGGACCAAGCGAACCGAGTCTAACTACTAGTACTAAACCTAAGTTCATAAATCTTAATGCGTTCGGGGAATTACATCTTGTAAGCGAACCTCAAGGTGGTTCTTTTGAATAGAATCTAATAACTAAGCGAACCTGTTACTCAATAAAATAAGGAATTTTGGGGTTAGCTAAGCGAACCTGCTATCCTACGGTTGGTGATAATCTATGACTAATAAAAAGTGGAAAAAAACATAACTTTAATCATTGTTTTGCAGCGAAGAAGGATTCCTTGATCTAATCTCTCTTATTGATTTCCTTTTAATTGCTTTGTTTATTTTATTTACTTTCTCAAATTCTTAATCAATACCCCTCTTTGTGTGACAAATTTACAACTAGAATCTCGTGCTCCTCGTGGGATCGATCTTGACTACCCTATATTACTTGTTAATTAGGTAGTAAAATATTAATTAATTTGTTGTGGTTACGACACGCATCATTGATCCAACTGAAATGGATCAACTTTGTTTGTTTACACTAGTTACTGGTCATTTATTTTTCTTTTTTCTTTTTTGTAGAAATCTATCCAGTTGCATTTGGAATTGTTCCGTGTGAAAATTGTGAGAGGTTGGAATGGTTCTTAACCAATTTGAAGGGTATTATTCGTGAAGATCGTCCACTTACCATCATATCAGATCGTGGAATCGGCCTTTTGAAGCATGTGCCTAAAGTATTCCCAAATGCTTTCCATTCCTACTGTTTGTACCATATGAAAGGAAATATTCCAGTCCCAAAGGGCAGGAGCAGACAAACTGCAGTCAAGTTATTCGAAGAGTGCTACACTGCATTGACAAAGGAATTTTTTTATGCTGCCTCGAAGAGTATGAGTAATCTAAAGTTGGATTCAGTGGTTGCTTGGATGATAAAGATCCCACTTGAGAATTGGGCTGCTCATGCATTTTAGGAGAAAGGTGGGGTGAGAACACATCAAATATTGCAGAGAGTTTTAACAATGTTATTAAGCATGATAAGCCGCTTCCAGCAATTGAGATCCTCGGTACTGTTCGTGCTAAGGTAATAGAGCAGAATTACAAGAGGTTATTGGAGTCTAGCAATTGGAATACAAGGCTTACTCCTCGTATGCAAGCGAGGTTTAACAAGAAGATAAACGACTGTCGTCCATACAAGTTTCAGAGATCAAGTGAGAAAGTATTTGAGATTATTTCTCCAACAGGTAAGCATACTGTCGATTTGGATTCTAGGACCTGCAGCTGAAAATGGTGGCAGAAACATAGATTTCCTTGCACTCATTCAATGAAAGCCATGATGCATATTGGAAATGATGAACCATACAAATACATTAGCGCTTACTATACTTATGACTACTGTAGAAGGTTGTACTCTCGACCCATATATCTTATTCCAGACTCTGAGAAGCCTCTTGGAATTAATAAAAAAGGGTATGTTTTGCCTCCCAATGGTGGTCGAGAACAAGCTGGAAGGCCTAAAGGTGTTAGGTATAGGGGTAGTCATGAAAAGGTGCGCAAGAAGAGGAAGTGTGGCCAGTGTGGGATGCTCACCTTTCACAACCGTCGAACATGTCATAGAGCTCCTTTGGCTCCTCGTGAACCAACGTTTCGCAAGGAGTCTCATTCCAGGATTATCAAGTTCTTGAAGAGGATGTTGTTCTGAAGTTTGTTGGTTTTATTCATATTCTGAACAACTTGTTTTAGGTTTCTTACAAGTTGGCTTTTTTCTTTTTGTTTTTTTATGCTTTTTTGGTTTGCAATTGTTATTTTTTTAAATGACATACATTCTTAGTTTGTTGTTATGAATTTTATTATTTTGTTTCTCAAGTATATGTCAGTTTTCAGGTTACAACTTTATTGATTTTACAGAAAGCATACTTATACAAATGGTATCAACTTCATTTGTTGATCCTATTTTTTTGTGGATCAACTTCCATTATTTATCCAACCAAAATGGATAAACAATGGTTGTTTATCCAACTAAAATGGATCAACAATGGTTGTTGATACACAAAACAAACAAAAAAATTGCATGGTTCTATCTATATTTACTAGCAAACTCCTCAATCTATATATACCTGTAACATTCATTCATATTCAGAGAAACTTAATTGGATCAACAATGGTTGGTGATCCAACTAAAATGGATCAACAATGGTTGTTAACACACAAAACAAATAAAAACATTGCAAGGTTCTATTTATATTTACTATAAAACTACTCAAGCTATACATACCTGTAACATTCATTCATATTCAGACCACAAATACATCCACAATAATTCATTCATAATGGTTCATAATAATTCATTCATAATCAGACCTACAATAAGTTCTACTTACTAAGATAAATACTTTTAAAACTACAGTTAGATTCATAATGTTGCATTAACAGACTATGACATCAAGCTCACTCTAATGGTTCATCTGAGTCTTTAACAGAGTCATTAGCAGAATCAGGAAGTTGGATTATATCTTTAACAATGTCAGCAGCTGAATTAGGATTCTTCCATTCACCCAATTCCGACAAGATTCTTGTTGAAATCTTCACTCTCTTCTTGTTCAACTTCTCATCTAAGTGAGTGATTTCAGATAGATTTTCACAGTTTCCACGCTTTACCAAATTCTTCATGTACATGAAAGTGTGCAGTGCACAGTCGCATCCATCTTGTGCTGGTACAGTGTAGCGTGAAAAGCTTGTCTGTATTTCACCACCTGTCTCTGGATCTCTATGGCCCATTTCATTCAGCACTTTAGTCAGTGGTACTATCATCACAAAATATTTCCAATTATAAGCCTTATTGCGCCTTGTAGAGTTGTGCACTATCCATTTCCCTTTTACCAACTCCAGCACCACCCAATGGTATCCAACACCTTGCTGATCAGTCAAGCACATTAGTATAATGATGTTTGTGTCTTCAATATTACCAGTGTAACTTTTCCTTAGCTTTTCTGGGATACCACATCTCTCTACCTTTTCTATACTTTGCGACGCTAATGCGATTCCCAATATTGGTTGTATCAATAAATTTTTCAAAGATATTAGTTTGCTATATATCATAACAAGTAAATTTCACTTGGATGAACATTGGGTGTTTACCCCATTCACTTGGATAAACTCACATTGTTGATCCACAAAGAAACCAAGATTATCTGCTACTTACATAATCTAAGTTGACTTGCTTAACTAGAGAAGTATATATCATAACAAGTAAATTTCACTTGGATCAACATTGGGTGTTTATCCCATTCACTTGGATAAACTCCCATTGTTGATCCACAAAGAAACCAAGATTATCTGCTACTTACATAATCTAAGTTGACTTCCTTAACTAGAGAAGTATACATCATAACAAGTAAATTTCACTTGGATCAACAGTGGATGTTTATCCCATTCACTTGGATAAACTCCCATTCTTGATCCACAAAGAAACCAAGAAACTTACATAATCATTTGTTGAGAGAATAATGTGGTTCCCGTATTGAGGTTTATGCGGCGATTCCATCTTTGATTTCAGCATGGTGGTGTAGTAATCAATAATCTCACCGTGAATGTTTTGATTATTCATCAGATGATGTATATGCTTTCCATTGATGATTACCTCCACATCAGAATTTCAGAAATAAAAACTAAAAGCTTTGTCGCTGAATTTTCAACAACAACAGAAAAAAAACACAAATAAAAATGTAATTAAAAAGAAATATCATATGAAGTAAAAGAAAAAACTATGTGATCTGAGGTATATTACATACCATTCATTTGCATTCTCAAAGAACGGTTGGATGATTTGTTTTTCAGCGTCACGGAATTTTTCCCATAATTTCAGTCTTTGTGGACTTGTCAGTCTTTTTGGTTCGGGTGGTGTGACGTCAATGACAAGCTCGTCGAGGTCAATTACTTCCCTTTGCTTCTCCACCTTCTTCTCTTTTCCTTTTCCAACTTTCCTTTGTGCCCTTGTTCTCTTAGGAGTTGTTTGACGTCGAAGTTTATACGTCTTTTTCTTTGGCCTTTCTCCTTTCTTCACCCGTTTTACAAGAGAACTGACTTTCTGTTCTTCTGCTTCTGATGCTTTTGCTTCTTCTGTTTGATCCTCTGATTTTGTTTCATCTTCAGTTTGATCTTCAACAACATCCACATTATACATATGGTTCAACCCTCGAAGTATTTTAGACTGTGTTTGATTTCCAGAACAATCCTCTTATGTTTCTTTTGTTTTTTTTGTTATGCTAAGTACATCATCCATTAGTGAACCGAAACCTGGTGTGGTACCTGTATGCACATACCCATATTCATCTTGTTTTATTGTTGAAAGTGGAGGAGTGTCAATCACAACCATTTCCAATGGTATGTCATCAGTCTTCTTCTCAACGGATGGACTCTTCTCTTCCATTTGTATGTCAGCTTTCTCTTCTACTATTCCAGCAGATATTGCAACGTTTTCAACCAGTGAATTTAGCTCTTCATTGTTTTCAACAACATTATTGAGCTCTATATCATCAGCTTTCCTCAGTTCTCTTCCTGCATGAAAGCCTGCCTTCCAATTCTCCAAAGATTTGGCACTTTTCGGTTCTTCCTTCGGCAACTTCATTCCAGTTTCAAAACCATTCCGCCAACTCTTCTCTTGAGTGTCCAAGGTATCTTGAGTTCCCAAAGTACTTTGAGTTGCATCTTCAGTACCCAAGGAAGATTTCATTTCTTGAGTGTCTTCATTGTTCAAATCCACTGAATCTTCGACTTCCATATTTACTCTTGTTTCATTCCTATCTGTTGGTTGTTCATTTTCTGCAGAGTTCATTTCATGCTGATTTGCTTGACCAGATGATTTTCCTCGTTGTTGCGTCTGTGTGAACAAATCTTCATATTCTAAACCTTCAAATTCCTTCCTGTATACACTGGTTTATTCCTATTCAGTGATTCCTGAAATTTTCTTTCCTCTCCCTACCATTTCTCTATGTCCTTGTCAATATCAGCAAGTCACTCCTGTTCTCCATCTCGGAATTCTATTTTGTCCTTGTTCCTCTCATACAGCTCTCTCAAGAATAACGTGTTCTGGACAAACTTTTTAACTTCAGCCTTGTCCATGTAATGCATCTCATGCTTGTCAAAATCAAGAAATATGTTTTCTTCCTCTAGATCCTTTATCCTTGCCCTCTCCTGTTTTAGTTCTCTTGCAATTGCCGATAGGTCAATTAAATAGTTCTCCTCAGCAGACACTGGATCAACAGAGTCTTGATGAAACTGCGAAAGAATGATCAACACAAATCAAAATAGTGTATACAGTAAAACTAGATCAACATTGGTTGTTGATCCCATTCACATGGATCAATTTCCATTGTTTATCCACAAAGAACTGACAGTAAAACTGGATCATCATTGGTTGTTGATCCAATTCACATGGATCAACTTCCAATGTTGATCCACAAAAACTTAGAATTGGAGCAGGTCAAAATAGTGTTGACACTAAAACTTGATCAACATTGGTTGTTTATCCCATTCATATGGATCAACTTCCACTGTTGCTCCACAAAAAACTTAGAATTGGAGAAGCTCAAAATAGTGTAGACACTAAAACTGGATAAACAGTGGTTGTTGATTCCATTCACATGGATTAACTTCCACTATTGATCCACAAAGATCTGACACTCAAACTGGATCAACATTGGCTGTTGACCCCATTCACTAAAAATAATGGTACATTTGCAATATTAAAGATAAATATAGTAAAAGAAATTAGCATATTGTCGAACCAAGTCATATCAATTGCCTTCTTTTTCATTTTGCTGCTAAAGTCACTTTGAAGCTGCTTGCACAATGCATGCTGGTTCCATCGTAGGAATCTTGCAGTTGAATTTTCGAATCCCTCCCTTTTGGTTATGCACTTATCGGTATGTTCGCAGAACCAACATTGCATAATATAAACAACAATGTTAGTTTTATCCAATAGTATACATTTCACTCTCTACAACAATAAACATTTTACTTTTACAAAATTAACACTTTTTCTTACCGCTAGGAGAGTTGTGCATCCACCGATAGCTAATTGTTTATCCTTCTTGGTTGCCAGGTTTGAAATCAAACATTCCACAACATGATCCTGCCATGACACTTTATCCATTAGTAAGATATGAGGCAAAAATTTCTTTGGGAATAAGAAAACAGTGCATAACCACATACCGAAAAGTCTTATAAAATGCTCCAGATCAGACTCATCTTCTACTGCATCTTTCAGTTTCCTTACAACCTCGGCCTTCACTATTGGTTCTGGACAATCTTTTGGTTTTTCTGGTCTGAACTTGTTATTTAAGAATTCGATGTAGTCAAGTCCATTCTTTTGTTGGAGTTGCTGCTTCAATTCTTCACTCTCTATCAGTCTTCTCATCTTGAATATCACAGCGAAATCTCTTGCTTCCAGAGAGCACTCTTCGTTTTCTCCAAATTTGAACTTTCTCATTTTTTTATCAAATGCACTCATCAACAAATGCATTGCAAGATTAATCTTGTTCATCCACTTACCACTCATACTCATGTCTGCTACATAAAATGGGATGATTAATTCCCAATATGGAGATTCCTTCAGTGCTTTCGCAAGTTCTGGTTTCTTCTTGTTATTTGCATCTTCCAATTCAAACTTTCTGCATAAAAAATTACCCATTTCAGCCAATGGATGTAGACCTCCCTTGAATCTCTGTTCCTTTGCTATCGACTTGCCTGCATACATGAAACTCGAATCATTTTCCTTTTCATTTTTGACAATAATCTTTTGTTTTCTCGCATTCTACCCATAATATATTTTCACGAGGAGGCGTAGCTCCCGAGTGAGGTGCGACGTATAAATATGTGTAATCACAGTTCATGCTTTAACTACCTCTTATTGGATCAAATGTGACATTTTACACATATATTTACACATAATGTTATATTGGATCAATTGTGGTTGTTTTACACATATTTGTTGAATCAACTGTGGCACACATACTTATTGGATCAACTGTGATTGTTGATCCAAAACTATGATTGCTTACAAAACTGTCATTGCTTACACATAATTATTTTTATTAAATAGTCAATGTTTTTACCTTTTAGCTCTGACTCTTGGTTGCCCTCTTTTTCATATGATTCTTCTATCTCCTCTTCATCGGACTCTGATTTTGATTCTTCTGTTTCTTCCTCAACTACATTCTTGCTTTTTTTTTTCTTTTGTTTCTGCTTTCGCCCTTGACCTGACTGCATATGTCAAGCTCAAGCTCAATAATTTTCATTTTGTTTTCAATATTTCATACAATATAGTTAGATATACCAGCACAAATATTGGAATCTAAGTTTTTACCTTTGACGACTTTATTCGGTTTTCCCTTTTCTGCTTATTTTTGATATATTACAACTTTTTTCTCTTCTTCATCTGATTCTTCTTGCCCTTCTTCTTCGGATTCGGATTCTGATTGTTCTTGTTCTTGTTCTTCCTTAACTTTCTTCTTTTGTTTCAGCTTTAATTGTTGTTCTTGTTTGAGTTTGATTTCTTTTTCTTTTGACCTGCCTGCATACATGAAACTCAGTCATTTTCATTTTGTTTTATGCAACGTAGTAAGAATACCAGCACAAATATCACAATGTATGTTTTTACCTTTGACGACTTTCTTTGGTTTTCTCTTTTTTTCTTGTCTTTCCTCTTCTTTCGACTCTTTGTCATCTTCATCTGATTCTCCTTGCGCTTCTTCTTCGAATACTGAATCAGATATTTCCTCAGCTATCTTCCTGAGTTTCAACTTTAATTTTTGTTGTGCTTTTGTATTCGTACTCCTATTCTTCCTCTTCCTTGTTGTCTATTTCTCCTTCTTTGCATTTCCTTTGATGAGTTTCAGTGGTTTCCCTTTTTCAGCTTCTTTTTCCTCTTCTTCCAACTCTTCATCATCATCATCTGATTCTTCTTGTCCTTCTTCTTCGGACTCTGATTCTTCTTGAACTATCTTCTTGTTTTTTTAACTTTCTTGGTGTTTCTTCATTTGCACTCTTGTTCTTCCTCTTTCTTGTTGCCTCTTCTTCAATTACCTTATTCTTTTTCGCATTTATTTTTGGTTCTGTAGCTTTCTCAATTTCTTGCGTGCCCTTTTCATCTTGCTTCTTCTTTATCCTTGGTGATATCCTATGAATCATGTCTTCTCAACCTGAGTTCAACACTAATTATAGTTAGCATTCATATTTTCATAGTACAAAAGTACATAACCATCAAAAAAATCTATTTGTATGGATCAACTACTCTTGTTTATCCTTTTTTAATTTGGATCAACTATGGTTTTTTATCCCCTACATTGGATCAACTTCTACTGTTGATCCCTTCCATTTGCAAAGATATCTAAAATTCCTTCAGAAACTCATTACAGTTAAACAACTTTGCATACAATGGATCAACTTTTATTGGTTATCCTATTTTTACTTGGATCAACTGCTGTTGTTTATCCCCTAAATTGGATCAACTCCTACTGTTGATCCAAATTTTTTTTTGGATAAACTACTGCTATTTGTATACAAAATAACTAGGAAATATTTCATTTTCTATGGATCAACTACTATTGTTTATCCACTGAATTGGATAAATTATTACTGTTGATCCATTTATTTTGTATCAACTACTACTTTTGATGCAAACTCATATTCACCCATTAACAATACAACAAAAATGCATACAATGGATAAACTGTTATTGTTTATCCAATTTTAATTTGTATCAAGTACAATTGCTTATACAAAAATATCTAAAACTCCTTCAGAATCACATTTTCACCCATCAATACTTATCAACAGTAGATCGAATTTGCATCTGAGCAAAATAATACTTAAAGTTTGAAGAGAAATATCAATTTTGTACATTATTAGTATATATAACCTACACAAATTTGACGAGATATCATTTCCTTCCACAAATATCCCAAGAACACTAACCAAAACTTAAAAATAACTAAACAAGACCAAAATCAAACCTAATCAGTAAATTGCAGTGTGAAAATCAACCAAACGAACATATAATCATTGCACTATCAAAATCAATACTAAAACATACATGCATTAAATCTGACATCAAAATTAGGGTTAACCTGTTCTATTTTTGCAATCTTCCAATCGTTCAATTAGGTTTTTGATGATGAAACGAAAGTGAAATCGGTTAGATTTTCTGATGAAACCTAATTTATACGGTTGATTTTCAGTTTCTTTTTCAGTTTCTTTTTCAGTTTTTTGAGATCGTGGTTGTTACCAGAGAAAAAAGAAACCAAATTATTTGTTTGATTTTCAGTTTCAACGACAACGGCTAGTGGATTAATTCTCTATAACGGCTATTCGATTGATTATCTCGTTGATTTTCAGTTTTCTGTGTAGAAGATAATTGTTCAATTTCGAAAATGGAGAAACTAAATGCAACTGCTGCGAACAAGAGAGAGAGAAGACTGTAACCAAATGAAATTTAATGTGTCGGTTTTGGTGTATCGTTAAATTTATATTGGGGACAGTTTAGTAATCTAATAATTCCGGATTTTAATTCCTAAAATTGGTAGGGATATATTTATTTTGGGGAAGGATATATTTGTTGGGTTCTAAAAGTAGGGACATATAAATAATGTACCCAATATAATTTGATTCTGCCTTTGGTTTCTATTTCTTACCGGAAACCATGGATTTTTCTAAATTCAATAACGAAAATGATTTCTTCATATTTCTTAAGAAGAAATATATAAGCCAACTGGATTTGGCTTTTCCCTATCGATCCTAAAGGGATAAAATATTGTTAGGGTATTTTTAATTGCTAACGCCGACAGAACATAGAATTGCTGCATTCTCAAGGGATATTGAGAAATTTTTATCTTTCCTAGCCGTAATGATCACCAATATTTGGACAATTCCACCTATAGCTGGAATTAATATAGTTTGACACAAAAGATCAATGGGTGCGCACCCGACTTGTTGGCCTATATTATTAGTCCTTGTAGTGACTAAATTTATTTTGAATTTATTTTTATTTTTTTTAAAAAGAAAGTGTCCATAATCTCATTCTAAGTCATTATCTCATTGGCCATAGAGGTCATGCAATTATTTGGAGATTTATTTACATATTTTAAAACCTATGGTTGATGTTAAATTTGTATGTCAAGCAGACTGCAATTTTATTAGGACATTTTTTATGACTCTAGAAGTCATTATCTACAGTCCAACTGGTGTTGTTAAATCCAGAAATTATTATTAGTATATGTCCTCGATTTAATCGGATAATACTCAACGAAACTTGTTTTCGTATATGAGATGAAAATATTTCCGCCATAATCAGCGGGAGACTATATACTGCCAGAAGTTGGTATTCATTAACTTAAAAGTTATATCAATTTCTCTCCCATCATAATCAATTTGATAAAGGCTGTCATTATATGATTGGCGTGAATGTCAAATTTTGCTTTTATATAAGCTTTTTCCTCTTCAAGAGGAAAATCCAATCACATCTAGAAAACAAGTAACGCTCTATACGAGGCTACTGGTAGTGCTCCAATTGAGTGTACCAAATTCACTTTCTCAAATATAATATCTCCTCACATAAAGATGAGGATATTATAATGCCTGTGGGCGATGGTACCAGTATTTCTGTGATTATTTTTTTCTTCAAGATATGCATATATTGGAGAATTGTGATAATCCAATATGATTTTCAAATATTCGGTTAAAGTAGCTACTGACATAAAAAATATGGTGGTTTTGAACCCCTTTGCAAAGAAATATCGACATATGTGATTGTTTGGCATACAATCCAAATAAGATTGGATTATTATTTCTTGGTTAACACAAATTTGGATCCAAGACTTAACACCTTAAAATTGCCAAACCTATCACTTACTGGTTGGTGTAGTCATAATGTGTTGTCTGAGAAATATGTTCGTTGTAAAAACGATTTGAGGGTTCTATTTTTTATTAGACCCAAGGATTGATTCAATAAATTTTTGTTCTCCATATATGATGCTTTTGGCATGGTAGTCCTTGAAGGACTCGCATTGCATTTACACAAGAAATGTGTTTGGGAACATATTTAGGAAGCCACCTGATTTGATTATGTCAGGTCGAACAATCCTCTATATGTTTTTAGAATTTGGTATAAAACCAAGAATCCGGATTAATTAGTTGATGCTATATGGGACTCTTGAGGAGTCCCTTAAAAACACAAAAATCCACGCTTTAGCGGCATAAATTATATTTTCTTTCCTTCCTTAAATATGCAGTTAGAATTATGCTAGCTTAAACTCGTTGTTGAGATAAACTAGAGTTGTGATTTTGATGCTCATTTTCTGTAATACTCATATAGTTGAGTTAGCATCCATAACTCTTCAAAAGTTGTACTCTTTTTACTTCGTTTCAGGTTTTGTCCCATGTGGTTTCCCTGACAAGGTTTTAACGAGGCAACATAATATTTATTTTATTTCAAAATGTTGATATTTGTGCTCTTTTTCCTTTGTACAAATTTTTTCCCAATGGGTTTTACTGGCGAGGTTTTACTGAGGCAATTTAATTCAACATGGTGGTCATCCAAGGGGGAGTTGTATCGATTACGATTATTCGGTGGATTCCCACCATTAACTAGATCATTTTTTAAACCACATCAACATAAACATCTCCTATGAATTTGGATATCATTCTGATCCATATAAGGTATGATCACAAATTTTGTTGACCTTTGGTACTCTAGCTACATATTGGCACCTTGTTGAAGAAACTACATCAACTACATATGCAAATCATCTTTGAAGATAGCAAACCAAGACACAAGTTCTCAGTGCATTTGGAGAAGCCTGAAGATTCGAGTACACTACTATTACAAGAATAACACAAATGAAGACTTCATCAGCACAATTATCTTCTATATTCAAGAAATTCGTCCACCGAAATTGGGAAGTCTCTACTCAAAGATTTCCAAGCTAAGAATTTAACTGAAGTATTTATCAGGGGGAGCGTCATCATCAAATCAAGGTGCATTCACCGGACTTTATCATGTTGTACTCTTTTTTCTTTGTCAAGGTTTTGTCCCACTGGGTTTTTCCTTGTCAAGGTTTTAACGAGGCAACATATGCGTGTTCAACACTGTTTCAAGTCTTACATGCTTGTGCAATTTCAGGTTTTTCTCTTTTGAGTTTTCCTGATATGTTTGTAATGACTTAGCCACAATGGTCATCAGGGGGAGTGTTATAAACCAAGTTTATTTATTAAGATGCCCTTCGTGTCTAAGTTTAGGTTTTACATATCTTGGACACCAAGTCTTCTATCTATATAAATAGAGGCATTAACATTGTATTTTATACACATATTAATAAGAAATCTCTCTCTCTTCTTCCCCTCTACTTTGTCTCCTTCTCTATTTTGTAGTTTCATAACAAAAATTATCTTTTTTGGGTGAAAGGTTATTTTTGTAATCAAAGTACTCTTATACTCCCTCTGTCCCTATTATATAGGAGGAGTTTTAAAAACTTGTTGTCCCATTAGATAGGCAGAGTTTCTATTACAAGTTGGGTTTTTCCATATATTACCCTTATTTATTATAGGTAGTTATCACCATAATTAAGTTAATGTTTCTAATGTTGGAAATTGTATAAAGGGTAAAACAGGAAAGATGATGGGTAAGTATGAAACCAAAAAAAATTCTTATTCCGAGAGAAACCCACTTCTCCGCGTATATATTGGGGATGGAGGGAGTAACTAATTACGGGTTACTCATATATATAATCTTTATGGTGGGGCTTTCTGGTATAAAAAATATTAAAGAATTGGCCTACAAATAAGTTTCCTCTTTTCCCAACCGTGAACAATAAATACAGTTGATAAATCCAACTGTATTACGTTCTAAACCTAATTTCTAAATCCTAGTTTCATCAAATCTAACCTAATCATCTAACTGAAAAAAAATAAAATAATAAGGTGGATTTGTTATTTTTTCTCGATTGAAACCATTATTGACTAAAATAATTGTTGTTGAAGAAGAAAAAAATGGAAGAAGTGGTGATGGAGGTGAAGAAGAGAGGAGGAGAAAAGAAGAGGAAAAGATAAAGAGAGACTGTTTTTTTTTTTCCTTACGGTTTGAGTTTTGGCTTTTAATTAGATGTAGTTTTAGTTTTAGTTTTTAATTAGGTTTATTTAGGTAATTATGTTAGTTGTCAAAGGGTATTTTTGATTTTTTATTGTAGAATAGGTTTGAGTTTTGGGTATTTTTGTATTTTTTGTATCTACATTTTAGGACATTTGAATCTATAAAAGCCCTTAAAACCAAATTCTTCGAACCCCTAATAGGTTTTAGAAAAATCACGAGTGTACGCATAGGTTTGAGTTTTGGGTTTAATTAGATTTAGATTTAGTTTTTGATTTTAATTAGGTTTAGGTTAGGTAATTATGTTAGTTGTCAAAGGGTACCTTTGTATTTTTATTGTAGAATAGGTTCCCTCATCTAAATTTTAGGATATTTGAATCTCTAGCAGCCCTAAAAACCAAATGCTTGGAACCCTTATTATAGGTTTCAGAAAAATCACGAGTATACGCATAGGCAGATCCGGTCCTGAGGGTGTGCAAGGTGTGCGACCGCATAGGGCCTAGCTCTGCCAAGGGCCTTTTTTCCATCCCAAAATTCATACACTAAAGAAAAAAAAAAAAATCTTTACCATGACCGAACACAACCTATGGGGACAGTACTTAAACAACCCATCCACTGAGCAATCAGTTCGTTGTTGATTTAAATTGGATTTGACCGTATTTAACAACCATTACCTCCCAAGAGTAACCTTACCACCATTTGTGTTATCCTTGCGTATTCTTATTGACATCGAAAAAAACTTCTTATTGAATACTTTCATTTTTTGTATATAAAATAGGCATTAACACCATTATTTAGTTGTAAAAATTTTCTTTGGTATCGTCGATAATCTTATAAATTAAATAAAAGTTATTGATATTTTTTTGTTTATTATTGTTACAAAATATTAGACATTGTAAAAGGCCCTACGAAAAATTTCACACATGGCCCTTCTAGACACAGGATCGGCTCTGCGCATAGGCATGGAATATATGTTATTTTTGTGTCGGCAAGATAAGTTAGTGTACATTGGGAGGTAAGCTTCTCAGCAAATACAATGGAAAAAAGAAAAGCAAGGCTATAGAATAGAATCTTGGGAAAAATAAAAGAAAGCTTATAGAATAAAATATTTATATCCACAAAAGAAAAGCAAGGTTGTAGAATAGAATCTAAATCTTATTTGGTCGCAAGAAAGTTTAGAGTGGAGGGTCTTGGAACCAAATATTCTAGAGACACACAAGAAAGTTTCTTAAAAAAAAAAAACTTAATCAATCCAATCTACCACATGGATAAACCGAATATTAATTGGATCCTTTTTTACCAAACCAAGTATTGTGCACACCAAAGATTATAAAACCAAGTCAGAAATCTTCTATCTCTTATTTGTCTTCAAATCTTCTTATATCCTTAATCTCTTGTGATCAGTCACACACAGAACGGAGTCTGTTAACAATGGATTATCACAAGATTGTTTTTAGATCTAACAAAAGTCTAAAGATCCTTGTTGAAACCTTGAACTTCTTGGAGTGAATCTTACATCAGAAGAGAAGATTCTCAAGTATAAACAAACTAGGTTCAATCAAAGTTCAACCACCATTAGTCAATCAAATCAATATGAAAACTAAAGATAAACCGCAATAACTAGTTTCCCACCAACGGGTCATGCTGGAGCTTCTCAATCCCAAAGAAGCCTTTAAATAGAACAGCCGTAAGAGATTTCACCTAATTACATTACTCTCATATCCGATAGGAGGCTTCACCAGTGACAAAGACAAAAGAGGAAGTCTATTGTTACGAAGAATTAGTTTGATAGAAATGCAAACTCAAAGTATTTATAGATAAGGAAGTTTGGACATCAAGGAATTTCCAAACCCGAAAATATTCTCAAGATATTTTTTATTACTATTCCAAATTCGGTTTTCATAATTCCTGTGAATGCACCGTCCAAAAATACGATCGAAATCTCCTAGGAAACTATTTAACTAGTAAATGCACATTACTAATTCTTATTTTCCATATATAATTAAAAACCCTTAATTAAAAATATTCCTAACTTGTTTAAATTCTGTGTTGGGATTTCTTAGCCGTTAAGGAATATCTTTGAAGAAAAAAGAATAAGCATTAATGTACTGTGTTGAAAGTGTGTCGACGTGTTACTCTTGCAAGTCCTTTTTCATACTTACAAACTTGAAACCGATTTACCACACTTCCGAACAAGTTTATAATTGGTTCATTTGACTTTCAAGAACTATCTGATTGATCAAGTAACACTCAATCACAAACCATGGGTTTACGGTTCTACCAAAACAATTTTCGGTTCTACCTCCATGTGAGTACTGTGCATAGTCACACTAGCTTACCATAATTCGACTGACTAGGTACTAGGATCGGTTCCCCACATATATTTGGTATCTAGATTGTATGCACTGCACATGTCCATAGGATCGGTTCGCCCTTGCCTAAAAACGTGTGGCACATGTGTTGATGGTGGATTTTAGACAAGGGGTAAAATCATAAAACCTCATGACCTAGTGTTACCAGCAACACATTAACTAAGAGCATTTAATTCAGGTGTCAATAATTAATAGGGGAATTTTTTCAAAATGCCAGATTAGGGTTTTCGACACAGAACCCTAATTCCAAAACTAAGCTGCATACTGCGCACCATGGCAATGACACCAAAACCAAGCCGTATGTTGTGCACCATGGCAACGATGCCAAAACCAAGCCGCATACTGCGCACCATAGAAACGATGCCAAAACCAAGCCGCATACTGCGCACCGTGACAACGACGCCAAAATCAAGTCGCATACTGCGCACCATGGCAACGACGCCAAAACCAAACCGCATGCTGCGCACCATGGCAACGATGCCAAAACCAAGCCGCATATTGCGCATCATGGCAACGACTCCAAAACCAAGCCGCATACTGCGCACCATGGCAATGATGCCAAAACCAAGCCGCATACAGCGCACCATGGAAACGACGCCAAAACCAAACTACATACTGCAACCATGCCAAAATAAGCTGCTATGCCATTGGCACATTCCAAAGTTGTGCCCTAGGCTTGCAAACCGTGCAACCTAGGCCAACATGGACGTGCGTGCCATTGGCACATGCCAACATTCACCACTAGCCATTTTCCAATCGTTATGCCATTGGCACATGCCAAAGTAGCGCCCTAGGCTTGCAAACCTTGCAACCTAGGCCAACAAGGCTGTGCGTGCCATTGGCACATGCCAACACGCACCGCTAGCCAATTTCTATTTTCAAGCCTCTATGCCCAGCTAGCTCCCACAACTTGTCCCAATAGCAGTGTGTGCCATTGGAACATGCAAAACGCACCGCTAGCCACTTTTTCTTCTTGAGTTTCACTCATGGGCTGTTTTCAAACCCTATGCGGCCTCAAACCTAAATACTCCTACTTTCGGGAATACGAAATTCTTTTCCCGTCAGATGGACAGGCTGACAGTCAAAATCCGAGTTCGTATGAGAATTCTACAATGGTTTTAGTGAAGGGAACAAATTAGGGTTTCAAAACCATAAACCGTCAGCGCTTCCTTGCAGCTTGGCCACGCGTGCCATCCGCACATGCCAAAACGCTCACTGGCCTCTTTTCCTACCAAGCCTCTAAACTAGCGCCCTCAACTTGACCTAGATGGCGTGCGTTCCATTGGCGCATGCCAACACGCACGCTAGCCAAAGTTGTTGTGTGTGCCATTGGCACATGCCAACACGCAACCACTAGCCAATTCCCATTCAAAAGCCGTTATACCATTGTAGCACCCGCTACTTGGCCAAAGTGGCCGTGCGTGCCATTGGCACATCCCAACATGCAACCACTAGAAAATTTTCATTCCAAAGCCGCTATACCATTATAGCGCCCGCAACTTGGACAAAGTGGTCGTACGTGCCATTGGCAGATGCCAAACACGTTACCACCAGCCACTTTCTATTCCAAGGAATTCCGCTCTTGCCATTGACATATGCCACATGCTCCACTAAGCGACTTTGGCATTTCCATCTACACTCAAAGTGCAACTTGCGGCCAAGGCATTCCACACATGCCAAATGCTCCACTAAGAGACTTTGGCATTGCCATCCGCACTCAAAGTACAACTTGCGGTCGAGACATCCCGCATATGCCATTGGCACATGCTGTAACGCTACACTAGCACCTTTGGCATTTCCACTTGCGCCCAACTCTCGAGACATCAACACAAACTGGGAGATGCTTTCTTGGGGTTTTGGTTTGGTGGTCACAACATGCAGCGTACACTATGCTCGCAATAAAGCAAGGCGTGCAAGGAATGAATACTGTCAATTAAATAAGGAAATTTATGGTGAAAACGTTTTCACCATAAACCCAACGGTTTTCGCCTCCTATGTTTTAATTGACACATTTACTCAATTCCTTAATGAGGCCAGGGTACGTTCAATTTCACTTGTATAAATCGGTTTCACCTATTCTGCCAAAACACACAAGTCTTGGTCAGGAAAAATACAACACTATCAGATAACAACTTTGCAAGCTCTCTCAAAAGCTTCCATTACTGGCAAGCTTCCGGAAGCTTCTACACTTCTGATACAAGTCGAGATACTACCTAGCCAGAACTCTCTAGTATGATCACCCTTCTTCGCTATCCTCCCCAAATCAAACCTTCTCCTCCACTTTGTGACCGAAGCAAATCTGGAACGACCATCTTCTTGGTTTAGGCCAGAGTTGTACAGATTGATATCTTGAATCAAAAGTGCTCACATGCAGCACATTTGTTTAAAGGTTTAAACCAGTCTATCTATCATCGAATTTTCCAAATTCGACAAAGGCGATTTTCACCCATAAATAATTGGCGACCATAGCGGGAGTTTCAATCTCTCGGTTACAATATATGCTTTCAGAAATCGATCTCGCGCCTCGATACAAGCATCAAGATGGCATAAGCAGGCACACGGTTTAGGGTATGTATAAATCAACCCAGTTACAAGTCGTAAAAACTATACGGGAAAACGAGGGACTCACTGAATATGCTACCAGCGATTTGGGTACTTTCTAGCAATCCTACCTGCAAAGTTGCTGCTACTAGCGATGGGGGACTTGCTGCCAATCCTACCAGCAAAGCCGCTGAAGATGCTACCAGTGATTGAAGACTTGCTGGCAATCCTACCAGAAAAACCACTGAAGATGCTATCAGCGATTGAAGACTTACTGGCAATCCCACCTGCAAAGCCGCCTTTTACATGGAAAAGGGGATTGCTCACGGCAAAACCTAAAAAGTAAGTGGGTCTAGACCAAGAAAGATATACGATCTATTTTTGGGTTCTTAATAAAACCATCATACCATTGCATCTTGTCCTATTTCTAGCACACACTTTCATAAAAGAAATATTCCCTTCACTGAGCATAATCAGAGTTATATTATCAAAACCATTCATCCCAGAAATCATTTAATATCCTCAAAAGCTACCAGCTGTCTACCAAAACAAGTCGAACCTCAATCCAGACATCTAATATGTCTTTCAAAAATATATATTCATCTTTTCATATCTTCCATATCCTAAAACGGCTCAGGATAATAACCCAAAACCCTCATAGGTAACACTTGCTTATCAACCCAGAAATTAAAAAAAAAAAAAAAAAAAACTTTTCTATTAACTCAGATATACAGAAAATCAAAACCATAAGCCAGGTGTTTTATTTGCCTTTCAAAAAAAAAAAAAAACACATAAGAATTTCAGAAGATAAAAGTACAAAGGAATCCATTCAAGAATGGTTTAGTTTTCTCTAAGAAGACATCCTTCGTCATTTGGAGGACCGCCTGTTTCATCTCAACTCTTTGTTGCATTATCATGTGTACCGACTCTACCTCATGATGGTTACCAGTTACTATTCATGAGGTAGCTGACGCTACTACAGTAATATTCAAAGAGTTACCACGCTACCACAAACACCAGCATTCCGTGATACACCCTGCACGCCTTCCAAGTATCGATTCCACCGTCCCACGGAAAAAAGCCTCCTGCGCTATCATCACAGCTTGATAGCCAAAGCTCCAGTTCCAACAGTCCGCATTCAAGACAGCACCAAACACACATGATAGACACACATGTCAGGCACACATGCAGCATGCACATGACCGGCCACAATACCCACCCTGGTCAACAAAAACAGATGGTGTCTCTCATGTGCTAGTTTCTCTTCTCAATGGCTAGCACCGGCAGCTTGCGTCTTCCAGCGCTGACAGCTTACGTCTTTCCAGCGCCGACAACCTGCATCCTTTCCAGCACTGGCATCCTGCATCCTTCTACCTTCGCAGTTGAACGCCCCGCAGGGGATCAACAATCACAATTTCGTCACATGCAAAGATGAACGACTTCTCTGAAATCGAGGAAAATCATCAAACCCCCTGGTTTCACGAAGACTCTCTTCCTTTCAAGAAACGCATAATTTATGGGGACTTCGTCCACAAAACTGTGTGGTCCGTGATGGAACATTTGTGTGGAATACTTTATTTCTTCAAGACATATCTGCAAGTCCTCAACCACACTGCATCAGGGAAGCAAATGTTTCCAACCAGAGAAGCCGCTCCCAAACCAGAGCACGGATGATAGAAGGAACCTGGGATTCCTAACCACTGTCCGCATTTCCAGTTTCTCCATCATCACCGGTGATATTGGAAGAAGAATACACCCCTTTGTGAATACAAAACCATATGGTATCTTCTGGTCGAACCGAGCGTGCTTTCTTTCTATCTTCACGACCAGTTAACAAAATTGGCACAAAACCTGGATGATTCCTCTGAGAAGGAGCAAAGGCTTTGGTAAATAAATCATCGTCTGTATTTGGTTTGGAATTTTCAACGTCTTTCGATGAAGATTGTTCAGGTAAGATCTTGTCAGACTGCTTCATAAAAAATCGACAACTAGATATCTGCATGCAACAAAACAGACGAAGTTAAATCCCTGAAGCATGATAGAACAATATTTTCTATGGTTTCGAAATACGTATACAATATTCTTCTCCGGGTTCATGGGATACAGTATTTTCTATGGATTCAAATCGTATATATAGTATTCTCGGGTTCGAAATGGATGAGCAAGATTTCTTTTCAGGATTCACATGAAGCATATATGAAGTATTTCATATAGCAATATTATCTACGGATTCAAGCACATATACGATATTATTCTTCGGGATTCATATACAATATTCTTATTCGGGATTCATATACAGTATTTTTCTAGGGTCAAGAGCATACACAGTATCCTACTTCGGGTTCAAAATTATACGCGTAGTATATTTTCTGGGTTCAAAAGCATATATAGTATCCTACCTCGGGTTCAAAATTATATGCGCAGTATATTTTCTGGGTTCAAGAGCATAAATAGTATGCTACTTCGGGTTCAAAATTATGTGCGCAGTATTATCTACGGATTCAAAATCATATGTGCAGTATTTTCTTCGGGTACATATACATAATATTTTCTACAAGAAGCACGCCAACCTACTTTGTTACCGCGAAAACATTCTCTCTTCGAATTACATCCCCTACCGAGAATTGTTGCCGCTCATTCAGAACTTCACCACAAGAAAAACTACTACAAAATGGAAGCATGTAAACCATACTGGAGGACTGCTCATATACACGGGATCCCTTTACCGTCAAATCTCACAAGATACGGTCAACTTCAGACGAAGCAATTTCAACTATCCTCGATTCGGGTTCCACCATCTGAGGCTCAATTGGAATTTCCGCAACTTCCACTGAATTGGCAATCAATACATCATAACCTGGAGGCACAAGTGATTCATCGTCAAAAACTCCACGGTTGCTCATACTAATGGACACATGATTCTCAAATTCGTTGTTAAGCACCTAATACGAAGATTACATGGGACTGGGATGGATCAAGCGTGAAAAATTAGTACGATCATAAAATCAAGAAATTAAGTGAGCTAACATCATTTAAGTTTCTTATTATGCTTCTATGACATGTGAAAGAAGTACCAAAGTTATGAAACGCATTTTCCGAACAAGCTCAACTAAGGGAAATCTACACTTCCCTATGTTCAATTACGAACTGGGAGAAATTGGTGTGGAATCTAGCATTTGGTTATGTACCATTATTCTCTTTGTATTGAAGTCACCTACATTTTTTCAAAATATCATGGCAATCGGATAAAAGAGCAAGGGGAGGTGAGCAAAACATCAGACAACACGCAACCTGGAAAAGTTCTGAAAACATCCTGGAAGTTTACTATTTCGCGCTTATCACCACCTAAACGAGCTCAAAATACGAAAATATTCTTTGCCAAAGCTTTGAAATTTTCTGGGCTTAAAGATACATATGCGGAAAATCAAAATCCGAGTTCGTATGAGGATTCTACAACAATTCCAATGACGGGCGCCAATTAGGGTTTCAGAGTATTCCCACCCAGCTAGCACGCTCCACTTTGCACCGGTCCCATCATGCAAGCCTTTCAACCTTGCACCAGTACCTCCCAAGCTAGCACGCTCACTTTGCGTTGGTCCCACCGAGTCAGCCTTTCAAACTTTGCACCAAATCCTATCAGCTAGAACGCTCAGTTTCTCAACTCGCGGCAGCAGTTCAATGGTTCCCATCAGTCCATTTCCGCCAATTTGTGCCAACCTCCCGATTCGTGCAAAAACTGCCAAGGACAAGGATTCCAAATCCAGTTTGCGTCTCAGTAAAAAGGTCAGATAAATCTCCCGCTTCTCTCTCAGATTTTGTCTTGGCACCATCTTATGCTTACCTCGCAAAAAATGCTCATGTTCCGAGCTAAGCAGGGGACTTAATGTTGATGGTAGATTTTAGACAAGGGGTAAAATCGTAAAACCCCATGACCTAGTGTTACTAGCAACACATTATCTAAGAGCATTTAATTTAGGTGTCAATAATTAATAGGGGTATTTTTTCAAAATTCCAGATTAGGGTTTTCGATACAGAACCCTAATTCCAAAACTAAGCCGCATACTGCGCACCATGGAAACGACGCCAAAACCAAGCCGCATACTACGCACCATGGCAACGATGCTAAAACTAAGCCGCATACTGCGCACCATGGCAACGACGCCAAAACCAAGCCGCATACTGCGCACCATGGCAACGACGCTAAAACCAAACTCTATACTACAACCATGCCAAACTAAGCTGCTATGCCATTGGCACATGCCAAAGTAGCGCCCTAGGCTTGAAAACCGTGCAACCTAGGCCAACATGGCCGTGCGTGCCATTGGCACATGCCAACACGCACTACTATCCATTTTCCATGTCGCTATGCCATTGGCACATGCAAATGTAGCGTCCTAGGATTGCAAACCGTGCAACCTAGGACAACATGGCCGTTCGTGCCATTGGCACAAGACAACACGCACCACTAGCCATTTTACAAGTCGATATGCCATTGGCACATGCCAAAGTAGAGCCCTAGGCTTGCAAACCGTACAACCTAGGCCAACATGGCGTGCGTGCCATTGGCACATGCCAACATGCACCACTAGCCATTTTCCAAGTCGCTATGTCATTGGCACATGCCAACACGCACCACTAGCATTTTCCAAGTCGTTATGCCATTGACACATGCTAAAGTAGCGCCCTAGGCTTGCTAACCGTGCAACATTTGCCAACATGGCCGTTCGTGCCATTGGCACATGCCAACACGCACCACTAGCCATTTTCCAAGTCGTTATGCCATTGGCACATGCCAAAGTAGCGCCCTAGGCTTGCAAACCATTCAACCTAGGCCAACATGCACCACTAGCCATTTTCCAAGTCGTTATGCCATTGGCACATGCCAAAGTAGCGCCTTAGGCTTACAAACCGTGCAACCTAGGCCAACATGGTTGTGCGTGCCATTGACATATGCCAACATGCACCGCTAGCCAATTTCTATTTTCAAGCCGCTATGCCCAGCTAGCGCCCACAACTTTTCCCAATAGCCGTGTGTGCCATTGGCACATGCCAAACGCACCGCTAGCCACTTTCTCTTCCTGAGTTTCACTTACGGGCTGTTTTCACACCCTAAGAGGCCTCAAAACCTAAATACTCCCGCTTTTGGGTATAGGAAATTCTTTTCCCGTCATATGGACAGGATGACCGTCAAAATCCGAGTTCGTATGAAAATTCTACAATGGTTTTAGTGAAGGGTTCCAATTAGGGTTTCAAAACCCTAAGTCGTGAGCGCTTCCTTGCATCTTGGAAACGTGTTCCATCCGCACATCCCAAAACGCTCACTAGACACTTTTCCCACCAAGCCGCTAAACTAGCGCCCTCAACTTGACCTAGATGGCGTGCATGCCATTGGTACATGCTAACTCGCACGCTAGCTACTTTCGATTCCAAGCAGCTATGCTATCCGTACATGCCAAAAAGTAGCACCCACGACTTGGACAAAGTGATCGTGCGTGCCATTGGCACATGCCAACACGCAACCACTAGCCGATTCCCATTCCAAAGACTCTATACCATTGTAGTGCCCGAGACTTGGCCAAAGTGGTCGTGCATACCATTGGCACATGCCAACACGCAACCACTAGTCAATTTCCATTCCAAAGCCGCTATACCATTGTAGCGCCCGAAAATTGGCCAAAGTGTCCATACGTGCCATTGGCACATGCCAAACACATTACCACCAGCCATTTTCTATTCCAATGCATTCCGCGCATGCCATTAACACATGCCACATGCTCCACTAAGCGACTTTCGCATTTCCATCCGCACTCAAAGTGCAACTTGCGGCTAAGGCATTCCGCACATGCCAAATGCTCCACTAAGCGACTTTGGCATTGCCATCCGCACTCAAAGTACAACTCGCGGTCGAGAAATCCCGCACATCCCATTTTCACATGCCACAACTCTTCACTAGCAACTTTAGCATTGTCACTTGCGCCCAACTCTCGAGACATCAACACAAACTGGGAGATGCTTTCTTGGGGTTTTGGTTTGGCAGTCACAGCGTGCAGCGTACACTACGCTCGCAATAAAGCAAGGCGTGCAAGGAATGAATACGGTCAATTAAATAAGAAAATTTATGATGAAAACATTTTCACCATAAAGCCAACGGTTTCCACCTCCTCTGTTTTAATTGACACATTTACTCAATTCCTTAATGAGGCCAGGGTACGTTCAATCTCACTTGTATAAATAGGTTTCACCTATTCTTCCAAAACACACATGTCTTGGTCAGGAAAAATACAACACTATCAGATATCAACTTTGCAAGATATCTCAAAACCTTCCATCACTAGCAAACTTCCGCAAGCTTCTACACTTCTGATACAAGTTGAGATACTACCTAGCCAGAACTCTCTGGTCTCATCACCCTTCTTCGCTATCCTCCCCAAATCAACCCTTCTCCCCCACTTTGTGACAGAAGGAAATCTGAAGCGGCCATCTTCTTGGTTTAGGCCAGAGTTGTACAGATTGATATCTCGAATCAAAAGTGCTCATGTGCGGCACATTTGTTTAAGGGTTTAAACCAGTCTCTTTATCATCGAATTTACCAAAATAGGCAGAGGCAATTTTCTCCCATAAACCTTACTGTACCTCAAACAAGGATTAGTTCCCCTTGTGATGTACTGCATCTCTTACAAGGATTGGTTCCCCTTCTACCAATATTTGTCATATAATCACAAACCCGATCATACCCCAGGTGATTTTTTTTTTGAAACTGAAAGAAGGAATGTATTAAAGAATTAAGGGTGAACATGGTTTGCGTCCTCTTCTAGTTGAGCAACAATTAAACTTGGAGGATCAAAAGACCATACATGACTCAATTTATCAACTCTAGATAGTTTGGACAACATGTCCGCTATTTTATTCTTCTCTTTAGGCACATAAGAGCATTCCCAAGAGCTAAAATCTAAAAAAAATTGCTTAATAGTGCAAATTAAGTTGTGTATTCTCCAATCACAGTTATTATGCTCATCATTCACTGCATCAGCCACCAGTTTTGAGTCCATTTCAAACCTAACATTTTGAAAATTCATCTCTTTAGCCCATGTAGTCGCTTCCCATAAACCTTGGCACTCTGCATGTTATGGACTCGTTGGAGCTGATAGGTAGATGCACTTGGATCCTTTGTGGGTACCTGAAAAATCACGAGCGATTAGTCCTATACCACCAATATTATCTAGATAAGAGCCATCAGAATTAATAGTAATAGTTCCCCTTGGAGGTGGAGACCAATGTAAATTATTCCTAGACTGACGAATTGAGTGAGTAGAATTCTTCCTAGACATGTCAGTGAAATATGAGAGATACTTCCTGCAGTTTTGTATAATAGTTTCATGAGAAAGAGAGACACCCTTGAAGACAATATCACATCTGTGTGACCAAATGCACCAGTCTACAATAGCCATTCTACAAATTATATCTTCTTGAATCTGACCAGTTTGCTGCTGAATGAAATGACCAATGATCCAGTCCTTTAGATAAACAGAAGAAGGACATCTTATCCCCAGAACAGCAAACCAAACCAAGCTCACAATATGACACTCAAGAATACAGTGTGTGGAGGTCTCAGTGACTTGCTTGCAGAAAGGACAACTGAAGTCCCCATTTTGAATTACATGATTTAGCTTGTCCCTGGTAGGTAGAATGTCTTTCACACATTTCCAGAAAAATTGGATAACTCTTGGTAGTAAAGGTAGCTTCCACCACCTTTTGAAAACTTTTTTCATAACATCACTGACTTGGTTTCCAGCATTTTTCTCCTCAAACATTCTTTTATATGCTGACTTGATAGAAAAAACTCCATTCTTCTCCAGTGTCCAAACAAGTTTGTCTTCAAAATTGGGGAAGATTGAAATATTAAGAATTAAACTTGCAGTTTGGTTGTCAAACAGAGAGAACACCAAGTCTGAATTCCATCTATAGTTGTCATCAGCAAAAAGTTGATAGACATGAGTATAATGAGTGAGATTAGTATCACCTTGTTTAGCTATTGGAGGCTCATTCATTCCATACACCTAGTTGTGCTTCTATATAAGAATTTTATTACCATTTCCAAGAGACCAAAAATTGAACCTGAGAATGAAATTTATTTCAGAGCTGATACTGGTCCAAGACCAGGTAGAGTTTTTGTTGTACTTTATGTTTGAAAGTTGACCATCTGGGAAGTATTTGGCCTGTAGTAACTTTGCACATATTTATATTTGGTCAGTACACAATCTCCATGCTTATTTTTCCAAGAGTGCCTTATTAAACAGATGAAGATCTCTAAACCCCACGCCTCCTTCCTCTTTTGGAGTATTCACACTCTTCCAAGTGATAAGCTGTTTTCCTTTGTTTGATTTCTTTTTCCTCCAAAACTTCTGCTTTGTGGAGTTCATTTTCTTAATGGTTATATCTGGAAGTTTGAAACTCAGCATATGATGAACTGGTATAGCATTGGTGATATTCATTACCATCACAGACATAGAATCTTCTGACATATTAGTACATCTCCATTTGGTTAGCCTTGATTCCATTTTGCTGTTAAGAGTTGAGAATGGAATTTTCTTATTTCTTCCAAGAAACAAAGGATGGCCTAAGTACTTTTCCTCATTGATCTTCATTTGTATAACTTGAAGAATGTCACTTAGTGTCTGGCAGGATGAAGGATTCATGTTCTTACTAAAGTAAACTACTGATTTGTGAAAATTTATGAGTTGTCCAGAACAAGAACTGAAATCCTCTATAACCTGGAGGAGTTTTCTTGTTTGATCTAAGTTTTCCTTACAAAATAAAAGGCAATCATCTGAAAATAATAAATGGTTAATCTTTGGAGCAGATCTTGAGATTTTCATGCCTGTCAGCTGCTTAGTAGTTTCTTGAGAAAGCCTCCATAGCTAGAATGAAGAGGTAAGGGGAGAGGGGGTCCCCCTGCCTAATACCTCTTATGGGTTTAAAAGAATGAGAAGGACAACCATTTACCATAATCTCAATTTGAGTTGTTGAGATGCATTGATATATGAGATGGCAGAATGTCTCAGAAAAATCAAACTTCTTTAGAACTTCAATAAGAAACTCCCATTCTAGCCTATCAAAGGATTTAGACATATCCATCTTTAAATCTAGGTGTCCAGTTCTTCCTTTTTTATTCTTCATAGCTTGAACCATACAAATATTTTCAGAGATCAACCTCCCAGGGACATAAGCAGATTGCATTGGGGAGATGATGTTAACCATGTGTTTTTTGATTCTTAATGCAATGACTTTAGAGATTATTTTGTAAACTGTATTGCAAAGAGCAATAGGTCTATAATCTACTGGTTTCTGAGCTGAGTTTGTCTTAGGAATTAAAGTAACTCTGGTGCAGTTAAGTTTCTTCAAGAGAAAACCTGAATAAAAGAAGGCTTGTACTACTTTGCAGACATCATCTTTAACCACTAACAATTGAGACTGATAAAAACCAGGTGGAAAACCATCTGGACCTGGAGATGTCCATGGCTCCATAGATATAAGGGCTTTATGTATTTCTTGCTCAGTTGGAATAGAAATTAGTTCATTATTGTCTTGATGAGAGATACAGGAAGGAATATGCTGGAGAAAGTGAAAACTGTTTGCAGCATTACATGAAGTACTGATAGTTTGAAAATGATTTACAAGCAACTGCTCAATAGAAGGTTTTTCTTGACACCATGAGCCATCTGGAGCTTTCAGAGAGTCTATTTTCTTTCTTATTTTCTCTGGTTAGCTCTAATATGGAAATACTTAGAATTATTATCCATATCATTATAAAACCTGTCTCTTGATTTCTATTTGTTTGAGCTTGCTTGAATTTCATTCAAATAATCAATTTTCTTCTCCAACTCTATAACTTTAGAAGTATTACTGCCTTGAAGATCTGAGGCTTGCAGAGAAGATAACTCTTTTTTGAGATTAGTTATTCTAGAAGGAATATGACCAAAAGTGTCCTTACTCCACTTAGATAAAATATGTCTAGTATTTGCTTGTTTGTCAGTCAAAATAAAAGATGCAGAACCAGAGATGTTAGAGTTCCAAGAATTATTGATTTCATTGGCACAAGAGTTATTTTGAAGCCAGTGCTTCCAGTTTTTCCCTGAAGGGGGCATGATCAAAGCCTAGTTGGGAAATATGTTTAAGACTAGCATTTGGATAGGTAATGATGAATTCACTATTAACAAGAGATCTATCTAATCTAGACTTAACTCTACCTGTTCCATGACTATTGCTAGTCCAGGTGAAAAGGTTGCCCGAAAAATTCATGTCTTGTAAATCAGATTGTCTGATGAACTCTAGAACTTCATGAGGAGTAGCATAGGCAGAAGTGTTTCTTTCATGAGGATCTAAGACTATGTTTAAGTCACCAATAAGAACCCACGGGATAGAAACAGAAGTACTTAGGTCTTGGATATATCTCTATTGAGTAGGTTGTTGATCTACATAAGGGGTGCCATAAACACAAGATAGAAACCAGTCTCCTAAAGCTTGGTCATGGTTAATAACAACATGAATCATATTCTTGGAAGAATTCATGATTTCCACTTTGAAACCATCTTTCCACAATAGAATAATTCCACCAGCACGACCTAAGGATGGAACATAACAATGATTTGGAAATCTAAGAGTACTAGTAAGATGGATAATACGATCATCATTTATCTTAGTTTCACATAAAAAAATTATGTCAGGAGAATGAAGATTGTTTAAGTGCAGTAAATGGTCTCTGTTAGATTTACCTAAGAAGCCTTGGCAATTCCAACTAATTATTTTCATGTTATGATTTCGAATAATATGAGCAAAGTTTATACTCAAGTTGGAACTATTATGGTTACTGATACTAGCAGTCAATAAGCACACAACAGATAAAATAAGAGAAAGATTTGGAGAGCTAAAATAATTTAAAGAGAGTGAAAAAATATTAAATGAGGAATGGTGTTTAAGTATAGTTACCAAAAGAGCGTTGGCCTCATTCATCTCATGGGAATTCTCCCTCATCTCTGAACGCCCTTCTTCAATCAGGTTATGTTCCATGCCATCGAAGTCATTATTAGGTGGATTCTCAGTGTCTCCCTCTATGGAATTTTCCTGGTCATCAGTTTTGCTTCTTTTATGGTTCTTATTATGCTCCTCATTGTCAGATTCAGCCTCCAGTTGTTTCTTGCTAGCTTCACAAATCTTCTCTAGAAGAAGATTAAGATCATCAATAATCACAACCCCATACGCAGTAGCTAGTTTATGGATATACTCCACATATTTCTCATTGGTGAATCTCCTGATCATTAAATCATCTGCTGTATTTTCACATTCATTTTCATCATGGTATATGGTATAGCATTTAGGACATAAATTATGTGGTTGTCTTTCCTAGTGGAAACGTATCCACGTTTGTCCTCCAGCTGCCGTGTTCCATCAACCACCTCTATGGATAGGTTTTGAGAGATTTATTTTGATTCTTGCAGATATAGTGCTACCAAAAGAAGGTTTGCAGTCTTCAGGGTCCGTCGAAATTTTTGTTCCCAGCTCTTCAATAGCATCATTAACAACAGCAACAGAATGATGTTCAAGTAGTATATGTTGAAATTGAACTGTCCAATCTTGTTCATTAAAAATCCAGTCTTCTACATGGATTGTAGCATCATAATTTTTGAGATTCAGATGAGACTTAAGAAGATTCCAAGGCCCTTTTTTTATAATGGCGTTCATAACTTCCTCAGAATTAAACTTGAAGATAAAAATATGGCTGTCAAGGCGTCTGAGATCTTTTAATTTGTATCTGTTCCACACTAGCTTAGCTTCTGTCATGACTTCATCAGTTTCAACAGTGTCTTTGGTAAAGAGTTTACCAATCAGAGTAGTATTCAAATTCTTTGAAGCTTCATTGATTGCATCTTTAGTACCAGCTTCTATTCTCATCTGTCGAGCACATATATATCTAATTTTGGCATTCTGCATCTTGGAGGTAATAGCTGAAATTTGAGAGTTAGAAGAGGAGGAGATTTTTGTAGATCTGAAGCTTTTAAAAGGGTTTTGAATATTGATAGAGAGATTAATGTTTTTGGAAGATCTTATAAGGGAGGAGGAGATATCTTTTGTGTAACAAATTCTCTTTAATGGAGAATAATTTTTATCCTGTATTATAGGAAACAAAATTTTGACGGCTAAGTGACCAAAAACTATAGAATTGATGACGGTGACTCTTGACTGTGATCTTGCCGGCAAGAAAATTTCAATCCTAAAATTACACATCTTCATAGGGGGAAAGTTTGATTTTTTGAAATTTAAATTTTCCACAATCCCTATTTGACTCGGCATCTTCATTCTTCTCCAAACTGAGAAGAAAACATCATCTAAATCATATACATGATAGAGAGGGATATACTGAGACATACTGGTTAAATCCACCTTTACTTCGATGGCTTGCAATACTGCTTCAGATGATGACCACAATACGATTTGCGATTGTAACAATAGTGTTGTAAGAAGGATTATGTTAGATATAAGGGTCCAACACTGAAGGCTCCCCATGATGACGATGAATACAGGAGGCCCTGAAAGAATTTAGCAAAACATGTTAGAAATCATAAACAAGATAAGTTCCATAAGAACAAAAAATTTGGGAAATCGAAAATAAAAGTTAAATTAAAGAGGAATACAAACTGATTGAAGATGAAATAGATAGATAAATCATTATAAAAACGATGAGAAAACCAATGGGTAATCAAATAGTATCATCAGAAAATAAAATAAAAATCAAAGATTGATCAAAAAGGGAAAAAACAATCATTAACGAGTCAACTCATTGTGTCATCGCTACGTGATTGCAACATCCATCTTCATTGACATCAAAACCCTTTCTTTCTTTCTTTCTTCGATAATGGAGTAATATTTCTTAGGATTAGCCTGGGGCTTCATACCCCATGTGATTACTTAAGATCGGTTTCACTAATAAAATTCATACCAATACATAAGTCAGGTCTCATGTGAATAGTTTTACCAAGAAAACAAACAAGTCATGAGCGGTTATACTAATCACACATATTGGTTGTTCATAAGATATGCAATACAGAACATCCCCAATAACGCCCGGCGATTTCCTTTTCGGTTCACAACACATATCATGAAATTAATTCCTTAAAACATATGTAAAAGTATTGTTTCCTATGATGAAATCCTCACCTCATACCCATACATAATCATAATAGCAGAAAAACCATGGGACCTATTCCAGAATTGAATACTCTTAGGATTAAGCCGCTATACAAAATAAGACAACTTCGTATAGTTGAGACCAAGAAACTAAACCTATATTCCACCTAGTTCCATCTGTATTAAGCCAACAACACTCTTCAATCAAGTGATATGTGTTGATTCCAATCTTTCTCAACTATCCTATCAAAATACCCAAAAGGATAAATCGATTATAGTCGGATCCTCTTTTTCCAAAACAAGTATTGTGCACACCAAAGATTATAAAAACAACCAAGTAAGAAATCTTCAATATCTTCTTTGTCTTCAAATCTTCTTAGATCTTCAATAAACACCTGCACGCAATCACTTGAATCTCTTGTGATCAATCACTCACAGGACAGAGTCTGTTAATAATGGATTATCACAAGATCGTTTATAGATCTCACAACAGTCTAAAGATCCTTGTCTAAACCTTGAACTAGTTTGAGCGAATCTTATATCAGAAGCGAAGATTCTCAAGCATAAACAAACTAGGTGGAATCAAGATTCAACTACCGTTAGTCAATCAAATCAATACGAAAACTAAAGATAAACTGAAATATCTAGTTTCCCACCAACGAGTCGCGCTAGATCTTCTTAATCACAATGAAGACTTTAAATTGAGTGTCCGTAAGAGATTTCACCTAATTAGATTACTCTCCTCTCCGATAGGCGGCTCACTAGCAACAAAGACAAAAGACTAAGTCTAATGTTACGCAGGATTAGTTTGCTAGAAATTCAAACTCAAAGTATTTATAGACAAGGAAGTTTGGACACCAAGGAATTTCCAAGACCGAAAATATACTCAAGATATTTTTCATTAATTTCCAAATTCGGTTTTCATAATTCCGGTGAATGCACTGTCCAAATATATGATCAAAATCTCCTTGGAAAATCTTTAATTAGCAAATGCACATTACTAATTCTTATTTTCCATATATAATTAAAAACCCTTAATTAAAAAGATTCTTTACTTATTTAAATTCGATCTTGGGATTTACTTCCTTCTTAGCCGTTAAGGAATATCTTTGAACAAAATAGAATAAGCATTAATGCACCATGTTCAAAGAGTGACGACATCTTACTCTTGCAAGTCTTTACCATGCTTGCTAACTTGAAACTGATTTACCACACTTCCAAACAAGTTTAGAATTGGTTCATCTGACTTTCAAGAACTACGTGATTGATTAAGTACAACTCAATCACAACTCATGGGTTTACGGTTCTACCAAAACAAGTTCGTTTCTACCTCCATGTGAGTATTGTGCATAGTTACACTAGCTTACCAAAGATACGTCTGACTAGGTACTAGGATCGGTTCCCCACATATATTTGTTATCTAACTTGGATAGTGATGCTAACTTCTTAAGAAGCTACAATACCACAACTGCACAATCTGAGAGATTTCTCTGCACAGTCTTTGTAACTTCCAGTTTACGAGTATGTCCTATAAAACAACAAAAATATAATATTACAAATACAAGAGCTAGTAAATATAAATAAGGTGATAAAAATGTAAAATTGAGTGATCATATGTGCACAAGCTTGAGCAGTACAGTATGCTATAGAGTAATGTCACTTTTGGTAATCAAATTAACTTGCGTTAATCCACATTCTACCTTGGTGCTTTCTCTTTACTCAATTAAAACTCACGATCACAGCCGTTTATCAAAGATATAATGGTCAGTCATATAAATGCATGCGAAACAACCTGATAATCATTAGAAGATGGTGCACCGATTTAATCATATATATGTTCTTCTCATCATCTCACTGGAAAATGGTAGGGGCTAATGGAAGAATAACTGGAAAAAAGGAGGATTCAACTTGCTCAACGCGAAATATAAGCTTCTTTTTTGAGATACAGAAAAACCATTCATTTTTAATCAATGGGATAAAAAACTTGAACAAACACAAAGAAATTACACTAATGACCTGAAATCTGTAATACTGTTCATTTAGGTGCATATGTTGTTTATGATTGGAATAGTATATATATTCTCCAGTAAGAATGCAAACATTAATAAATAAGAAGCAACAAATATACGAAGGAAATAGCATGGCAGTGTTGCACCTGTGGTTATAAGAACAACGGTAACTGTTGTGATAGTGGCAGTAGAAATGACAACCAAAGCCACTGATAAAGCTCCGATATAAACTGCCGTAATGCAGGAAAAGAAGATAGCTAAGAAGCCACCGACAGCAGCTAAAGATATAAAACGAGAGATAATAAGTAATAACCGCATTGATAGTTTCCCCCACAAAGAAAAGCATAAAAACGAGGAATCCGGTCAAAGACAGAAATGTTACTGTTCTAGCCTGCAATTTAAGAGACAAAATTCTGAATTAGTTTCGGGATAAAAATTTGCAATATATTCAAAACTCACATCACTTGAAGAGAGGAGAAGCAACCATGTCGTGACTTATTTCTTTACAGATAACCTGATAATGCTTTGTTTGAAGGTAATACTCCTACAGTACTATACTGGAACTAAAAACTTACGATTGTTGCTTCTGATTTGAAAACTCACAACAAAATTGCAGAAATAGGAATATTTCATAACAAAGTGAAAGTTAGAACAAATGCCCACCAGATATACCAATCTTTTTGGGAATGTCTGAAAGTTAAAACAGCAGATGCAACAATTAAGTTGTGGTTGTTAAATTGATCAGTAAAAGGAAACCCCGGTCAGCTTCTAGGATATCGGTAAGGTTGTCAAAGTTAGAGCATGTCACACAGGGAAAGAAAGATAAGTTCCTGGGTGACTCTATCCTTACACTCACAAGTGGTGAGAGTGATCGAGGGAGATGGTGAATAAAAAAACAACCAGCACGGACTACAAATGCTTGTTGGTGAGCAAAATAATATTGTTCAAAAATCAAAAGCTTCTGGCTAGGCCTCACAATCATTGTAATGAAATGACGGCCATCTCAAAAATCAAAAGCTTAGAATCACCGAGAACAAATTTATGAACTTGCCCACCAATGATACCACCATTATCCATATCAACACCAACTTATGAAGAGCTAGTTGGTTGACAAAAATAATGATATGATGACCATCTGATCTTGTTTATCCTCTTTAAATGAAAAATCGGTGTTACCGAGACAATCATTAAGAGCCAATTTCTTAGCACTGAGTTAGTAATTAGAATTGAATACCATTTAACCCTCTCATTTTCAGTTCAAAAATTGATGATTTACTTACCAATAAAGACAAAATCTACCTTAAGACTTCTTAAAGATCGAACAAGAGAGAGGAGAACATAAACGCGGAAGCGTAAAGACTACATTGATATTAATCTTGGTGGAATACAATCTATTTGATATTTTTGATTGATTGATTCTTTCTTTCTTGCTTACAAATGAATACAACATGCCTATTTATAGGCTACAAAAAGAAGAAGAGAACTATGTCTATGGAGGCTAACAACTATGCCTATGGAGGCTAACAACTATGCATATGGAGGCTAACAACTATGCCTATGGAGGCTTCCACCAAACCAACTACTAGACAATCTATTATTCTTATTTGATTTGTCTAACTCTAGAACACTCATTTTACACATGTTAATTGTCTAACATTGACTCTAGACATCCTAGATATTTCTAGGTTAATTTAGATAGATGTGAACACTTGACTAAGTTGGTGTTGAATATTCAACACTCCCCCTCAACACCTACTTTCCAACTTCTCTTTATCGTAGACGTTTCGGTCCCCTTCATAGTTTAAGGATGTTTCGGTCCTCTTCATAGTTTAAGGACGTTTCAGTCCTCTTCGGAAGTTTAGGGACATTTCGGTCCTCTTCGGAACTTTAGGGACATTTCGGTCCTCTTCGTAGTTTTAGAACATACGGGTTCCATCGTAGTTTAGGGACATTGCGGTCCTCTTCAGAAGTTTAAGGACATTATGGTCCCCTTCGTAGTTTAGGGACATTTCGGTCCTCTTTGTAGTTTTAGAACATACGGGTTCCATCGTAGTTTAGGGACATTGCGGTCCTCTTCGTATCAGTAAAATACTTCTTGTACTCTTTAGACAACTCATAGGATTTTCACCCACTTTTGTTGTTCTCTATCTCATCACCACTTGGTGATTGCTTCCGTTTCTTCACAACATTTTTGTTGTTTCTTCTTCTATTCATCTTTGTTCCAGTCACGCTTTTGTTCGAAAACTGTAACACTTCTTTGGTTATCCAGATTCTCTCACAATCTTTCATTTCGTCAAGCTTCTGCCACAAGCTCTGACTATTCTTATTCTTGTTATATTGTCATTACAATTTTGTCACGCTATCCAGTTTGCCACATTTGAATTCGTAACAGATTTGCAACGCTGTGACAATTATTGTCACACTTATGTTTCCATGATCATCCTTGCATTTAAACAAACATCTTGTGTGCATCTTCTCTATTTTCTTTGAGGCTTTCAGCCCATCTAAATCACCTTCAACTTCTTCTTTGTTTCGATTTTTTTTTTTTTTTTTTTTGTCTGCCGGTGAGATGGACGTTTAGTGTGTCGGTCACACCATGAAAAAAGATAGTTGAATGGCACTTTCTCACTGGCACTCTCTTTTTTTTTTTTTTTTTTTTTTTTTTTTTTTTTTTCGCATGCGCGACTATCGATCTCCAACTCCATCGACCACCGTGTATCATCATGGAAACATTTTGTTTCTCTCGACACAACATCATGTTCTTCTTCCTTCAACGGTTAACTCATCACTTGTTCGAATCTCCATCGGTGGAAGAATTCATTACAGCAGCAACACCTCAATCCACTCTTATTGCTCAACCCATTTTATTCCTTCATCTGTTGGCAGCAGCATCATCATTGCTGGGAGCAGCAGCAGCAGTCTCTGTCTCATCGTCCTTCATGTATGCGGTCTCATCACAGCCGTGTTCTCTCCACTTTTGCTTTCCGCCTTTGCTTTCCGTTTTTTCTTTCCTCTGTGCGGCGTGTTAGGTGTGTCGGTATCACACGTTTTCTCTACATCTCGAGCTTCGGTCAATAATGGCAGCTGCCACTCGTTTTCCCTTCGTTCACTCTTCATCACTTCTCCTCGAACAACAGCCAAGTGCTCACGTCGAACTCTCCATGAAACACTGCCATATTTATCACCAGGATCTCCGATCACCGAAACCACTGCCACCTTCCATTGCCAAAGCTCTACCATGCTGTCTCTGAACTTGGTTCATCTCGAGCTTCACTTCTCTGCTCGTTCATCACTGTCCCGGCATTACTGACATGCATGCAATACCGTTACCATCACCGGATAACGGCATCATTCCATCTCTCGGCAATCTCCACGTTCATCTTATCATCCGTCAATGTATGTAGCGTCTCGCTCGAGCTCCGTCGTTCACCCTTCATCTTTGAGCTCGATTCACTTCCATTTCTATCTTTGTTAATGGCTGCAACCGAAAGCAACACCATTTCTTGCCAAGCTCAACCATGGGCTTCATTATCGGCTGCCGATAGTGGCAGCAGCTCCATTCCGTCGGAAAACCACCATTGTTCTTCTCGCTGTCCATAGTCATCTCTTCATGACAGCACCCTCCTGAGAAGCACCAACGAGCTACATGTCTCATCACCAGAAGCAAGCATTATCATCATCACCGGTTGGAGATCTCATGGTAATGGCAGCAAAATACCAATCTCGACACATGACAGCACCTTCCTACGATGTTTTTTAGGCTAAAGCTTGTCATCTTTGTTACTACGCCAATGGCAGCAGCAAACAATCATATTTTCTTCCTTGTGCTCGCTCACATCAGCAGGCTCGTTTTGTTTTGGAAAACTTGTCTTAATAATCTTCCTTTATCTTGGCTCAAGAAACGAGTTCATAACCCTCATCTCAAAACCAAACAACCTCGAACTTTTTTTTTTTTTTTCTTCTTCTTCTTCTTCTTCTTCAAGATCACAAGCATGGCTTTAAAACCACAAGAGACGGAGCTGCAAGATAGAAATAATCCTTACGCCTTCACCAACTAAGCATAAACCATTTTTTTTTTCGATTTCTTTGGAGCAGCGACGCCGTCACAAACAAACCCTAAACAGCTCAAGCTTGGACTTTATGACCATCTTTGATTCTTCTCATCAAAAACATCGGTAACATTTTTTTTTTCGGCACTAGTATCTCGATTGCCATGTTTTCTTGGCATCAAGAACATGCCCTAAGCTCGATTTTCACCGTGAATTCAAACGACATCAAACTTCTCCTTCACCTGACTTCTAGCTTCAAACTTGTCACAATAACCATCAGAATATTGCGCAACTATTTTATTTTTTTTAGTTTTTTTTCTCCTTCTTATTGCAACTTTAGAAACTCTTTAGGAAAACATATAACTTCTCTTCCTCTCCTCTCTCCCTCTCACCTTTCTCTGATACCATCTTAAAGATCGAACAAGAGAGAGGATAACATAAACGCGGAAGCGTAAAGACTACATTGATATTAATCTTGGTGGAATACAATCTATTTGATAGTTTTGATTGATTGATTCTTTCTTTCTTGCTTATAAATGAATACAACATGCCTATTTATAGGCTACAAAAAGAAGAAGAGAACTATGTCTATGGAGGCTAACAACTATGCCTATGGAGGCTAACAACTATGCATATGGAGGCTAACAACTATGCCTATGGAGGCTTCCACCAAACCAACTACTAGACAATCTAGTATTCTTATTTGATTTGTCTAACTCTAGAACACTCATTTTACACATGTTAATTGTCTAACATTGACTCTAGACATCCTAGATATTTCTAGGTTAATTTAGATAGATGTGAACACTTGACTAAGTTGGTGTTGAATATTCAACAAGACTAACTGACAATAATCACACGTGTACGTAGAAGTTTCCTCTTTTAGACTTTAATACCATAACACTAACTTAGTGCTAAGAAATAGATACAGTAAGGAAATCCACAATGGCAGACACCATACTGTGGGATACAAACCTGCATTAAGTTTGTTGAAGTCTTGAAGAGAACAAAGTTTTCTTCATCCTAATTTGCTGTAAGGTCTACCATATACGAATTCATAGATATAACATCAAATACATAAAACCGAGTAAAAACAATTGTGAACTTTTGGGGCAGATTATGACAAAGTCCGAATTATGATTTGTTGGCAATTTCATCCAATTTTTATGGAGATGTATGATGTTTCACATTGGTTTTACCAAAATTGTATCCAAGTCTCCATCTAATGCCAACCACCAGCAAACACTAAGCTATCCAAAATGAGTCTGAATCTGTACAATTCAAAAAATTGGAAAAAATGGCTTTGATGGCTGATTATGATCACCCGATGGCTTGTTTTAATTGGAGTTTCTATCATGCACCAACGTAATTATTTGTAAAAGATTATCAAGTTCATAAACTCCAAGTACATGATTACTTCTTACAATAGAAAAATCATAAAAAAAAAATTGTCACAGATTTACAACTGCTAATAACTCGAAAAGCTAAAAAGTAAATTAGTAATTCGATTCTTAGGATAGATATGAAAACCCTATTTTCTGATTATCCAGACAGAAGCTTAAAAAAAAAAAAAAAAAAAAAAATCAAAGATGAAAAGGGATTTCAAACTTACTTTAATTTGATATCTTCTTGTTCTCAGATCTCCTCTTAAGTTTTTCTAGCAAAATAACAGAGACAAGGGTTTGAAGAAGTGAATTCAGAAACTAATTCATTCAATCAAACTAATCAAAATCATTCCTTCCCAATTTCTACCTTAACCAATTTATCAAATCAAAATCTTTGGATGTGTAAATTGAGTCACCAAAATCAACTTTTTACGGACTAAAGCAAATCCCAGATACAAAAATGACAAGGATTTAAAACTTACTCGGATACCTCCTCCTTGTTCTTCTTATTCGTTAGAGCTTCGGTAGTTAGGTACCCGAAGGGAAAAAAACAGACGGCGGGGTGAAGAGATGAACAAAGAAATTTTTTTTTCTTTTTTTTCCTAATAAGAAGGGTGTTAACTCTTTTGCTAGTACGGGACTGATACGGCTCCATGGACTTGGAAAGTAAGCCGGTGTCTGTGTTAAGCCATTGGTTAGCTATTTTTGTGGTGCTAAGCCATTGGTTAGCTATTCTAATTAACCGGAAATTATTATTTTAATAATTTTATTGATCAAATTATTGAAAAAAAATAAAAAGAATATTTAATAAATGTTTTTAGTTTACTATTTTACATTATTTAAACCTGTTTCCACGTCTATGTGGATAGAAATTAAGCTATTGCTTTTTCAAAGAATAACATGAGGCAAAAATGTATATTTTGCCTCATCTATTAACATGTGTAGCAAAAACTCTACTTAATGCCACACCTGTTATGGTGTGAGGCTAACCCCCCCCCCCCCCCATATTGCCACATTATTTATAAATGTGTGGAAACATAGCGAGGCAATAGTCCCACTTTTTTGTAGTGTAGCCAATTTCTAAGCCGCTATACCATTTGGCACATGCCAAAAATAGCGCCCTAGGCTTGCAAACCGTGCAACTAGGTCAACTTGACCGTGCGTGTCATTGGCACATGCCAACCCGCACCACTATCCAATTCCAAGCCGCTATTCCAAAGTAGCTACCGCATCTTGGCCAAGGTGGACGTGCATGCCAACACGTTACCACTATCCACTTTCTATTCCAAGCCGCGAATTCAAAGTAGCACCCGCAGCTTGGCCAAGGTGGCCGTAAGTTCCATTGGCACATGCCAACACGTTACCACTATCCACTTTCTATTCCAAGCCGCTACTGCAAAGTAGCGCCCGCAGCTTGGACAAGGTGGTCGTGCGTGCCATTGGCACATGCCAACACGTTACCACTAGCCAATTTTTATTCCAAGCCGCTATTCCAAAGTAGCGCCCGCAGCTTGGCCAAGGTGGTCGTGCGTGCCATTGGCACATGCCAACATGTTACCACTATCCACTTTCTATTCCAAGCCGCTATTCCAAAGTAGCGCCCGCAGCATGGCCAAGGTGGCCGTTCGTGCCATTGGCACATGGCAACATGTTACCACTAGCCACTCTCTATTCCCAACCTGCTAGCCAATTTCCAAGCCTTCCGCACATGCCAAATGCTCCACCTAGCGACTTTGGCATTGCTTTTCGAACTCAAAGTGCAACTTGCTGCCAAGGCATTACGCACGTGCCATTGTCACATGCCAAATACTCCACCAAGCGAATTTGGCATTGCCATCCGCACTCAAAGTACAACTTGCGGCCAAGGCATTCCGCACATGCCAAATGCTCCATCAAACGACTTTGGCATTGCCATCTGCACTCAAAGTACAACTCGCGGTAACGATATATCGTACATGCCATTGGCACATGCCGCAATATTTCACTAGCAACATTGGTATTACCACTTGCGCCCAACTCTCTACTCATCAACACAAACTGGGGGATGCTTTCTTTGGATTTTGGTTTGGCGGTATAGCATGCGGCATACACTACGCTCGCATTAAAGCAAGGCGTGCAAGGAATGAATATGGTCAAATAAATAAGGAAATTTATGGTGAATACGTTTTTCACCATAAAGACAACGGTTTCCACCTCCTCTGTTTTAATTGACACATTTACTCAATTCCTTAATGAGGCCAGGGTACGTTTAATCTCACTTGTATAAATAGGTTTCACTTATTCTTCCAAAACACACAAGTCTTGGTCAGGAAAAATACAACACTATCAGATAACAACTTTGCAAGCTCTCAAAAGCTTCCATCACTAGCAAGCTTCCGCAAGCTTCTACACTTCTGATACAAGTCGAGATACTACCTAGCCAGAACACTCTGGTCTGATCACCCTTCTTCGCTATCCTCCCCAAATCAACCCTTCTCCTCCACTTTGCGATCGAAAAAAATCTGGAACGACCATCTTCTTGGTTTAGGATAGAATTGTACAGATTGATATCTCGAATCAAATGTGCTCACATGCAGCACATTTGTGTAAGGTTTTAAACCAGTCTCTCCACCATCGAATTTACCAAATTCGTCAGAGGCGATTTTCTCCCATAAACTATTGGCGACCATAGCGGGAGTTTCAATCTCTCGGTTACAATATCTACTTCTAAAAATCGATCTCGCGTCTCGATCCAACATACAGCAAAAGCAGCCAATCGGTTTGGAGATATGTGCCTCAACTACCATACAACCCAGTTGCCAGCCGTAAAAACTATACGGGAAACTAGGGACTCCGATTTGGGGACTGGCTGACGGCTTTTTCAGCAAAACTATTACCAGCAACTGGGGACTTACTGGAAAAGTCACCGGAAAAACCACTTCTTATACGAAAATAGGCATATTTGCGATGAAAGATCCATATAGCAAGTAATTCTAGGCCGGGCAAGATATCTGATCTATTTTGGGGTTCTCAATAAAACCATCACACCGTTACTTTTTGTGTTATTACTAGCACACACTTTCACAAAAACAATATTCCTTTCTCAAGGCATAATCAAAGTTATATATTAAAACCATTCATCCCATAAAATAATCCAACATCTCAAAAAACATCAACCAACTACCAAAATCAGTTAGACTCCGAAATCAATCACCCAAAGTGTTCCTTGAAATAAACAAAAAGGAATCTAAAGGAGAAAAATTCAAGGGAAATTGTCCAGCAGCGGTTTACTCTTCTTATCAAGAAGGTCCTTCGCATCTTTAATAGCCTCTCTCTTCATAGCTAACACCTTGCACAACTCCTCAGCTTCCGCTTCTTGCCGTGTTATCTCCTCCGCAGAAGGGATTTTGACACTGTATCCTTAAATTTTCGAATCTCAACAAGATTTTCGACGAACCACGAAGCATTGAATTCCTTCTCCACACACACATCGCAGTGGTGTTCCCAGTTGGAAATGACGTCTTCAGAAACGGTGTATCCAGTCACCCCGCATCAACTTCCTTCTCCAAGCCATCATCAGCGGTCACAGTCGCTAAATCCGGATTTTCAACTTTCATCTCCAGGTCATCATGGACGGTTGTTTTCACCAAGAGCGAGCCTTCATGTGCCTCCACCTCAGATCCATCTCCTGAGTCAGATTCCTCCTATAAGACTTGATATAGACGTTTTCAAAGGAAGGAGGAAGAAAAAGAGGCGCGAAACCTGCCGAGCCACTTTCCGAAAGAGATCCAGCGCTGCTATCGGAAGAATCACCTTCACTTTCCGAACTTTCTTCTTTTTCTGCCAAACTTTATTCTTTCTCCGGTGCATCACCGTTGTGAGAAGGCTTGATACCGCCAGAATTACTCAAATGAGTTACCGTCTCCCGACAGCGAGCAAGAGCAGCAAAAGCATTAACACTACTGAAGACCTGGAAAAAATGAGACGCATACCTTCAGCAGAAATTCACACATTTGGAAACAAACGAGAAAAGAGGCGGCACATACCTGGTTATTGGAAGAACTAAAAGACACAAGGGCTGCAGGAGGATCCTTTTAAACAGCCTGAAATTCACCAGCACGGTTTTTCGACCAATTCTCTTTCACTTGGGGACTTTCATAAATGCCAGACGACTTTCTCTTGAAATCTCTCAACATTGGATTTTTCTTCAAAACTTCTTGGGAAGGCTTACCACGAACATTCTCCACCGCGTCATCCACAAACTTGCGAATCATAATACGCTCACAGCACCAGAAATCATTGTAACTAAAGGTCATCAAGGGTGCTCTTTCCGGTTGAAATAAGGGAAGACGGATACCTGGCCCAAGGGCACTGGCATCAAGGACAACACGCAATGAATGTTGTACCATCCGGTTGAAATAAGGAAGCTCCAGCCGGCAAGAATGTGGCACCCCCTAATCTAAACCCATGTGATGAGCCGCGCGATCAATGTTGTACTCAGCAATCTGGAAACCCCCTCTAAAGAAAGACGTCATGTGACCAGGGATGCAACTTTGAATAAACAAGTTTTCACCAACGCTCAAGTCATCATCTGAATACAAAATCACATCCGGAGCAGAAGAAAAAGTGTAAATTTGAGTCACGGACCTATGAACTGGCTCCCACGGGCGAAAATTGATCTCGTGCGATTTATCAAGAAGGCTAACCAAGCTCAGACCAACTCTTGAACGCTTATTCGCCCATCGAAGAATTCAAGAGCCACCCCAACTCGCAGGAATTGTAGGCAACAGCTTTGGAGCATACTTTTCAAAATGCTCCCATAGCCACGCTTGCAGGAAAATAATGTGCATATATGAATCCACTTTCATGAAACCATTCAAAACTCGCATATTCACGACTAAACGATCCAGATGCGCGTACAAGGAGCCAAGGAATAGCTTGCCAATGTGGAGAAGTTCACCTTTTGCCAACTTCACAGCAATTTGTAGTAGCTCTGGCCTTATCTCCTTTTTTCCGGAACCATCATCAAGAATGTCTCTAGACAACCAAAGGTCCAAAGATGCTACATCGTAGAGATCGATGCTTTTATGTCTAGCCTCCAACTCTTATGGAAACCACTAAGATATCCACCAGCTGTAAAAGAACCTTTCATCCTCTTTTTGGATGGAATCCTTCGACTTCGCAGTAGAGTCTTTTCGGGCAAAATCTCCCAACTTAGCAGCAAGGTAATTTCGCATCTTATTCTCATCCTTTGATAATTGGATATTAAGATCAACTATTACCGGAAGATTCAACAAGAGAGCCACGCTCTCTAAGGTGAAATCTATTTTGTCCCATCTATGGATAATTGTGTCAGTATCCGAGAACCACCTAGAGAGGAAAGCAACCAAGCCCGAGACATCTTTCCTAATCTGGAGACTTACTGAATCTCTAACAGCATCAATGATCTGTGCTCAAGTCAAGTTGGAATTTATATGCTCCTTACTCACCATAAACTCAACCCACACATCATAGGAACTCAATGGGCTTTGACACATTCTGAAATCGATACTGGAAGAGGCGTACACTCCTTTATGAAGACAAAACCGTATGGTATGCTCTTGCTGAACTGTGCGTGTCTTCTTTTTATTTTCACCATCAGTTAATAAAGTTGGCTCAAAGTTTGAAGATTCCTCCGAGCAGGAGCAAAGCTTTTAGTAAATAACTCATCATTTATGTTTGGTTTCGAACTATCAACATCTTTCGACGAATCGGAGCCTTGTTCAGTTAACATCTTGTCAGTTTTTCTCGCTTAGCAACAAGATATATGCGGAAAACAAAATAGAGAAATTATGAAATTATCTCCCAAACACATAACCGCACTCGACAAGAGAAAAATCCCTGACACATGGGAGAATAATATTTTCCATGATTTCGAAATACATATACAGTATTCTTCTTCGGGATTCATATACAATGATTTTTTCGGGTCTATATGAAGAGCATATAGATTATTATTCTTCGGGATTCATATACAGTGATTTTTTCGGGTTTATATGAAGAGCATATACAGTATTCTTCCTCGGGATTCATATACAGTGATTCTTTCGGGTTTATATGAAGATCATATACAATATTCTTCTTCGGGATTCATATACAGTTATTCTTTCGAGTTTATATGAAGAGTATATACAGTATTATTTTTCGGGATTCATATACAGTAATTCTTTCGGGTTTAGATGAAGAGCATATACGATATTCTTCTTCGGAATTCATGCGCAGTATATTTCTCGGGTTCAAGTGCATATACAGTATCCTACTTCATGTTCGAAATTACATGCGCAGTATATTCCTCAGATTCAAATACATATACAGAAATCTTTCTTCGGGTTCAAAATTATGCGCGCAACATTCTCTACGTGTTCGAAATCATATATGCAGTATTTTCTACGGAATCAAATCATATATATACAATATTTTGTACAAGAAGCACGCTAACCAATCGTGCGCGCGATATTAATGCAAGATTTATAAAAGAAAAAGCACATACTTCTAGGGTTTACACCTACAAAGGGAAACAAGAGAAGTATTAGAAGACACACCTGGATAGCCAGTTTCTCCTTTGTCGGTTTACCGCTGGCAAGGAAGAAGGAAGGAATAAAGCGCAAGATAAAAGAAAAGACTACATGTATATATATGCGGGAGGTTTCCACAATAGGTAAGGATTCCTTTTCTCCCAAAGCCGCGCGTGTAAAGGAAGTTTGGGCCTACAAGGGCGCCCAACTTCCCAACGGCCGCTCAAGCCCCATCAACGGCGCCAATACATCCCAAGTGCGCTCCCTTTGCGCCGATATCACCACACCAGCCTCTCAACCTTGCACTAGTACTGCCCAAGCTAGCATGCTCCTTTTGTGACGGTCCCACCAATTGCATCGACCTATCAATATCGCCCAAGTCGCACCAGCTATCACGTCTATCTCCTAATGGCCCCACCAACCAGCACGTTCAGTTTCTCAACTCGCGCCAGAAACTCAATGCTTCCCAGCCGTCCATTTCTGCCAAATTGTGCCAACCTCCCGCTCCATGCAAAACTGCCAAGGACAAGGATTCCGAATCTAGTTCGCATCTCAGAAAAAAGGTTATATAAATCTCACGTTTGTCTTTCGGATCTTGTCTTGGCACCATCTTATGCTTACCTCGCTATAAAGCTCATGTTCCGAGCTAAGAAGGGGACTTAATATCGATGGTGGATTTTAGATAAGGGGTAAAACCGTAAAACCCATTGACCTAGTGTTACCAGCAAAATATTAGCTGAGAGCATTTAATTCAGGTCTCAATAATTAATGGGGGTATTTTTTCAAAATACCAGATTAGGGTTTTCGACACAGAACCCTAATTGCAAAACCAAGATGCATACTGCGCACCATGGAAACGACGGCAAAACCAAGCCGCATATTGCACACCATGGCAACGACGCAAAAACCAATCCGCATAGTATGCACCGTGGTAACGACGCCAAAACCAAGCCGCATACTGAGCACCATGGCAACGACGCCAAAACCAAGTCACATACTGCGCACCGTGGAAACGACGCCAAAACCAAACCACATACTGCACCCACAGGAAACCATGCCAAACTAAGCCGCTATACCATTTGGCACATGCCAAAAATAGTGCCCTAGGCTTCCAAACCGCGCAACTAGGTCAACTTGGCCGTGCGTGCCATTGGCACATGCCAACACGCACCACTATCTTATTCCAAGCCGCTATTCCAAAGTAACGTCCGCAACTTGGCCAAGATGGCGGTGCGTGCCATTGGCACATGCCAACACGTTACCACTAGCTACTTTCTATTCCAAGACGCTATTCCAAAGTAGCGCCCGCAGCTTGGCCAAGGTGGCCGTGCGTGCCTTTGGCACATGCCAACACGTTACCACTAGCCACTTTCGATTCCATGCCGCTACTCCAATGTAGCGCCCGCAGCTTGGCCAAGGTGGTCGTGCGTGCCATTGGCACATGCCAACACGTTACCACTAGCCACTTTTTATTCCAAGCCGTTATTCCAAAGTAGCGCCCGCAGCTTGGCCAAGGTGGCCGTGCGTGCCATTGGCACATGCCAACACGTTACCACTAGCTACTTTCTATTCCAAGACGCTATTCCAAAGTAGCGCCCGCAGCTTGGCCAAGGTGGCCGTACATGCCATTGGCACATGCCAACACGTTACCACTAGCCACTCTCTATTCCTAACCTCCTAGCCAATTTCTAAGGCATGCCGCACATGCCATTGGCACTTGCCAAATTCTCCACCTAGCGACTTTGGCATCACTATTCGCACTCAAAGTGAAACTTGCATCCAACGCATTCCGCACATGCCAAATGCTCCACCAAGCGACTTTCGCATTGCCATCCGCACTCAAAGTACAACTTGCGGCCAAGGCATTCCGCACATGCCAAATGCTCCACCAAGCAACTTTGGCATTGCCATCCGCACTCGAAGTATAACTCGCGGTCAAGACATCCCGCATATGCCATTGGTACATGCCGCAACATTTCACTAGCAACATTGCCATTGCCACTTGCGCCCAACTCTGGAGACATCAACACAAACTGGGGGATGCTTTCTTGGGGTTTTGGTTTGGCGGTCACAGCATGCAGCGTACACTACGCTCGCAATAAAGCAAGGCGTGCAAGGAATGAATACGGTCAATTAAATAAGGAAATTTATGGTGAAAACGTTTTTCACCATAAAGCCAACGGTTTCCACCTCCTATGTTTTAATTGACACATTTACTAAATTCCTTAATGAGGCCAGGGTACGTTCAATCTCACTTGTATAAATAGGTTTCACATATTCTGCCAAACACACAAGTCTTGGTCAGGAAAAATATAACTCTATCAGATAGCAACTTTGCAAGCTCTCTCAAAATCTTCCATCACTAGCAAGCTTATACACTTTTGGTACACGTCGATATACTACCTAGCCAGAACTCTCTGGTCTCATCATTTTCATTCTTCGCTATCCTCCCAAAATCAACCCTTCTCCTCCACTTTGTGACCGAAGCAAATTTTGAACGACCATCTTCTTGTTTTAGGCCAGAATTGTATAGATTGATATCTCGAATCAAAATTGCTCACGTGCAACATATTTTTTTAAGGTTTTAAACCAGCCTCTCCCCCATCGAATTGACCAAATTCGGAAGAGGCGATTTTCTCCCATAAACAGGATGGTATCAAAAACCAGTATCCAAGTGTCAATCCATTTAAATCAACAACCAATAATGGTCGCATATTCTAATTGGCTGAATAACGCACAACCTATATTATTTCAATTATATAACAAAATATAATGCGGAAAAGAAATAACACAACACCAGAATTTTGTTAACGAGGAAACCGTAAATGCATAAAAACCCCGGGATCTAGTCCAGATTAAACATACACTGTATTAAGACGCTACAGACAATAGGCTACTCCAAGCTATGTTCGGTCTGGACTGTAGTTGAACCCCAATCAATCTCACACTGATCCAAGGTACAGTTATGCTCCTACACCTCTGATCCCATCAAGATACTGCGCACTTTATTCCCTTAGTTGATCTCACCCATAACCAAGAGTTTCTACGACCCAAAGTCGAAGACTTTAATAAACAAATTTGTCTCACCCAGAAAAGTCTACAGGTAATAGATAAATTTGTCTCCTACGAATAAACCTGCGAGTTTTGTTTCGTCATTTGATAAATCAAGGTGAACAGGAACCAATTGATAAAACCAGACTTATATTCCCAAAGAACAGCTCAGTTTCATCAATCACCTCACAATAAACTTAATCGACGCAGCGAAGAAGATTATTGAGGAATCACAAACAATGAGACGAACATGTTTGTGTTTACTTTTATATTTCCTATCGGAGATAGAAATCTCAAGCCAATAATTATAATTGTACTTGTACGATAGAAACAACAAGATCAGATCACACAACTACAAGAGAAGTAGTAACGGTCTGGATTCATAATCACATATGAAGTCTTTAAGTCGTTAACCTAGTTTTAGAAGAAGAAAACCAAAGGTTAAAGGAGAATCGACTCTAGCTTAGCAAACTAGTATCACACAGAATGTGTGGGGATTAGGTTTCCCAGTTTCTAGAGTTCTCCCTTATATAGTCTTCAAATCATGGTTTGCAATCAATGTTCCTAGTAAGAAAGCATTCAATATTCACTCTTAGATGAAAATCTGATTAGATATATGATAATATTTCTCAACCGTTAGATCAAAAAATTATCTTTCCATACACACATGTACTTGACGTTTTTGGGTTTGTGTAACTGTACCCAAACGTGTACAATAGTTGGTTCAATATTAGTCAACCAAATGTTTAGCCAAATGATAACTTCCATATCAACCATGTTCTTCTTCACCATAACTAGTTCAAATGAATCAAATGAACTAGTTAGAGAGTTGTTCAATTCCTATGAGATCTCATGTATTACACAAGACAAAATTGAATCAAAAACGATGTGATTCACTCGAATTAATTCATGAACTATAAAGCCATGGTTTGCAAAAGCATTCCTTAGTAATTTAGATAAGTTCACGATCATCGTTTTTAGACATAACCTATTGAGTTCTCGGACTGAGTTCGCGGACTCAAGCTAACCAACAACATTTTATGATGTATTGGAGGTGATAATATGATATTTTCTGTAGTGTGGGAATTCCTGCAAGTACATTTTGGCGTCCAGAAACAGGGAGAATCAATTTGAGAAACTTTAAATTGCAACTTGAGGATTTGAAGAAATAGTTAGAATTGAAGAAATGGCTAGAAGGAGAATAAATACATCAGAACCACCAACAATAGTGATAAGAAGTAAGAGAATTGCAGGTGAAGGAACAAGTGAATTAGAGGGATCTTTAAGGATTAGATCAGGAAGAGGAAGGACGAGAAATGGAGCAGAAAATTCAATTCAACCACCAAATCAACAAGCACAAGCACAAGACAGAAATGTAGATTATGATAGAGTAAGTGTGCATACTTGGAGATCTGATTCGGTAGAAGAGGAAGAAAATCAAGAAGAAGAAAGAAATCAAGAAGTGGATGGAGGAATAATTCATGAAGGACATGAAGTAGTAGATGATTTGAGACAAAGGATACAGGAAGAAAGAAGATTAGAGGTAGAAGAACGTGCAAATCTTACAAGGCAAAATCATGAATTAAGAATGGAGAATTTGAGGTTGCAAAACAGAAGATCAAGAAGCAGCATGAGATCAAGTTCAAGATCATACAGATAAGAAACAAGACAAAATCATCCTATACAGAATGCTGGCGATAATTTAATAAATGAACGTTATATTCCTCGCGGAGAAACTTTGGCGTTAGACACAATCAAGATGAAGGAGAAAATCAAGAAGAGAGAAGAAGAACGCTACGTGATGAAGAAATTCGAAGAAATCGCAGAATAATCAAAGATGATATTGAGAGGCATTATATTGAGAAAGTACGATTAGCGGGAGAAAGAAAGAGATTGCGAGCGGAAATAGAAGAACAAGAAATTCAAGAAGCATTGCGTCAGAATAATCATGATAATCGAGAAATAAGACGTATACAAAATCGCAATAATGATAATCTCAATGAGGAATATGAGAGAATTCGCAGAGACAAATTAACCTGCAAACTCAAGAAGAAGAAAATCGTAGAAGAAGGCAAAATCAAGATATTGAAGAAGAAGCGCGAAATAACGCAAGACAAGAAAGGCATGAACGCAGACAAAGAGAGGCTGCGTTAAAAAGACCAATGGAGAAAATTCTGATGGGAATGATCAAATTTTTCCAGAATTAGCGGAAATGAGAGAAATGATAAATAACAGAAGAGAAGGAGGAAGAAGGCAACTTGATGAGGCAATTGAAGAAGCTGTGAAAACTCCATTTACTCAAGAGGTACAATTAGGAGGGATGCCTCCAAAATGCAATTTTCCGGTGTTGACCAGTATTTTTGATGGGACTACATGTGTTGTCCAACATATTAAAGCCTATATTTGATGCATGCTGCAATGGGAGAACCATGATGTTGTTTTGTGCAAATATTTTGCATCAAGCTTAACTGGAGAAGCATTGAAATGGTTTTAAAGTCTTCCCAAGAATACAATAACTTCATTCATGCATTTGTAAACTACTTTCTTAGGAGCGTACATAAGCAATAAGTCTACACGACCTGGGATTGAAGATGTGTTTGGATTGAAGCAGAGGGTTGGTGAAAGTTTAAAGAATTTAACGGTAAGATGGAGGACGATGTGTAGCGAAATGGCTGGAAGAGTATATGAAATATATCTCATTTTATCCTTCATAAATGCTATGTTTGCGACAAATCTGTTATACATTCAGGTATTTAGAGTTAAAAACAAAATCATTATGACGGAACTGCGAGAATTGCAAGAAGAGTATATCTCTTTGGAGGAAAAACAAAATGAGATGGAGTCATATCCATTTCTCGCAAGCACAAGTGCAGCTACAGCAAATGGAAGTTTGTTACCCAAGATGATTAACACAGTAGCAAGTACTTCCCAAAATCAGCGAGAGAATGCAGAGATGGATAATCAACATAAAGTGGTAGCAATGGGGAGTAGAGATCAGGAAGAATTGGAGAAAGAGAGAAATTTTTATAATCGCAATAACAAAAATAAAGTCCCAAGATTTGATCAACCGCAAGAGACTTATGGTGGACATAGGCAAAATTATTCGAGAGAGCAAAGAGGGCAAAGAATTGTATGGGAAGACATCAAATTGCCACCTTTAAATACCAGTATAAGCAAGATTTGGGAAGCGATTATTTTGATGGAAAATATACCTTCACCCTGGAACATGGGAAGAGAACCACATCCTAACAACCAAAATCAAGAATTTTGCCCTTATCATAATTTTCATGGCCATTCTGTGAATAATTGTAGAAATGTAAAGAGAATTATTCTGCGAATGATTGAACAAGGGAAGTTAAATCATTTTCTAGCGAGATATCCACAACCTCAGCAATTACCGCAAGCTCGCAGAGTCAATGTTGCGAAAGAAGCAGAAACATTTGTCATTGAAGTAGGAGATACAGCAAAAAATCTATTTTGCAATTCAATCGTACATTCGCAAAAAACAATAGAATATTTCCATGACAATGTGTTAAGTAGGGTGTTTGCGAGGGATATAGAGGGGAGAGAGGTGATGAATATTGCAAAAATTTCTTTGTTAGAAGAATGGCAAAAACAAGTCATTTCATTTATTGTACAAGAGATACCAGAACCAGGGAAGATGCATGACAACCCATTGGTGGTGAAATTAGAGATAAATCCAAAATACAAAGAAGAAGAAGAAGATGATGATGGTGACGCAGCAAGGGATTCCTGGGTATTAGATAAGATTTTAATTGACACTGGCAGCTCAGTAGACATCTTATTTTATCATACTTATCGAACAATGGGTGGAAGAGATGATGAGTTAATCCCCTCAACTTACAAGATCTATGGTTTTAATGGCACTGCAAATAAGCCAAAAGGAGAAATTACTATGGAAATTCCATTGAACAAGATATCTTCAAAAATTAAGTTCTGTGTAGTAGATATAGAATATCCTTATAATGCCTTAATTGGAAGGCCATGGCTCCATGGGATCTTGGGCATATCATCCACATATCATCAATGTATAAAGTTTCTGCATCCTCATGGTATTGGGATAATTAAAGGTGATTGGTTTGAAAACAAAAAGTGTTATGAAGTTGACATTAATACTTGCGAAGAAAGAAACGCCAGAAATCGTAATTGGCAACATAACAGAAGGCAAACTCAGAGAGAAGAGAAATTGATGGTGGACAGTATAGAATTGCGGGGAAAGGATATATTACAAGAATAGTTTGCGACAAAAGAATCAATGGTGATTAATCGTGCAAAGATGGGTAATAGTTGAAATCTTCATTCTTCGCAGAAAATAACCAAGTAACAAGATATTGAGAATAATCATTCGTTACAGAAGAAAAGAAGTACAACAATATCATGTTGCGAACAATCGAAAAACAAGAAAAGCAAGAAATGTGCAGGCAGAATATTAGAAGAAAAACTTTGTTCAAAAAAAAAAAAATCTATTACAAGAGAAAGATGATGATTTCGAATCATATAAGAATTTTTAATGCGAAAGCATAAGACGGGCGCAAATCGCCTAGTTCGCGGATGGCGTACACCCTAGTTCGCGGATGGCGTACACCCTAGTTCGCGGATTCTACTCCGTAAGAGGCAATGTCCTTAAAGTGCGTCATAAGGGGGGTATCTGATTGCATGACTATGGGAAAGGCTATATTGCTGCTGGAACCTAGTCATGGAGAATTTGGGATTATAGAAAATCCATCCAGGAGAGATAACTTGTATTCCCAACTATATAAGGTTATACCCTGGTTGGGCGCTCGAGAGTTTCTCATAAGGAATGCAAAGTATGATCAAGGCTTCGAGGTACACGGTTGAGTTGTGGGTGCCCGGGATGGATGAACCTACCATGTCCATCCATGGAAAGTCTTGGCTACGATGTGTTCCGCCCGAAGAAAACCCCACTAGGGTGCAGTCTTGGCACTATAAGCCATATAGGCATAAAGGACAAGGCTGCGAAAGTAACTAGTTGTTGGCAGAACCGGATGGGAAAGTGCTAGTCTTGTATGGCCGATGCATAATCCTTGAAGGGGAAACTGGGGGGAAGATAAGGGCGATACCCTCATTAGGGAGTTGTGTATCAAAAAAGACGGCAATGCCATGGGGCTTTATATTCTCAAGAATATTTAGGCCTATCATATTGTCGCATGACACAAACAGCAATGTCATGGGACTATATATTCGCAAGAATATTTAGGCCCGTCATATTGCCGCACGACTGGCCAAAAAGCCTTAAGAAAAATGATAAGATGAGATCAATGGGTTTTTGCGATAAGATCAACAGATGAGATAAATGAAATCAATGAAAAGAGGAAATAAATCGCAAAAACGTCCTGCGATTTCATCGAAAAGACGGCAATGTCATGAGTCTTAAAAAAGCAAAGAGAGATTAATCTCAAAAGATAGCTTAGACTTGTCATATTGTCGCAGAGATCAAAATAAATGATAAGGCAAGATCAATGGATTATTACATATGAAAGTAAGAATGTCCTACGATCTTGTCGCATAAAAGTGGCATAATAAGACCTTTAACTAGGAAGGCGAAATAAGACCACAAGATAGGTTATATCTGCGAAACATATAACAGATTTTTCGCTGCTATATTTGCGATAATTCATTTATCATATTACAAATTAATAACAAGAGGCAAGTATGGGAATGATGCATGGAATAGTAAATATTGTTATCAATCATTATATGATAAATTCATAATGATAATTGGAGGTGATTATATTAACTATTTTCCAAAAAGAATTGCTCCTTGAATTTTTGACAAATAGATAGAAGCAAAAAGAATTTATATATTGAGAGGTATCAGAAGCCACAGATAATTCGCAGAATGTTACAATTTGTCGCAAACATGTTACAATTTGTCATAGATAATTATCACTAGAAATACAGAAGAAGATAAAAAAGAAAAAACAAAGCTATTTATTTCCATCATTATCTTCATCTTCATCATCCTCATCAGTAGATCCTCCTTCACTCTCGCTTTCATCTATATCAACCTCACTATCAGAAATAACCGGTACTTGAGAACTGGCTGGGATTTCCTCCGTGAGACAAGGATATAGACTAAGAGGAAGGTTGTTGTCTTTACAAACTTTCTCAATAGCATTATTGCGAACGGTGAGAAGGTTACTCAGCAAATTCGAGTTGGATATCTTTATTTTCTCTCGAAGTCTCGATATTTTTTCATTACGAGAAGTAAGATTTTCCGTAAGACAACCTTTTTCTTCTTCAAGACCCCTTTTCTCTTCTTCAAGCTTTGCTATCTTTTGGGAATATTTTTCTTCAGATTCTGCGATAATACAACAATAAATTAGAAAAATTTGAAGAAAATTCGCAAGAAATACAAAGATGTTAGAAGAGCAATATAAAATAACCTTGTCTTTCATGGATCATTTCTTGTATCAAGGATGCTTGCTCGATATGAAGACTGACATCTATTGCTAAATTTTTCCTAGCATTATCAAGAATTGTCGCAGCCCATGCGAATTCATCATCACTTTGAATGAGAAGATGGGAGCGAGTTTGTTCTTCTCTTTTAAGAAGCTTAATGTTTTCATTCTTAAGTCTATCTCTCTCAAGTTCAGTGTCAATAAGGGCATTGCGGAACTTTGATAGAGCTTCAGCGCCTTGAAGAGTTATGCGTTCTTTATCCTTCTCAAGTTCCTTCTTTTGAGCTTTCAAGATTTTGATTTTTTCTCCAAATTCATCTCTACAAGTCTTAAAACTATTGGATAAACTCAAAGTAGATCTATAGTCCATTCTCATAAGGGAAATGTGATATTTAAGCTCATCAATGGACAGAGGATTAATTTTTTCGTCAGAATAATTATTTAAAGCGTCATTAAGACGCTGAAGATGAATGGTTTCATCTATGGGTTCATCAAAATAATTGAGAATAAGAGCTTCATCAGTAAGATTGTAGGCATCTGCAAAATGGTTGCTCAAATAAGCTAAAATAGCGAGAAAAAAGAAAGTAAAAAAAAAAATGTATATCATACCAATAATTTGTTTGAAGAACTTCTCCTTATCAACTAGTTTTTTTTGAAGAACTTCAACATCTACTTCAAGTGATTTATTCTTATTGAGGAGCTCAGTATTCCCAGATACTTCCAATTGCTTACATTTTTCGCGAAGAATGGATATTTCATATTCATATTGCTTATTATTTTCGCGAAGTTTCGTAGATTCAGATTGTGAATCAGTAAGTCTTTTCTGCGATGATGATAGTCTATTTTCTAATTCCGAAGCAATAGAAAAAGAAGCTCTAGCAGTCTGTGGCAGATAAGAGAAAATAAGTAAGGATAAATAAAAAAAAAAAAAATCTTCGATATTCATGACAAATGTAAAGTTTACCACAATAAAAATAAAAGAAAGGTAAATACCAATGAAGCTAGTGCATGAAGAAAATCTGGGTTGATAAACCTTGAGACTCCTTTAAAATATTTATTATTCGTCAAGATGGAAGCATCGCAGATTTTTGAGAGATAATCGCAAGCATGAGTAACATCATCATCTCCAACACCTTGCATGGGATTTCTAAAGATACTTGACAATTGATCCATGGGATTTTCAGGTTGAGAAATACCCATTGCAGACCTAATTCTTGCGGAGGAAAAACGCAGTAAAGAGGTGCCCATGGTAGCATCATTATTAATCCTTCCAATTTCTTCAACTTCATTATCTTTTTCAGCGACAGAAGAAATTTCTTTAAGTGGTTGAGTTTTTCTTCTCTTTTTTGGAGGATCCTCAGCAGTTTGACTCTCATTACGATGAGGAGAAGTTCCAGAACTCTCATTTGGAGTTATTATTTTTTTTCCTTTATCTTTGGCTTCAACCACCGCGACAAATGGGATTTCCTTGAAAACAATCACACATGAAGATAAGAAACAGGGGCAACAATATATTTTTAAAGATTATGAAAGAATGTTTCTTACTTCATTTGTGAAGGTTTTCAAAATTTGACGAAGATTGGGATTCCCAGTGCTGTTCTAGCCAAGCTTCATCTTTTTAATCTGTTGGAAATTATTGAATAATCAGTAAGAATAATACATATTATCCAAATCTACGAATAATGATAATGTTTGCGAGATATACCTCAGAATCCCTTTCAGGCCATCTAAAAACCCAAGGATGATATGCCGCAAGATATGAAGGATTCGCAGGAAGGCTAAGAACGCCAGAAATGTATGGACCTTCAAGGAGGAGTGGAAATCCACACCATTTATCATCTTTTAATAAGCGCGGACCATGGTTTTTAGTCGAATGAAAGTCTATGTCTTGCATAAGAATTTTATCCTTCGCGACCTTTTTATCCTTATTCAAACGCACAGCCCAACATGTGCTCTCCTTCTTCATAGGAATCACTTGATAGTTCGCAAAGAAATTTTCTACAGAGTATTTCGCAGGGATAATAGGGATATCTTTAAAATCAGGATGTTTCGCATCTTCAGGATAGCGAGATCCTTTACCAGCTCCACGAGAAGCATATTCAAGAATAAGACGAATACAATCTCTGCTTAATTGGTAGATTGCTCGCGAAAATTTGGCATGAGAAATAATCTCGTAGAAAAGAGGGAGATCTGGGTTATAAAGAGGGATAGGAAGTCCAGCCTCTAGTTGACCTAGCGAAATAAGAATCTTCTCATTTGAAGAAGGAAATTCTGAAACTAAGTCAAAGGAAAGATCATTATCTGAAGAATGACCAGGGATCTCAGAAAGTTTGAGTCCTAAAGTTTGAAGCTTCTGTTGATGTTTTTTCAAAGTGGGTTGACCTAATTTTTTAGCAGGAGCCATTTCTCAGTATGGGAATGATGATTAAAGCAAATAAGAGTAAAGAAGAAAGCTGAAAGAATAATAGAAATCCGTAATTTGCGGAAGAAGACGATGAATAGTGAAGTTGCAGAGAGGAAAGGCGATAGTAAAAAGAAGAGGAGGGATTAGCATAGACGATATTTATAAGAGAAGAAAATTTTCGAGAATATCAATGCATTCAATGAAGAAAGGACGTGAATGGTCAGAAATCAACGGTTGAAAGAATACGTGTCAAGGAATAAATGGAGGAAAAAACACGCGTAGAATATCTAGTGATGGATGCAAAGACGTGTCAGAATAAAGGAAGTATGAAAAGACAAGGAGTTGCGGCAAATCAAGAAATTTAAATTCTCATGATCTTTATCTTCTTCGCAGAAAAAGAAATGAGAAGAGGCAAGATGTAGGATCAGAATATTGTCACAACAATATTCTTGCGGAATAAACAACAGTTCTGCGATATAACGCTAAAGACTTATCAAAGACAGTTTGCGAAAAATCCAAAGATGACTTAAGAAATGACGTAATGGATGAAAACGACGGAAACATGAAGAAAGCGTGACATTTCTGCGATGTATTAATAAAACCTGCGAAAGGTAAAGGCGGTGATACCTGCGATTTATCGCAGGAACTTAGATCCGAAATTAAGGGGGATCTTAGTTGTAAATGAGTTGTCATGAGCTGTAATCCATTATGTAAATCCCTATATAAAGGAGAGGAATAGTTCCAGAGGAAGGTAATGAATTTTTGAGTGCTAAGAAGATTTTAAGAGAGAGAGAAACTTGTCAAATATTTTGCATTCTTGATTTCTGTAATTCCTTAAGATCAAATTAATAAAAAGTATTTTTAATCTTCAAGTATGTCATAAGTGTTGATAAATTCTTGAATAGGGTGTAGTGTGGGAATTCCTGCAACTACATAACCGGTTGAAGTTCATAAACTCCGGAAAAAATTATCGGGTTCGAGATCCTCTGTCAGTTCACGAACTGGGTTCGCGGACTGAACCTGAGCTTTAAATCCTGCATAAATTCTCGGGTTCGAGAACTACGCTAGTTCGCGGACAGAGTAGACTGCTCATGTTCCGGTTCCACTTGATCAACAAAGTTCGCAAACTCCGGTTCAAGTGCTAAGGACTTATACATATACGTGTTACCACAACAATATTTATATCCCCCATTGGTTATATAGTCTAACCTCTCATTTCAATCATTGAAACATTCTCAGAGGGCATTATATAGTTGTTATTCACAAACTATTTTTCGTCAGTGTGATTTCCAAGATGATTAAAATGTAACATGACTTTCGTCACTAGGTAAAAATGAACTCGTCTAAATAGAAAGCTTTACCAACACATATTTCGATAAATAGATAAGCGAGATATACTCAGCTCGAAGTATCACATGTGCATATTCTTAGTCTATATAGTAAACGACTTTTGTCTCAAAGATAGGAGATAGAATAGATAGACTTTTGAGTGATAGATAAGTTCAAGTCTCCACATACCTTTTAGTCGATGAAGATCCACTGGTTACTTGAGTAGTCCTTCGTCTTGTATTATGACCGACATGGAGTTCTTGAGCTCAACTACACTTTATATCCTAGTCCGAGACCTTAGCTATATTAGACTAGAAATCAAGACTTTATAATTTTGATCACTAACGTTGACAAACATGCTTGAGATATCAACACATGCGGGTTTGACCGAGCAATTAATGCTCTAAAACCAAGATCTATCTTATGTTCAATCACCCAAAGGAAATTGTTAAGATTAAGCCAATCAATATATTTAATCACAAGGAATCGTATTGAAGCCGATCTTTCTCAACTATTATACCAAAATACCCGAAAGGATAAATCGATTATAGTCGGATCCTTTTTTTCCCAAAAAAGTATTGTGCACACCAAAGATTGTAAAAACCGAGTAAGAAATCTTCAATATCTTATTTGTCTTCAAATGTTCTTAGATCTTGAATAAACACCTGCACACAATCACTTGAATCTCTTGTGATCAATCACACACTGTTTAGAGTCTGTTAACAATTGATTATCACAAGATCGTCTTTAGAACTAACGACAGTCTAAAGATCCTTATCGAAACTTTGAACTAGTTTGAGTGAATCTTATATCAGAAGAGAAAATTCGCAAGCATAAACAAACTAGGTACAATCAAAGTTCAACCACCGTTAGTCAATCTAATCAATACGAAAACTAAAGATAAACTGCAATATCTAGTTTCCCACTAACGGGTCGCTCTAGGGCTTCTCAATCCCAAATAAGACTTTAAATAGAGCGACCGTAATAGATTTAACCTAATTGGATTACTCTCCTCTCCGATAGGTGGCTTCCCCAGTAACAAAGGCAAAAGAGTAAGTTTAATGTTACGAATGATTAGTTTGCTAGAAATGGAAACCCAAAGTATTTATAGACAAGGAAGTTTGGACACCAAGTAATTTCCAAAATCGAAAATATACTCAAGATAATTTTCCATATTAACCCAAATTCGGTTTTTGTAATTCCTGTGAATGCACTGTCCAAAAATATGATCAAAATCTCCATGGAAAATATTTAACTAGTAAATGCACAATACTAATTCTTATTTTCCATATATAATTAAAAACCATTAATTAAAAAGATTCTTAACTTATTTAAATTTGATCTTGGGATTTACTTCCTTCTTAGCCATTAATGAATATCTTTGAACAAAATAGAATAAGCATTAATGTACCGTGTTCAAAGAGTGTCGACATCTTACTCTTGCAAGTCTTTTCCATGCTTGCTCACTTGAAAACGATTTACCACACTTCCAAACAAGTTTAGAATTGGTTCTTGTGACTTTCAAGAACTACTTGATTGATCAAGTACCACTCAATCACAACTCATGGGTTTACGGTTCTACCAAAACAAGTTTCGGTTCTACCTCTATGTGAGTATTGTGCGTAGTTACACTAGCTTACCAAAGATACAGATGACTAGGTACTCGGATCGATTTCCTACATATATTTGGTATCTAACTTGTATGCACTGCACATGTCCATAGGATAGTTTCCCCCTTCCCAAAAACGTGTTGCACATGTTCATATGATCGGTTCCCCTTTCTTCCATAAACCTTGTTGCACCTCATACAAGGATCGGTTCCCCTTGTAATGCACTGCACCTTTTACTAGGATCGGTTCCTCTCTTCCCAGTAATAAGTTCAGACAAACAAAACCCGATCATACCCCAGGTGATTATTTAAGATCGATTTCGCTAATAAAAGTCATACCAATACATAAGTAATGACCTCATGTGAATAGTTTTACCAAGAACACAAACAAGTCGTGAGTGGTTATACTAATCACACATATTGGTCGTTCATAAGATATGCAATGAAGAACAACCCCAATAACGCCTGGCGATTTCCTTTTCGGTTCACAACATATATCATGAACTTAATTCCTTAAAACACATATAAAAACATTATTTCCTATGATGAAATCCTCACCTCATACCCATACATAATCACAATAGCATTCATCCAATTATGTCGATGTCTTATAAGCAAAGTTTAATGGTTAATTAAGAAAGAAACTTCATATTGTATTCCTTAATACTATGTCTATCTAGAGTGTTCATGCTTCACAGTTTTATGTTTTCAATATGCATGACTTGAAAGATATGTTAGGGAGTGAAACAGTTCAAGTCAAATATCACTAACCTCAAGTGGAAGGATGTTATTATCATTATAGCTCCGTACTTCTTCACTTATTGAAGTCTTCGCAATACTTTTAATGTCTCACCCTAATACTTTCAAGCTAACATATACGAATTTGAATCTAGTACATTTAAATCAAGCGACTCTTAAATGAGTTTTGGTTCACTAAAATATGATAACCAAACTTGACATACCAATGCTTAGTGGGTTCAACCGAGCAATGATCTAATAATTAATCTCCCACTTTGTCAATTTTAGTGACAAAACTCTTACAATTTTAGTAAATTTAATTCAAGCGACTCTTAAATGAGTTTTGGTTCACAAAAATATGACAACCAAACTTGACATACCAATGCTTGGTGGGTTCAACCGAGCTATGATCTAATACCTATCTTCCGATTGGGAACTCATTCATATGGCAGATGAGGATTCATTTAATGAGTTTAATCACAAATTGTACGAAATTGTTAATGCATCTTTTGCATTAGGTAAGAGTGGTGAGTTAATCTCGGACAATAGCTAGATATATTTGATGGCAGAGTCAAACAAATCTCGAAAGGCATCAGATCTACAACTTTAACCTTTATTTTCTTAAAATGCATGATTTTCATAGTATATTAACCAATTTCCCTAAAGAGGCTCAGGAGAGACAATAGTTAGAACATTATAGAAGCTCAAAACTTTTTGAAATAGTTCAGAAAACATCCTCCATGAACGAGTTAGGAACAGTATCTAAGCAAGTAAGCTTCGTAGAAGAAAAAAAATGTTATTGAACAGTTGAAATAACTCAAGCAAATAGTAGTAGAAGGTGTTCTTCATCTTTTGAAACTCCATATGACCAAAAATTGTTGGAAAACACTGGTTGCAATAGAGATGAAATAATACAGAAAGAGATTGTTGTACTCAAAATCTTTCAAGGCTCATACGATTTCTTTTAGACAATTATTTCTACCATCCCAATAAATTGGCGATTACAACAGGTATGTGAAATAATGCCTTCGGATACAATGAAAGCCCTACAACAGAAAATTGAATTCAAGGTTTGTACCCCTTGATTCAATCAAGAAAAAATGTGAAAAAAAGGTTCTGATGATGCTACAGAAAAGAGAGAAAACAGAGAAAAGGTTTTTTTGAGAGATATTTGAAATGAGTTTGGGGGATTCTACTTATAGAGGTTTTTGCATCTGTTGGGAAAAGACATATCTTTTCACCAACAGGTTTCTCTTCATCAACAGATATCAATGGCGTCTGTTGGATTCGAAGAATTTTAGATACGTTTGTAACTGTCGTAACAGTTAGGTATCAACAAAAAATCGACCACAGCCTGGGGGGCTACGCCCCCCAGGACCCCCCTTAGCGCAGTTGAAAATATTCCAACATTCTCCCCCTATTTTCAAAAACCATAAAAACAAAGTTAAAAAACTTTTAAATCGGAGCGGCTGCATCACCGAAGTGACTGCCTACGTACCCGAGTGGGATCAAGCCAACGTAGTTCTAGTACAATTGAGACTAAGCATCATCGTTGAAATCAACACATAAATGATAGGTATCTTTTATATTTGAACCTTCACCTAGTGTAAGAAACTCAAAGCCTTATCGAGATTCTATGGTGAAACCAATCTTGAACCAGGTATCCCTTGTGATAAAACCGGAGTCTCCACACATATTGATTTCATAATTCATGTGTTTTGTAGCCAAGCACGTTAATGGCCTTGTGCTTATATCCTTAATTCATGAGTCTTCTTTAGAGAACGGTCTTCTTCTCTTAGGAAACAGCCTGATTTCCATACTCACATAGGTAAGTCTCGAAGGTGTTTCTGCGATACACCTTTTACTAATCACAGACTCATTAAGGATTTACATCCATCCTATTTTCTTGCAGAACCTGCACTAAACAAAAATGAGAAGTTTTACTTAGTGCACCATAATCACTTCCATTACTTGTTGGTACCACATTGAACCTTGTTTATCTTTTTCAAAACAGAGTTTGGGTTTCTGCTATGGGTGATCAAACTTCTTTCACAGACCTTAGTCCCATTTCTTCACTTTTTATTGAAACCACCGAATTTGGTAGACTTTTCGTAAATGGGTTTGACAAATTCCTCTTTGAATCAATAAAGTTAACCGTAACTACTCCCCTCTTGAGTAGTTGCCTAACCATTTGATGTCTAAGACTTGAATATCTTGACTTTCCATTATAAGTCGTATTTGAGACATTATAGATGGTAGCTTGATTATCACAATTAATCAAGACCTCCGGAGTTGGCTTCTTCCAAAATGGAATTTTCATAAGTAGGTTCCTAAGCCATTCTGCCTCCTTACATGCATCCATTAAGGCTATTAATTCTGAAAACATTGTTGAATCAGAAATACAAGTCTGCTTCTTGGAACTCCAAGACACAGCAGTACCCCCTAATGTAAAGATCCATCCAGACGTTGATTTGGACTTGGCCTCTACATCGTTCCAGTTAGCATCGCTGTACCCTTCCAGTGCAGCGGGATAGCCTTGGTAATGCAATCCATAATTCAGTGTACCTTTCAAGTAAGACATAACTCTTGAAACCTCTTTCCAGTGTTCATATCCTGGATTACTTGAGAAATGACATAACACTCCCACGGCTTGGGATATATCCGGTCTTGTGTAATGCATAGCATACATAAGACTTCCAATGACACTGGAATACTCAAGTTGCGCATGAGTACGACCGGTGTTCTTGTTTAATTTTATAGTATGTTATAAAGGAGTAGGTACTGGATTGTCATCAAAATGACCATATTTCTAGGGAAATTTCTCAATATAATGAGATTGGGTTAAAGCCAACTCATTTCCCTTTCTTAGTATCTTAATTCCCAAGATTACATCAGCCTCTCCTAAATCCTTCATATCAAAGTTAGAGCTAAGAAACTTCTTTGTTTCTTCCACAACAGATATGTCAGATCCAAAAATAAGCATATCATCAACATACAAAGAGAGAATTACACATCCATAACTATCATGCTTACTATAGATACATTTATCCGCATCATTCACCACAAAACCATATGAAAAAACTACTTTGTCAAACATCTCATTCCATTGCATGGGAGCTTGCTTCATGCCATAAAGAGATTTTACTAACTTGCAAACCTTCTTTTCTTGGCCTGGCAATATGAAACCTTCAGGTTGTTCCATATATATTTCTTCTTCCAAATCTCCATTTAGGAAGGCAGTTTTGACATCCATTTGATGAATAATTAACTTGTTAATAGAATAAAGTGCTATTAAACCACAAATAGATGAGATACGAGCAACATGAGCATATGTATCAAAGTAATCAATTCCATGTCTTTGCTTATAAACCTTAGCAACTAATCTGGCTTTGAACTTATCAATGGAACCATCGGCATTCATCTTTCTCTTGAAAATCCATTTACATCCAATAGGCTTTACCCCCGGAGGTAAATCACAATATATCCAAGTATCGTTGGTCAAAAGAGAATTCTTTTCATCATTGATAACCTCTTTCTAAAAACTAGCATATTTGGAACTCATCGCCTCAGCATACGTTTTAGGGTCATCATCAACATGCATAACATATTTGGTAACACTAAGAATTCTATCCTTATTACCTTCTATTATAAAGTTTGGGCCAAATTGTTTCTCTATTCTTGCTCACTTACTCCTTCTAGGTTCGATGTCTTCTATGGGTTCAGAAGTGTCCTCCATTTCTCGAGTAAGAATAGGATGATCATCATTATCATTAGTCTCTTCAATTTTGGTTTCCTCTTAAACCACAATTCATAAGGAGAAACATTCTTATTTTTCAAAAGAACTCTACTCAAAATATAACATGTAGAAAACATAGCTTCACCCCACAAAGAATTAGGCAAACTAGAACTTATAAGCATGCTATTAACCATATCAATCAAAGTTCTATTTTTCCTTTCAGCCATACCATTTTGTTGAGTTGTATAAGGTGCAGTAAATTGATGAATTAAACCATGCTCTTGACAAAAGAATTTAAATTCATTAGGAAAATATTCACCACCACGATCAGAACGTAAAATCTTAATTTTCAGTCCTAGTTGTGTCTCTACTTTTTCTTTGTATATTTTGAATATGTCAAAAACATCATCCTTTGATTTCATCAAATATGTATAAGCATATCTAGTACTATCCTCTATAAAAGTAACATAATACTTATTTCCACCACGAGTGGCAGAACCATGTAAATCACCCACATCACTGTGTACTAATTCAATTAAGGAAGAATTTCGTACTACAGACTTATGGGAAATTCTAGTTATCATTGCTTGCACACATATTTCACATTTAGAAGCATGATCAAAATTGCAATCAGAAATCAAACCTAATCTTTTCATGTTTCTAAGAGAACCATAATTCACATGACCAAACCTAGCATGCCATAAGTTAACAGAGTCAACAATATAAGCAGAAACATTATTTATTAAATTAAGCTTAATCATCCCATTACAAGCATATCCTTGTCCAACAAACACACCATTTTTGGAAAATACAAACTTATTAGACTCATAGGTCGTCTTGAATCCATACTTCATAACTAGGTCGCCGGAAACAAGGTTTTTAAAAATGTCAGGGACATGTAATACATTAGTAAGAGTAACAGTCTTTCTCGAAGTAAATGAGAGTTCAAAAGTGCCTTTCCCAATGACTTTGCTGTGTAGGCCGTTTGCGGAGACAACTTCGTTTCCTTCTCCACTAACCGGTTCGTATGTCTTGTAAAGATTTCTATCCTTATAGATATGGATGGTTTCACCATTGTCGTACCACCATCCACTCCCAGTTTCAGCAACAGCATTGGCGGAGTGCACCACGATCACAAGTTTGTCGTCGACCATATTTGCCTCATTTTTCTGTTTCTGCTGTTGTTTCTTTTTGAGACAACAGTCACGAGCAAAATGGTCGGGTTTGTCATAGAAGTAGCAATTTCCCTTCTTCTTACTCTTCTTGTTGGGATGATTCTTCTTAAACTGAGTATCATTCTTAGGTTTCAAGTAATTCGGTGTCTCTACGCTATTCACCTTAGAATGGTTTTCAGACTGTGGACTATCCTTAAGTTCTCGTTTACGAGAGTCCTCTTCTATGCGAAGATGACGTTGTAAGGCCTCTAAATCATAGTCAGTCTCAGCATGCTTAAGTTTCTTCTTATAACCATTCCAAGAATAGGGAAGACGAGAAATAATAACCCCGACAAAAAACGCAGGAGGAAGATCAATTCTAGCATCCTTAAGATGATTAACAATGATTAAAAGTTCACTGACCTGGGAAATAATTGACTTACTGTCAACCATCTTAAAATCCATGAAGTTGCAAGTTAGGAATTTCTTGTTGCTTGCTTCAGAAATCTTGTATTTGTTGTCAAGAGAAGTCCATAATTCCTTTGTAGTCGCAATACTCCGATGTGCATTGTAAACAGGAGTTTCCAGGGCATTCAAAATATGACCACGACACATTAAATCATCTTCCTGACGCTTCTTTCGTCTGGTAATCAAATCAGGGGTATCTTTGTATGACGGTGCAGGAATCTCCTCCAATCCATCTTCAAGTATGTACCACAACTTTATGGTGATCAGGAAAAACTTCACAGTCTCTTGCCAACGAGTAAAACTTTCACCATCAAAGCGTTCCAGTCGAGTCAGAGTTTGGTTCATCACTTGCAGGGATTGTGTAGTAGCATTCTAAGTTGAAGATTCACCCACCATTGCCAGAAATAATTGTCTAAAACTGTTGGAAAACACGGGTTGAAATAGAGATGAAATAATACAGAAAGAGATTGTTGTACTCAAAAGCTTTCAAGGCTCATACAATTTCTTTTAGATAATTATTTCTACCCTCCCAATAAATTGGCGATTACAACAGGTATGTGAAATAATGCCTTCGGATACAATGAAAGCCCTACAACATAAAATTGAATTCAAGGTTTGTACCCCTTGATTCAATCAAGAACACATGTAAAAATAAGGTTCTGATGATGCTTCAGAAAACAGAGAAAAGGTTTTTTCGAGAGATGTTTGAAACGAGTTTGGGAGATGCTACTTATAGAGGTTTTTGCATCTGTTGGGAAAAGACATATCTTTTCACCAACAGGTTTCTCTTCATCAACAGACATCAATGGCGTCTTTTGGATTCGAAGAATTTTGGTTACGTTCGTAACTGTCGAAACAGTTATGTATCAACAAAAAATCGACCACAGCCTGGGGGGCTACGCCCCCCAGGACCCCCTTAGCGCAGTTGAAAATATTCCAACAAAAATCATCTTCTTAGAGGCTCAAATCTAAGCAAGGAACAAATGTTAGAGAGTACATAATCACTTATCAAACTTTATTTTTTCAAAAATCAAAAATATAAGGCATTGAGAAACATTTCCGAAAATGGAATAACGTTCTAAATCATCATAATTTGGTTTTTACCCATTAAAGGTATGACGTGCACGGGGGTAGTGTACTCGAAAAATAGGAAAGAAAAACACCCTTTTCCCGTTACTAAAAGGGTAATTATTGGTGTTTTACTCGAAAATATGACCCCAGTTGTTCACAGGGCCCATATATGTTTTATACAGGACCGAAATCCAAATGACAACGAAAATTTCAAAAAAGCATATTTACTTTCTGATTCTTCGATGTCATTGCCACCACCACTCGCCTCCTCAGACCAAATCTATCAGAATTATCGATTTCTTCCTCGCTGGAGCTTAAAATTCGAATCGACAAGGTTTGTGAATCAAAGAACAATTCAATTGCCAATTCCATAAGATGTGAAATAAAGCCAAATTGGCTTAATTCTCAGATACTAATCCCATCAAATCTATTATGTAACCACCTAAGAAAAACGAACATTAGATTAATGATCACATGATTGTAACGAAATCAAGATAATACCAAGAAACTGAAAATTTTAATTCATATCTATAGTATTACCAATCAAGCATTCAAACAAAGCTTATAACAGCTTGGATTTACTCCATTAACAAAACATGAAACAGTTCAGTAGTTCATAAGCCCTAAATTACACCTTAACAAGAAAATGTAAAATTCAAACAACCAAACCAATGCACCTCTTATTCTAATAACTGGTTTAGTAATAAAGCTTGAATATTATAATTATCTCTCAATATTTTTTTGTTTGTTTGATTTCTGAAATAACAGACCTAATAAGCAATAATTCCAAACTGGAATTGATGTCCAAAGAGTCCAAGGTTACCAGCACCACCACTATGAGTAACCCTGTATAATTAAAAGAATTGGAAAAAGAAACTTTTTTTTGAAGTTGGTTAGATTTTAAAACAAACAGAGAAGAAGTTGAGTTTGGGAGTTGATAAATTAGGTTTCTATAATATGAGTGTTCGTAGATCATCATATATGATTAATGATTCATGTGAACGGAGGAGGAGGAAACATACGGATTCATGGGAACATGGGAGGAGGAGGAGGAAACAGACGGTGGTTATTTTTTGTTTATTTAAGACGTGCGTTTATCACTTTCCTTGGAAAATTTGGCCCTGTAAAATTCTCGTACCCGTATTTAAGATGTCGGCCCTGTTAATATCCACGGTCAAAAATATTACAAGAATCTTCGAAAAAATGAGTAAAAGGCTGTTTTACTCGAAAACATCACAAAAAAATTCGAAAAAAGAGGAAAGTAAAACACACTTTTAATGGAAACTAAAGTTGTACACTTTGTAATGATTTCACTTACATTTTCAGTAATATTGTGATATTATATCGAAAATTATTAGAAGCATCAAACTGGTTATTGATTCTTTAAAGTTGATTGTTGTGATACCAATGCATTGTACGGGTACAACTTTAGTTTCCATGGAAAGAGAAATGAAAACCCACTCAAAGAATTCAAAACAAGCATGGAACTATAAAATTTTAAACTAAAAATTAACTTTTTATTGTTATTGGCCCATTGTTTGCTAAATGGAATTGTGTCTTCATGAATCTAATTCGCAGTACTCCGTAGCGAATGAAAGTGAAAGATCCATGATATTATATAAAATTCGTTTATTTGCCTGTTGCATGGCTCCTAAAATAAAAGCTGGGCTTTTTGCATTTGCTCGCAGTATTCCTAAACAAATATTCCCAGCTAATGTTGTCACAAAATTAGCTTTGTAATCCGGAATAACATAATCAGCTTGTTGGAAATGAAATGTTATAGAAGGATAGTTGGTAATATCAAATCTTCCTCGGGGACGGAAACAAACGGTAAAATTGTATTGGGAACCAATATATTCAACTCCGAGATCGTTAAAATGTTTCTTCACCAAATCTGCAACTTCATCAAAATGATCTTTATACATAATAGATATTGGAGTACCAGAATCTATGATTGTACCTCCTTCTCCTCGATTCTTAAGCTTGAAAGTGCCTCTGGGAAACCCGACTCTTTTGTTACCTATACTGATATCTTCCAAATTCAAGTAATAGAGCGAAGTATCATAATTGGACACAAAAATTGGAGTTCTGTGTACAATCTGACCTATGCCTCCAATCGTCGCATCCGTACCAAACCTTAAGTATGTATCTGATCCCTCAATATTAAAGTTAAACGTCTCAAAGCAGTAGGAAAATTTACCTTCTCCAACATCACCTAATTGTTTTATAAATGAATCTTTTCCTGATCCAAGACCAAGTACTCCTGCAATAAGATCAGGTTTTCCAAATATATGATTACTACCGAAAAATTTTTCGAAATTATCTTGGCGAAAACCACAGCCTATCAGTAATTTAATACTTTCAAGGCTACCAGTGTTGGATCCCATAGTGAACTTTTCTTCAGCAATAATACCAGATGTAATTGATCCAGACACATAGCCTGTTAAGTAAGTGCATTGGCCATCATCATTGCACTTATCTCCCATGCAAAGAGGATGTGTATTACAAGGAATAGGACGATAAGTAGTCGACGAACTCCAAGGATAAAGAGGCATATCTTGATTGAAAGTTTTAGTGGCATTTGCGCATTGGAGCCACATTTGGTCACTACCGGTATCAATCATAAAATAGTAATTCATGAATGATTGTCGTTTACCAGGAAACGTACCTAAACCAACCATTGCAACATAAAATCTGTTTGTTTCATACACCACAGACAAACGTGCAATATCAGGTTTCATTGAACGTGTTGTATTGCTTTGGAGTAATATTTTTGACTCGATATAATGTGCTTGAGATTTAGATTGTTCTACGAGTCTCTGAAGCCTTTCATCTCGAGTTAAATGTTCACCTGAATATAAAGGTGATTCTTTGGAGTCCTTATGAATCATCTTTATTGTAAACCCTTTATTTGGATTCATCGATATGACTGAGCTTAATAGAAGTGAAATATGAGTAACTGCTAGAAGAAAAATGAAAAGAGTTCCCTCCATATTTGAGCTAAAATGAATTTGGTCGACACAACTACTTACCAGCCTGAACTTCAATTTATATTAATGAAATTTGTTCTTGTTAATTAATATATCAAGGGTGCTTACTTGTAAATGGTGCAAGAAGTGCTAGATGGGCTAACACGCAAAGTATCAAAATATCAAGATTTATTACGAAAATTTATTATTCAAATCTTTGGATATCAATATTATTAAGAATGAATATCTATGAGATCTTTGAAATTAATTACATATCCTTCAATAAATTAAAAGTACAACACATACTTTAATTGAAAGTTTCTAATAGATACAAATATTAAATTTGTGTCTAAGGCTAAGTTTTTCACCATCAGATGCAAGTAGATGGATGGTCAAGGTCGAGATAAGATTTTCAAAAACAGAAAACTAATATCAACCATCCATCCTCTCACATCTATTGGTGCTTAAATTAAGTTAATAAATAAATCCAGGAATATTAAATGTCATTTATTTGAACAAATCATGCACAATTTATCATGGCAATTGGCATGAATAATACAACTAATCGGGATTTAGGACCTAATGCATAGTCCCAAAAAAATGCTATACGAACTAATACATAAAATATCAATATATCAAGACTTATTAAGAAATCATATCATTCAAATCTTTGGATATCAATAATTATCAATTAAGCATATAGATTGGATCTTTGAAATCAATCACTTACATGTCAATAAATTATAACCGCAACAACATACTTTAAGTGAAAATTTCAAATGGTTCAATATCATCAATTGAAAAAATCATGCACAATTTAATTTCAAATGGTTCAATATCATCAATTGAAAAAATCATGCACAATTTATTATGGCATAAACAATATAACTAATCAGGACCCCATTTTCCTTTAATACTAGATTTGTGCCCATGCTACGCATCGGGCGTAGATACCATCCCCCAAACTTCCTCTAACTCCCAATATGGATGCAAAAATCCAAGAATTTAGCGGAACAAAAAAGTTTATTGATTTTCTTTCGATTACGAAACAAGTTCGTAAATGTACTTTATTTAAACTTATGTAATGAAACATAGTTTTCTAGGATGAAATCACACCTATGTCGAATACACAATGAAGTAACGAGTTACATATATTATGTCGATGTCACATTTACGAAGTTCAAAAGATAAACGTAATTATACATCGTAATTGAATATACTTCCTTGACACTTAAATCATACTAATATGACCAAGTCTAATACTAGAGCAATGTAACATAGTTTCATTACTCTAGTATGACCAAGTCAATATGAAACACAATTTCATTACTAATATGACCAAGTCAATATATATATATATATATATATTACTTCAAATGTTATGTTTTCAATCTTAAATTCCTTGACAGATACAATAGGAATGGAAATAATCCAATTTATCATTACTAACTGAAAAGGAGAGGGTACCCAATTATATACCTTAAGCTATTACTTTTCCTTCCTATAAGTCCTTTCCCTGAAAGTGATTGTCTATAGACTGAGTCGAGATAGAACAACTAATCGGTTCACACTTCGTGTGATTGTCTATGGATACGAGATCGAGATAATACAACAACGAAGTATGTTTACTTGATACAAAGGTTCAGACTTAACCAAACTCAATAGGATTCAAGTATCAAGTAAATAGGAATTAACATTTGTGCAATTTACTTTAATTATAATAAAAAAATTATAATGCGGAAATATAAAGTAAATGACACAGCAAGATTTTGTTAACGAGGAAACCACAAATACAGAAAAAATCAGGATTAAGCCGCTATACAAAATAATACCAACTTCGTATAGTTGAGACCAAGCAACTAAACCTATAGTTCACCTAGTTCAATATGTATTCCTATACCTCCAACCTGTAAACAAGTCATGTACTTGGACTAATTCCTTTGGTTCGTATTCCAAACAGTAAGGACCAACAAATCTGTTTGGTATCAACTCTCTTCAACCAAGTGATATGAGTTGCGCAAAGTTTCCCTTGTTTATCTTAACATAAACTCCTTTACCATGTTCCAAGATCTATCTTATGTTCAATCACCCAAAGGAAATTCTTAAGATTAAGCCAATCAACACTCTTAATCCAAAGAATTGTGTTGATGCCGATCTTCTCAACTAATAAATCCAATCTACCACAAGGATAAACCGAATATTAATTGGATCCTCTTTAACCAAACCAAGTATTGTGCACACCAAAGATTGTAAAACCAAGTTAGAAATCTTCTATATCTTCTTTGTCTTCAAATATTCTTATATCCTCAATAAAAACCTGCACAAAACTACATGAATCTCTTGTGATCAGTCACACACAGAAAGGAGTCTGTTAATAATGGATTATCACAAGATCGTCTTTAGATCTAACAATAGTCTAAAGATCCCTGTTGAAACCTTGAACTTGTTGGAGTGAATCTTATATCAGAAGAAAAGATTCTCAAGCATAAACAAACTAGGTGCAATCAAAGTTCAACCACCGTTAGTCAATCAAATCAATATGAAAACTAAAGATAAACCGCAATAACTAGTTTCCCACCAACGGGTCATGCTGGAGCTTCTCAATCCCAAAGAAGACTTTAAGTTGAATGGCCGTAAGAGATTTCACCTAATTAGCTCTCATATCCGATAGGAGGCTTCACCAGTGACAAAGACAAAATAGGAAGTCTATTGTTACGAAGAATTAGTTTGCTTGAAATGCAAACTCAAAGTATTTATAGATAAGGAAGTTTGGACATCAATGAATTTCCAAAACCGAAAATATTCTCAAGATATTTTTAATTAATACTATAGGATCAGAATATCGCCGCGATAACATTCTCATGAGATTAACAATAATGCGAGATTAATAATGATACTTCTGCGAGCGTCCCAGAGTAACTCAAAGAATGATGTAATAGATGATGATAACAGAAACATGAGAAAAGTACAACGGTTTTGCGAGACAAATAATATCTACGAGAACCCACATTGTAACTGCTGTGATAATACCGCGAGTCATATCCGAAATTAAAGGAGAGCTTAGTTGTATGTGAGATGTCATCCACTATGTAATTACCCTATATAAAGGGAACCAATAGGTTCAAAAAGGAGAAATCAGTTTTGGAGTGTTGAGAATGTTTTGAGGTGAGAGAAAATTTAAGTAAGGTGGTTGTATTCTTGATTTATTTGATCTTCTATATCTATTCTGAGAATCAAGTAATAAAAGTGTTGTTCTTGATCTTCAAACATGTGTTAATGATTATCAATTCTTGTGAGGGTGTAGTTGTGGGATTTCCTGCAACTACATAATGGTGCTAGAAACAGGGACGATAGAAGATTAAGGTTGAAATTGTTGAAGTTTGAAAGAATTGAGGGAGAGATTTTTTACGTGATTTGTAGTAATTCATCAAAATCGAAAAAATTCCTAGAAGAAGAAATACATCAGAACAACCAACAACTGTAAGAAGGAGTGGAAGACTTGCTGGAGAAGGAACAAATGAAGTGGAAGAATCTTCAAGATTGAGAAAAAGGAATAGCAGAATAAGGAATGATGGAGAAAATCAGATTCAACAACCAAATCAGCAAACGCCAGTACAAGGAAGAATTGTGGATTATGATAGAGTGAGCGTACATACTTGGCGATCAGATTCAACGGAAAAAACCGCAAATCGTCAATTAAGAAATGAAAGGCGTAAGGAAAGAAATAAAGAAGCGGTTGAAGGGTTAATTCTTGAAAACGATGAAAATGAAGCACTAGAGGTTATGAGGAAAAGAATACAAGAGGAAAGAAGAATGGAGGGGGAGGAATGTGCGAATTTAGCAAGACAGAATCATGAGTTAAGAATGGAAAATTTGAGATTACAAAATAGGAGATCAAGAAGTACTGTGAGATCAAATTCGACATCGCTTAGAGAACAAATAAGAAGAAATTCCCTGTAAGAAATGTTGGCGAAAATATTCGAGTAGAAATACAAAATCCAAAAAAAGAACAACCTTACGGAGGAAGAGAAATGATTAACGATCGCTATATTCCGCATAATGAAGTTTTAGGTGGTAGGCGTGCTAACAGAAATCGGGAGAATGGGAATAGCCAAGATGGTGGAGAAAATCAAGGAGAAGAAAGGAAAATATTGCGTAATCAAGAAGTTCAAATAAACCAAAGAATAATTGAAGAAGAAATTGAGATACATTATGCTGAACAAGCGCGGCTGGCTTGCAAGATAAAGATTGAGAGCAGAAGTGGAGGAGCGAGAGTTTCAAGAAGCAATACCTCAGAATAATCATGATAATCGAGAAAGTATATGCGTGCAAAATCGCAATAACAATAATATCAATGAGGAATATGATAGAATACGCTAGAGAATAGAAAATCGAAAAGAATAAAATGAAAGGCGTAACAATTTAAGAATTCAAGAAGAAGGTGAAGAGTAAAATCGCAGAAGAAGGCAGAATGAAAATGTTGAAGAAGAAGCACAAAATCTTGTAAGAATGGAAAGACATGAACGAAGAATAAGGGAAACTGCGTTAAAAAGACCCATGGAACAAAATTCAAATGAGAATGAACAAATCTTGAGAGAATTAGCAGAAATGAGGGGAATGATAAGTAACAGAAGAGAAGAAGGGAGAAAACAACTTGATGAAGCTATTGAAGAAGATGCTAAGAATCCATTCACCCGCGAAGTGCAGTTAGGATGGATTCCCCAAAAATTCAATTTACCTGCGTTAACCAGTATTTTTGATGGAACCACATGTGCCATTCAACATATCAAAGATTATGTGCGATGTATGCTGCAATGGGAGAATCATGATGATGTACTATGCAAAAATTTCGCATCAAGCTTAACTGGTGAATCGCTAAAATGGTTCGAGGGATTGCCGTGGAATACCATAACTTCTTTCAATCATTTACAAACTACATTTTTGGGGGCATATATGAGAAATAATTCTTCGCGGCCAGGAATTGAAGATGTGTTTGGACTAAAACAAAGGGTTGGGGAGAGTCTGAAGCATTTGACATTAAGGTGGAAGATAATGTGCAGTGAAATGGATGGAAGAGTATATGAGAGATACCTCATTTTATCTTTCATAAATGCCATGTTCGCAACAAACTTACTGTATATCCAAATCTTCAGGTTTAAGAATACAATAACGATGACTGAACTGCGAGAGCTACAAGAAGTATACATTGCTTTAGAAGAGAAACATAATAAGATGGGATCATACCCGATCGCGAATACTAGTTCAATAGCAGCAAACGCCAGTTTACTCCCTAGAACAATTAATATTGTGGCGATCACTTCGCAACAACAACAAGAACAAATAGTGGTGGAAGGATTGCAGAAATTAGTAGTGATGGGAAGCCGTGATCAGGAAGAATTTGAAAGAGAGAGGAATTTTTACAATTGCAGTGGGAACAATAAAATTCAGAGATTGGATCAGCCGCAGGAGACTTATGGTGGGCAGAGGCAAAGCTATTACAAAGAGCAAGGAAATCAAAGGGTGATATGGGAAGAAATCAAGATGCCACCTTTAAATGCTAGCATAGAAAAAATTTGGGAGGCTATAATTTTAATGAAAGAAATACCATCACCATGGAATATGGGAAAAGAGCCACGTCCAAATAATCATAGTCGAGAATTCTGCCCTTATCACCATTTTCATGGTCACTCAATAAACGATTGCAGGAATGTTAAGAGAATTATTTTGAGGATGATAGATCAAGGAAAGTTAAACAATTTTATGATAGGACATCCACAGTCTCAGCAGTTACCGCCAGTACAAGAGATGCGAAGAGTGAATACAGCAAATGGAGAAACATTTGTGATAGAAGTTGGAGAAAAAGCGAAGAATCTATTTTCTAATTCCATTATACATTCATATAGGACCATAGAGGACTTATATGACAATGTTCTAAGAAGAGTTTTTGCGAGAGATGCTGATGGGAAAGAATAAAGAACATTGTGAAATCCTCGCCATTAGAAGAGTGGCAAAATCAAGTTATCTCTTTCACTGCAGAAGAAGTACCTGAGCCTGGTGAAATGCATGCTAATCCGCTAGTGGTAATATTGGAAATAAACCCAAAACACAATCCGCTGGTGAAGCATATGATTTGTGGGCCATTAATAGAGTTCTGATTGACACTGGAAGATCAGTATACATATTATTTTACCACACTTACAAGACAATGGGAGGTAGAGATGAAGATTTAATACCCTCAACGTATAAAATCTATGGTTTCAATGGTACATCTAATAAGCCAAAAGGAGAAATCACTATGCGGATTTCATTGAAAGGGATATCTTCTAAGATTCAATTCTATGTGGTTGACATAAAATATCTATATAATAATCTAATCGGTCGACCTTGGATGCACAGGATTCTAGGAGTAGCTTCGACTTATCATCAATGTATTAAATTTCCCCATCCAAGTGGTGTCGGTGTTATAAAAGGAGATTGGATAGAAGGGAAAACATGTTATGAAGTTGAGATGGAATCTTGCGAGGAAGGATCTATGAGGAATATAAATGAGAAAAATAATATTAAGCAGAAGCAAAGGAGCAAAAAATTGATAGTTGATATGGTAGAACAACAAGAAGATGGCGCTACTGAAATGCTGTGAGAAGATGAAATGCTGCAAAGTCAGTGTCTAGCAATGGATGGCGAGTGTATCACAGAGGAAAATAAAATGGCAAAACACAGTAAACAAACAGAAACAGAAATTAGTAAGTAGAAAAGGTACAATTTCATATTACAACATTTAAGAGGGTTATGCTGAGAAAATTCCATATTCCTTAGTTTGTTGAAATTATTTTTTCAAAAATGAATTTTTATTCAGTAAAAAAAAAATTTGCCTTCCTACTTAAAGGTCTTACTTTGCCATAGTATTCTCTCCGCGACAAGATCGCAGGACGTCTTTACATTTTCATGTATTGACCCATTGATCTTGTCTTATCTGCATTTCTTTTATTGTATTGCGACAATATGACAAGCCTAAGTTTTCTCGCGAAAACAAAGCCTCGTGACATTGCCGTCTTGCAATGAAATCGCAGGACGTCTTCACATTTGCATGTAAAAACCCCTTGACCTCATCTTAACTTTTTTCTCTTATGGCTTTTTGCCTCTGTATAATTTACGCGACAATATGACAGGCCTAAATGATCTTGCGATCCTAGAGCCCTATGACATTGCCGTCTTAAGACACTTATCATCTCCCTAATGGAGGGTGCCGCCCTTATCTTCCCCCTGGTTTCCCCTTCAAGGAGGGCACATCGGCCATACAAGACTAGCCCCTCCCATCCATATTTACCAACAACCAGTTGTTTTCGTAGCCTCTTGTCCTTTATGCCTATATGGCTTATAGTTACAAGACTACACCCTAGGTGGGGTTTTCTTCAGGCCAAGTGCATTTTAGCCAAGACTTACCAAAGATGGCCAGGGTAGGTTCGTCCGTCCCGGGCATCCTTGGATAAACCGTGTACCTCGGCGCCTTGATCATACTCTGCACTTCTTGGAAGAGACTCTCAGTCGTCCAACCAGGGTATAACCTTATAAAGCTGGAAATCCAAGATCTCTCTCCCGGATAGGTTTTCTTTAACCCCTACATCTGTATGACTCAAGTTCCAGTAGCGGTATAACCTTATCCCCGAATCATTTAAATAGATACCCCCTTTATGACGTGCTTGTAGGTCTTACATTTGCCTCTTACGAAATTGTATTCGCGAACTAAGGTGCACGCCATAAAGGTTTGTCCCATTCTCTTAATCTCTGCGAAATTATATTCGCGTTTCTTAAAATTTCTTGCGAGCTTCAAATCTCAATAATTTTTTATTTTTTTTTTAACTTTTCAATGCCATTTTCTTCACTCAAACAGAAAAAACAACTTTACCCTTCTACTTCTAGCGATCTGCTTGTCATATTTCATCTTACTGTCACTTCAGTTTTCTCATCTTCCTTATCATCTGTTCTTTTACTTAATGTTTTCCCGCAATTGGCTTGTCATTTCCTCCTTTTATGCTCTTTATACCTGTACCTTTGCTGCGTTTTATTTTTTGTTTGATATCCGCGAAGGACTTGTTAGTTACTTCTTCATGTTTTTCTATTGAATCAACCATTAATTTGTCACTTCTCTGTTGCTGCTTAATTCTGTACTTCCAATTATTGTTCTTCCCTGCTCTTTCCTCACAAGACTTGATATCTATATCATAACATTTCTTACTTTCTCCCAAATCTCCTTTAATTAATCCAACACCATTTGGATGAGGGAATTTAATGCACTGGTGAAAGGTAGATGCAACACCCAATATCCTGTGTAACCAAGGTCGACCAATCAAGGCGTTATATGGTGATTCAATATTGAAAACACAGAATAAAATCTTGGAAGTCATTCCTCTTAACGGAATTCTCATTGTGATCTCCCCTTTAGGCTTGTTAGCAGTTCCATTAAAACCATAGATTTCGTATGTCGATGGTATCAAATCTTCATCTTTCCCACCCATGGTTCTGTAGGTGTGTTAGAACAGGATATCTACGGAACTACCAGTATCAATTAGGATTCTATCAATGGCCCAAGACTCTTCCATTTCGTTATTGTTTTCTTTATTTTCTTCTTCTTCTTCTGCTTGTTCTGGTTTTATTTCCAACCTGACCACCAATGGGTTATCATGCAAACGCCAGTGCTCGGTACTTTTGTGTCTCTGTAAAAGAAAGGACTTGTTTCTGCCACTCTTCTAATGGCGAGATTCTCGTTATATTCATTATTTCTTTTCCATCCATGTCTCTGGCGAAGACTCTACTTAAGACATTATCGTGGAAATCTTCGATGGTTCTGAAAGAATGCACAATAGAATTACAAAATAAATTCTTTGCTCTAGTTCCAACCTCTATAACAAAAGTTTCTGCTCCTTTTACATTAGTCATTATGCGATCGTCTGGTGGTGGTGGCAATTGTTGCGATTGTTGATGCCCTTTTAGAAAATGATTTAGCTTCCCCTGATCGATCATTCTTATGATTATTCTTTTTAAATTTCTGCAATTATTTATCGAATGCCCATGAAAATGATGATAAGGACAAAATTCTTGATTACGAGTGTTAGGATGTGGTTCCTTCCCCATGTTCCATGGCGAGGGTATATTTTCCATTAAAATGATAGCTTCCCAGATTTTTTCTACACTATCATTCAAGGGTGGCATCTTAATCTCCTCCCATATGGTTCTCATGTTCCCCTGATTTCTGAAATTATTTTGCTTTTGTCCACCATAAGTTTCTTGGGATTGGTCAAGCCTTTGAATTTGACTATTTCCTCCACGATTGTAATAATTCTTCTCTCTTTCAAATTCTTCTTGATCACGACTTCCCATAGCCACTAGCTTTTGTTTTTCATTATTCGCCACTTTCTCTACTTGAACTTGCGAGGTGATCGCCACGTTATTAATCCTTTTGGGAAGCAAACTTCCATTAGCCACTACAGAACTGGTGTTTGCAATTGGGTATGACTCCATTTCGTTTTGTTTTTCTTCCAAAGCAATGTACTCTTCTTGTAGTTCTCTTAGTTCAGTCATTGTGATGGTGTTTTTGATTCTGAAAATTTGTATATAGAGCAAATTGGTCGCAAACATTGCATTAATGAAGGATAAAATAAGATATCTCTCATCTACTCTTCCTGCCATCTCACTGCACATTGTCTTCCATCTTATGGTAAGATGTTTTAGACTCTCGCCAATTCTCTATTTTAATCCAAACACATCTTCGATACCTGGTCGTGAAGAGTTGTTGCTTATGTATGCACCTAAAAATGTAGCTTGTAAGTGATCAAAAGAAGTAATAGTATTTTTCGGCAATCCCTCAAACCATTTTAGCGCCTCGCCAGTCAAGATGGATGCAAAGTACTTGCATAAAACAGCATCATGATTCTCCCACTGCAGTATACACCTAACATAAGCTTTAACATGTTGAATAGCACAAGTAGTCCCGTCGAAAATACTGTTTAGTGCTGGCAAGTTGCATTTTGGAGGAATTCCTCTTAGTTGTACTTCCTGTGTAAAGGGAGTTCTAGCTGCTTCTTCGATTGCTTCATCAAGTTGCCTTCTTTCACCTTCTCTTCTATTAGTTATCATTCCTCTCATTTCTGCTAATTCCCTCAAAATTTGCTCATTTGCAGTTGGGCTTTGTTCTATTGGCCTTTTTAACGCACTTTCTCTTTCCTGCGATTTTCCTCTTCATTTCTATCTGAAATTCGCAATTGATTTTGTCTCCTAATTTCTTCTCCACCAACTTCTTCATTTCTCGCCAATTCTCTTCGTTGTCTTTCTATTCTTCTCTGTATTCTGTCATACTCTTCCCGAATATTTCCATTTCCACGATTTTGTGTACGTCTTATTTCTCGATTATCATGGTTGTTTTGCCTTATTGCCTCTTGAAACTCTTGTTCTTCCATTTCTGCCCTCAGCCTTTCTCTCTCACAAGCTAAGCGTGCATGTTCAGCATAATGTCTCTCTATTTCATTCTCAATAATTCTTTGATTTTTGACGTGCTCGCGTCCATGTAATATTCTTCTGCCTTCTTCGTGATTTTCTTCACCATCTTGATTACCTTCATTTCTTTGATTTTCAATATTTCGTCTTCCATTTAAAGTTTCCCCATGTGGATCGTTATAATCATTATTTACTTTCTCTTCTCCCTGGCATTTCCCTCTATTTGGATTTTGCGTTTCTTCTTGTACATTTTCTCCATCATTTCTTATGAGGGAATTTCGCCTTGGAATTTCTCTAAATGATCTTGAACTTGATCTAGTTGTACTTCTTGATCTTCTTCTTTGTAACCTTAAATTCTCCATTCTCAACTCATGATTTTGTCTTGTTAAATTTGCACGTTCCACCGCCTCTAACCTTATTTCTTCCTATATTCTTTGCCCTAATTCCTCTGCTGTTTCATCTTCATCTTGATGAATCGACCCTTCTTTCTAACTCCTGACTTCTTCCTACTCCATTTTCTTCTCTTAATTGTCGATTTGTTTCTTCTCCCATTGAATCCGATCTCCATGTATTCACGCTTACTCTATCATAATCCACTCTTCCATTTTGTACTGATGTTGATTGGTCTGGTTGTTGAATTGGATTTTCCCTTTCATTCCTTGTTCTATTCCTCCTAGTTCTCATCCTTGAAGATTCTCCTAATACACTTGTTTCTTCACCTGCAAGTCTTTTACTTCTTCTCACTGTTGTTAATGGTTCCGATGTATTTCTTCTCCTTCTTCCATCCATTTCTTTAATTTCTCCAAATCTTCAAATTGTAATTAGAGATTTTGGATCTCTTCATTCCCCTTAGTCGGCGACAAAATGTAGTAGCAGGATTTCCCACACTACACCCCTATTAAGATCATATAGAAATCTAAGTGAAACTAGTTGAAGATTGAAGAATTAAACGACATTTTTATTATTTAGATCTCAGAAATGTTTACAGAAAATATTCAAACTCAGAATTACAATTTTCTTTTCTGGAGTTTCTCTCTCCTCAAGATTTTCTCAACTCTAAAAAATACATCCTCCCCATCTGGAATTACTTGAACCCTTTATATAGGAAATTACATAGTGGGTGACAGCTAATTTTTCCCCTTCTTTCGGATATATTCTGCGATCTCATCGTGGTATTTGCAATATTAATCTTCGCCAAATTTTGTAATCCTCGTGAAACAACACTCTCATAACATGTCTCTTCAATCGTCAGCTATTATGAAGCTCACTTGTGACGCTCGTCAAATGTTGCTGAAGAATCCTTACGACACTCTCGTGAACAATGTCATTTATACTTATAGGAATATTTGACCTTCTCGTGAAAGCGTTGTTCTTACTACGAGAATATCGTTGTGGCGATATTCTGGTACTACATTCACAGTCTCCGTAATATTTATTGCCCTAATTTCCATTAAGGGTAATATGGTCATTTTCACAATCAATAATATTTATTTTATTTATTTATGATAAGGATAGTATGGTCATTTTCACAGTGTCTATAATCTATATAGCATTAATTTCCAATAAGGGTAATATGGTCATCTTCACAATCAGTAATATTTATTTTATTTATTTATAATAAGGATAGTCTAGTCATTTTCACAGTCTCTATAATCTATATTGCATTAATTTCCAATAATGGTAATATGGTCATTTTCACAATCAATAATATTTATTTTATTTATTTATGATAAGGATAGTCTGGTCATTTTCACAGTCTCCATAATATTTATTGCCCTAATTTCCATTAAGGGTAATATGGTCATTTTCACAATCAGTAATATTTATTTTATTTATTTATGATAAGGATAGTATGGTCATTTTCACAGTGTCTATAATCTATATAGCATTAATTTCCAATAAGGGTAATATGGTCATCTTCACAATCAGTAATATTTATTTTATTTATTTATAATAAGGATAGTCTAGTCATTTTCACAGTCTCTATAATCTATATTGCATTAATTTCCAATAATGGTAATATGGTCATTTTCACAATCAATAATATTTATTTTATTTATTTATTTATGATAAGGATAGTCTGGTCATTTTCACAGTCTCCATAATATTTATTGCCCTAATTTCCATTAAGGGTAATATGGTCATTTTCACAATCAGTAATATTTATTTTATTTATTTATGATTAGGATAGTATGGTCATTTTCACAGTGTATATAATCTATATAGCATTAATTTCCAATAAGGGTAATATGGTCATTTTCACAATCAATAATATTTATTTTATTTATTTATAATAAGGATAGTCTAGTCATTTTCACAGTCTCTATAATCTATATTGCATTAATTTCCAATAAGGGTAATATGGTCATTTTCACAATCAATAATATTTATTTTATTTATCTATGATAAGGATAGTCTGGTCATTTTCACAGTCTCCATAATATTTATTGCCCTAATTTCCATTAAGGGTAATATGGTCATTTTCACAATCAGTAATATTTATTTTATTTATTTATGATAAGGATAGTCTGGTCATTTTCACTGTCTCTATAATCTATATTGCATTAATTTCCAACAAGGGTAATATGGTCATTTTCACAATCAATAATATTTATTTTATTTATTTATGATAAGGATAGTCTGGTCATTTTCACAGTGTCCATAATATGTATTGCATTAATTTCCAATAAGGTCATTCTCACTGTCTTCGAAATTTTTTATTGCACTTATTCCGATAAGGGTAGTATGGTCATGTTTCAATTCTAATTCTAGTAATCCTTGAACATGTGATGCTAAATTCTGATATATTTCATATCTAGTTAATCCGAACGAGAAACTCGGGTCTAACTTTGGTAACCCTTGAACCTGTGATGTTCAATTCTGGTATATTTCATAGTCAGTTTTTCCAAACGAGAAACTCGGGTTTTGTAGTTGCAGGAATACCTACACTACACCCTTGTTAAGATTCTATAGAAATCTATTGGAAATCAACTAAACTTTTAAGGATTAAACGACACTTTACTATTTAAATTTCAGAAATGTTTACAGAATTGGAAGAAATCAAGATTACGAATATTCTCTTGAAGTTTCTCTCTCCTCAAAACTTTTTCAACTCTCAAAAATACATCATCCTTTTCTGGATCTATCGAGTCCTTTATATAGGAATTTACATAATGGATGACATCTAAGTTATCCTCCTATTTCGGATCTATTCTGCGATCTCACCGCGATCGTTACAATCTTCTATATCGCAAGAGTGATGATCATCGCAGGATCAACATATTCTTCTTTTATTTCTTCCATCGCCAGCTTCTTTTGGATATTCTTTGACGCTCGTGAAACGTTGTTAAAGAATTGGCAGTGACGCTCGCAAAAACGTTGTTAATATCGCGAGAATAGCGTTGTAGCGATATTTTGGTCCTACATCTTGCCTCTTCTCATGTATTTTCTGCGAAGAAGAGAAGATCATGAGAAATTAAAAATGCCATAACTTCTTATCTTTTCAGACTTCCCCGTTCTGACACGTTTATATGTCCTTCGCCAGCTGTTTTCACGAATTCTTTCTTCCAATAAATTTTTGACACGTCTCCTCTAACCGCTGCGATCTGACCACCCACGTCTTTTTTTGCATTAATTGCCTTCATCTTCTTCGAGAAATTTCTTCTTCTATAAATACTCTTCTCATTCCTTTCTTTTTTCTCTTTTACTTTCTTCTTCTTTCTCTCCATACCCTCTCTGCAAATTTTACTGTTCTTCCGCGAATTGCGCTTCTGTTACTGTTGTTATTTCTTTCTTCTTTTCAACCTTTTCTTTCATTCCCATACTCAAAAATGGTTGTTGCTGGTACTAAAAACTTGAAGGCCTTTAATGAGATGCGCGAGAAACTCAACATTAAAGGTTTTAACTTGTCTTTAATTCCAGATCATGATTCTAGATCTGAACTTTCTCTTAAATTATTTACTGATGATCAATGTTCTCGCGAAAAAATCATAATATCGCTAGGGAAACTCGAAGCTGGTCTTCCCCTTCCTCTTTATGACCCAGAACTCCCATTATTCTACCAAATAATATCTGACGAGAGGTTCTCGCGAGCAATATATCAACTAGGTGAAGATTCCATTAAGTTGCTTCTTGAATATGCTTCCCGTGGTGCTGGCAAAGGATCGCGCTATTCTGAATATGCTCAAAATCCTCTTTACAAACATATTCCCATTAACTCTGCAGATTATACTGTAGAATTTTTTTTCAAAAATTACAAGATACTCCCTATGAAGAGGAATAGCACCTGTTGGGGTGTTCGCCTGAAGAAACTTGCTGTCGAAGAAGCTCTCATGCTAGATATTGACTTTCACACGAAAACTAATCATGGTCCTCGCCATTCTAGCGATGAAAAATGGTTTATTTTTCCGTTATGTCTCGAAGATACTTATAGTTCTGGTTCTCGCGAACTTCCCGCGAATCTTGCAGAATATCAACCTTGGGTCTTTAATTGGCCTGAGAGAACTAAAGAGGTACTAATCTCTCTTAATTTTCATATTATTATTATTCATTATCCTCCTTGCATTTTTATATTCTCGCTAATTATTTTGATCTTTCTCAGATTGAAAGAATGAAGCTCAGCTACCAAACTTTTAGGAAGCCTAGCACTTTCTTGGCTCTGAAATCTTTCACGGATGAAGTAAGAAATATCTCTTCATAAATTTTAACAATATATTGTTGCCCCTATTTCTTATCTTCATCTGTGCTCACAGGAAATCGAAGAGTTAGAACCATTAATACCCGCAAAAAACCAAGGAGAAATCTTTAAAAGAGAAATCGGGAAATCTTCAAAGGAAAACCTCTTGCTCCTTCTAGGGGAAAGCCTTCTGCCCCTCGCAATGAAGAATCTAGCGATCCTCCATTAAATAGAAGGAAAACTCAACCTTTTTTTTCTTCAATTCCTCAACTAATTCCAGAAAATACAAGTGTTGATCTTGATAAGGATAATAATGACGAGGGTTTTGATGTTAGCGATTTTCCTTCAATAAAAAATTCTTCTGATTCTGATTCTTCAATGACTCATTTATCCAGAATTTTTAGCGATATTTCCCACAGCATAACTTGTAATGACGAGGATGAAGTTATTGACAAGACATCCCAATCTCTCGCTAAAGTTTGCGATGCCCCTATTCTGATGGATAATGATTCTCTCTAAGGAATCTCAATATCGCTGACTCCCAGTCACTTGAATTCTCTTGGTGCCTTGGTAGGTTTTCATTTATTCAGTTTGTTTATATATTTTCTCCATCGGTAGATCTTAATTTATATTTTTCTTTCGCAGGTTGGAAGAGCTTATTTTGTTGTTACTTCTGATTTAGATAAAAGATGTGCCAACTCTGAAGAGAAAGCTGCTAAACTTCGCCAAGATAAAGAGAAATTAGAATCTGAAGTTATTGAACTTCGCAAGAAGAATAAACATCTAGAGACTGAAGCTTCAGTTGATAAGCAAAAGATCTTTGATCTTGATAGAGCTAACCAACAACTATATGGTATGACTGATTTCCTTTCTCTCTTAATTATTTTTACTCTATCGCAGCTTATTCAAGCGACCACTTTTAACTTGCAGATATTTATGGTCTTACTGATGAGGCTATACTCTTTCAATCTTTCCCTGAACCTATAGATGATCATACTCTTCTTGCATGTCTTAATAATTCTTTAAGTAATTTCTCAGATGATAAGATTAAATCCCTTTCCATAGATGAACTTAGATCCAAGCTTAATCTCTTAAAAATTGAACACAGATTCAATTTAGGTTTGACTGACAAATATAAGCGCTTTTATCTTGATTCAAAGAAATAAATAGATAGATTAAGATATAAAATTAGCGATCTCATTGACGAGAAAGATCTTGCTATCAAGAAGGGATCCAAGACCCTAGCATACTTTCATAAAACTCTCCTTGACGTTCAAATGAACAGAGATAAACTTATCCGCGAGAATGAAGATCTTCTTGCGAGGGAGACTCAAGTTCGATCTCGTCTCCTTATTAATAGCAATGACGAGTTTGCTTGGGCTGCGAAGGTTCTTGACAATGCCAGGAATGACTTAGGTGTAAATGTTATCCTTCAAGTTGAGCAAGCGGCCTTAATTAGAGATATGATTTCTGAAATAGAAGGTTGTTTGTTGTTCTCCTTCTCGCTATTCTCCTGTTTTTATTACTCTTCTTTACAAAATTTCTAACTTGTCGTCATATATTCTCGCAGGAGCTGAAAAAAGATATCTTGAAAGAATTGGGGAACTTGAAAATGATAAGAATCAGCTCGCAAATACTCTTGCTGCTCGCAATAATAAATATTCACGATTGAAAGAGCAGTTTGATATTACCACCGCAAATTTCAATAGATCTCTCATTGTTGTTCGTAATGATTCCGTTAAGTTGGTCTGCATTGATCATGGAATTTCTCCTTCTATATATCCTGATCTTGCAAAGGAAATTCCCGCAGTAATCCCAAATCTTAACATCTCTGATAGTGAAGCTGAGGATTCGGACGACGATGAAAATGATAATGAAGAAGGAGAAAAATCTGGTGGAGGAGAAGAATCTGATAAGAATGAAGATAGTAATGATAATGATGAAAGGGAGAACTCTGGTGATGAAGAGAAGTCTGATAAAGAGGATGGAGATGGATCTAGCTAGTTCTTCTTTTTCCTTCTATCTTCCTTGTATATTTATTTTCTTATTTCTGTAACATTGTTGTGAGTTTCTCCAATTCTGTGAATTTCTTTTGCTTCTACTTGTATGAATTAGAAAACATATCTTTTTCTGCAAGTCAATCAATCAATATAATTATTATTCTTTAGTTTTCTGTGTGCATTTATCTGTGCAATTTTTATATGATATATCCATGTAATTTTAATATGATAGATGAATAATAACTTCATCGTTCTAATGCATTCCCATACTTGCCTCTATTATTCATCTGCAATATGAAAAATTGATTAAAGATTAGATATTAGTGGTAAATAAAATTTTCCTTAATATTGGCGATCTTATTGCCAGCAATAACTGCGTGAAATTGCAATTCTCGTAACATGTGCGAGTATTATCGCAGTAATCTTGTGGTATTATTACGCCTTCCTAATTAAAGGTCTTATTTTGCCACGCTCTTTCTTTCTGCGACAAAATCGCAGGACGTATTTACATTTGCATGTATTGACCCATTGATCTTGCCTTATCTTTCTTCTTTGATTGTAATGCGACAATATGACAAGTCTAAGCTCTCTCGCGAGATCAAAGCCTCGTGACATTGCCGTCTTGCGATGAAATCGCAGGACGTCTTTACACTTTCATGTAAAAACCCATTGATCTCATCTTAACTTTTGGCTTGTTTCCTCTGTATAATTTACATCATGCGACAATATGACATGCCTAAATGTTCTTGCGATCATAAAGCCCCATGACATTGCCGTCTTAAGACACTTATCATCTCCCTAATGGAGGGTGTCGCCGTTATCTTCCCCCTAGTTTCCCTTTCAAGGAGGGCACATCGGCCATACAAGACTAGCTCCTCCCATCCAGATTTACCAACAACCAGCTGTTTTCGCAGCCTCTTGTCCTTTATGCCTATATGGCTTATAGTTACAAGACTGCACACATTGGCTATGCGTTTCCATTGGACAGTGGACATGGGTTAACCTAATGGTTTTTGAAAATGGTTTTTGATCATTAATGTTATCATCAATAATGGTTTTTGATCATTATATTAGAGTGTTACATGAATTAGAAGACATGGGTTATCATCAGTTTCGAATTTGATGCAAGGAAGGTGGGGATTGATTGATGTTATTGATATGAATACAAAGTTTTTTGAAGAATGGATTGAGGTTGATAGTATCGGGGATTGCTCGAGCCGAGAGTTTGATGCAAGTAATAATGAATAAATGTGTATGGTTATGTTGAATTTGCATGGAAGGAGTTATTTTGTGGAATTCCAATACACAACAAGTACATATCCATCATCAGTTTGTCGGATGCACTATAAAGTGTTCGACAGAAAGCCTGAACCACAGGTCATGCCGCATGGCAGTCAGTATTTGCATAACACGTTTTGCAGTTTTTTTTTTTTTTTGCATAACTTGTTATGCAGTCCAGAAAACGGTTGCATAACACGTTATGCAGCTACTTTTTTGTTAGTATTGAAACCAACAGAAAATAAGGTTGCATAACTTGTGATGCACCTACAATAATATCGACATAACATGTTATGCAGTCGTGAAAATATGACTGCATAATGCATTATGCATCGATAAAATTGTTGCACAATCTTTTATGTATCGAGAAAATAGATGCATAACCTGATATGCATCCGTAAATATGGATGCATACTGCATTATGCATCAATTTTTTATGTACACACTAAAATCAACCAAAACAATGGTTACATAACTTATTATAGATGTATAACTTTGTTATGCTGTCGAGAAAATGGTTGCATAATTCGTTATGGGTCTGCAGAATGTGTTATGCATCTTTTTCGGAGGCTGCATAATGAATATGCAGTCAGTTTTCGAAATTTTCCCCTAAAATGATGATCACCTCCGATTTTTTCGTGAAAAACAAAAATTTGATATTGTTGTTTGTACTCGTTGCGTAGCTCTCTTTAAAAGATTTCCAACGATATAAAATTTGTAAATTTCCAAGGCGCGGATTTTTAGATATGTTATATCCAAGTTGCGTTGCCAATTATACCCCTGATGCATAACCCGTCATGCGGATGCATAATCCGTCATGTGACATTTTTAATAATTTCATATAATTATGGGTGTCACGGAAATAATTATGGGTGTCACGGTACCTAAATTTAATTGTGGGCCTGACAGTGAGATTTTTTTTTTTTTTGGGCCTGCGCCTAATTTTCTCTATACACATTTCTCCGAGCAAACACACAGATTCTTCATCTACAGAATTTTAGGGTACGTTTTACAAAAAACTTAAATTCATCTGCAAGCCCATGTTTCACAGATGTTCTGCAATTAGATTATGCTAATTATAAGTCTAGTCAGTCTAGTGCATGCAACATTCCTATGTGCAATTCAGGTAATAGTGTTCCACAGGTAAGAGTCTTCAAAACAGGCCGTATATAAGAATATAGAAAGCAACCCAAGTTCACTGTGGAACGACAAATATTGTATGGACAATACATACTGGCTGCTCCAAATCAAATTTTCTATTTTAACAATCAATATTCATTCTACGAAAACATAAAACTATACCTTGATAGTTTCACAAGTAGGATCGGTAGACTTCTTAAACTTATGAGTCACATCAAACATCGTGATTGGATCAGTGTGTTCTCCATTGAACACCTATAAAAACATAACATAGGATAAGAACATAGTGAAACACATAATAAAAACTATAAGAAAATAGAGAGCTACTTGGCTAAAAAAACGGAATGCAAAATGCTGAAGATAAGTTTACCCTGCTATGCATTGTCTGGGAAAAACTCGTCGGACCATTAGAATGCTTCAGGACTTGAATCTTTCTGGTTTTGCTTGCTTGATCGGATTTAGTCTTTTACTCCAATATGAATATTGCAAGTTAATTTCAGTTTTAGACTTTATGAAATAATGAAATCTTAACCAAATATGATATTTACCAGAAACTCCTCCATTTTGAACACATTGGACATAGTTGTCCAGTCCTCCATGTTAGTACAGTTCTTGGGAGGGTTCGCTAGTGCCTTGTCATAATCCTTGCCACATTCCAACCTATAGTGTGTACTCAAGCCATATTTGAGTCCATTGTATGTAATCCTCATTTTCTTCCTTAACAATTGTTCAGTTAAGTCATCATTAGGCTCAAGTTTGAAGTGATCCTACAGAATTAAGAAAATTTGTTGTTATGATATTAAATCAACACTTTGAAAACAGAGAAGAGAAAAGATGAAAAATATTTTATGTTGTTTTATTACTCTCACTAGATGAACCACCCTCTTGAAATTCTCTTCAGGTACATCTTTGAACAAACGCGTTGTAAGAGGGAAGTTCTCCTGCTGCCTTACCCACATACCAATAGACAAGTTAAACAGACGAAGACGCAAACCCACAAACTGCTTATTGGGATTAAGAAGAATTACAGGTTTACTATCACCAAACTTATTTCTTTGAAAAATCTCAGGCAGGCTAGTTGCACCCCTCAGATCTGTTCACATTAATTATTTCCGAAATCAGACAATATTCAACTAAAATAATGAATAATTATGATAAAATAGACACGAAGTGAAGTTACATACTATAAGCCAATAATAAAGATAAATAGAAATGAAGTAGAATTACATACTATAAGGCCTTGTTGTCGCAATTTCATCTCCTGCTTGGATGGACTGGTCATGGATATTTGACGCCCCTTGTGATGGATGTCTAAAGTGATGCTGCCTGGTGCCAAGTCCCAAGTTGTTAGGTAGTTAATTGTACCTAGATCTAGAGATTGATCGGCTAGACAATCTGTTTTCATCATTTGGTTGTCCAACTGCATTTCTGTCTGAAGATAACTGTCATGGACTGGAAAAGGATCTAGATAGTGAAGGAGCATGTTCGTCTACTTTAGCTGACTGCTGCCTTCTGTCATGTACAGCTTCCACGTTTCGCATAACACTTGAAGCATTGTCCCCTTCCAGTATTTAGGAACGTCTCACACGATTCTGCACTTGAGGTGCCTTTGGAGCTCCCCGTCGGATAGATGGAAGAGATAACGGTGTAGCATCAATTCCAAGTCTTCATTGAGAGTATCTAATTTGGGTAATGCCATTTGATTGCTCCCTTGGAAGATCTATTCCATGAACGTCTGCTATTTTTCTCCCTTGCGAATTAATTCCACTTGATTCTGCAATTAACCACTTACATAATTTAGCAAATTAACATGAAGTAACTGCAAAAATGTGAAAAAAATATATATATTCATTTACCGTTTGTTGTCCTAGAACTTCGTGTTAGCCCCCCTCTAGCTATTCCTAATGTAAACACTATAAAAAAAAATGAATAGGTCACTACAACATAAATAAGAAAACATTAATTAAATACTTATCCATACTCACTTCTTTTGTTCCATACAACGATACAAAAAATCCCAAATTATCTTTGAACAAAGTAGAACAGAAAATGTGGAAAACAAATGTAAATATATATTTAATTACCATGGGTTGATAGCTTATGTCTTGCCACTGGACTTCTCTCTGGTACAGAATTGTGCAAGGGATCCACTCGCCCGCTAGATCTTTGTGATAATCCTCCTCTAGTTCTCCCCATCGTAATGACTACAACAAAAAAACATTAAAATTCAATGGAGAAAAAGTTATCAAACCATTTAAACTGATCAAATTAAAGAAAAATATCAAATGAGCCATTGGAATATGGAACTTTGACAACTTCTAATTTGCAAATACTGAAAGAAATGTTTTACACACTTGATTCAACATAATGGGAAACTTAAGCATCTAACTTGATATGGATGAAGCCACTTTACTGTCTAAATGTTAACCCAAATACAAGTTTAATGAAGGATTTTACATGATATAATGAGAATGATTCATTGAATCACCTACTAGTGCATTCAAATCCACATTGGGAGGACATAGAAACTTCAGGTAGTGCTCACTAGCTAAGCATCAACCAAAAACCTCATATTCTCAAGCAGCATCGACTAAATTAGCATGACAAGAAACCCTAATCAACCAAAAATTAGCTACAAAATCTAACATCCCCCACATCATCCCATACATCAAGCAAAAATCAAATCCATGAAAAATAATCAACAGATACAACAGAAAAAAAAATCAATAAACTAAACTTATGTTGATAACCAAAAAAACAGAAAGAATCAGAGAATACCCAAATAAAACATACCAAAAATCAAAAAATCATCAGGCCCAAATACTGAAACCTAAAAATCAACATACCCACAACTCAAAAGAAACCCTCTTGTTGAATATGTATTGTTGTAAGGACTACAACAAATTTCAACAGATCTAGATAAAATTTAAACCCTAGAACTGTTTACACATAGAATCCCGAGCTAAAATTAATCTCCGAACAGGAAAAAAATGGTGAGATAGACAAGAGAGAGGAAGAGAAAAGAGTTTTGAGAAGATATGGTAAGTTCTAGATTTACTAAATCTTAGTTTGGGAAAAAATTAATCTCCGAACAGGAAAAAAAATCAAACCGTTTAAACACATGCATCCAATATCTAACACTAAAATAAAAACTAGATGAAAAAGTAACCCTGAGATTGAAAAGAGAAAGGGTTTTTCTAGACAAAAAAATTGGGATAGAACTATTTCCACCCAATTTCAAAATACTAAAGCCACTGGATGGATATTTTTTTCCCAAACTAAGATTTAGTAAATCTAGAACTTACCATATCTTCTCAAAACTCTTTTCTCTTCCTCTCTCTTCTCTATCTCTCCATTTTTTTCCTGTTCGGAGATTAATTTTAGCTCGGGATTCTGTGTGTAAACAGTTCTAGGGTTTAAATTTTATCTAGATCTGTTGAAATTTCTTGTAGTCCTTACAACGATACATATTCAACAAGAGGGTTTCTTTTGAGTTGTGGGTATGTTGATTTTTAAGTTTCATTATTTGGGCCTGATGATTTTTTAATTTTTGGTATGTTTTATTTGGGTATTCTCTGATTCTTTCTGTTTTTTTGGTTATCAACATAAGTTTAGTTTATTGATTTTTTTTTCTGTTGTATCTGTTGATTATTTTTCATGGATTTGATTTTTGCTTGATGTATGGGATGATGTGGGGGATGTTAGTTTTTGTAGCTAATTTTTGGTTGATTAGGGTTTCTTGTCATGCTAATTTAATCGATGGTGCTTGCGAGTATTAGGTTTTTGGTTGATGCTTATCTAGTGAGCACTACCTGAAGTTTCTCTGTCCCCCCAATGTGGATTTGAATGCACTAGTAGGTGATTTAATGAATCATTATCATTATATCATGTAAAATCCTTCATTAAACTTGTATTTGGGTTAACATTTAGACAGTAAAGTGGCTTCATCCATATCAAGTTAGATGCTTAAGTTTCCAATTATGTTGAATCAAGTGTGTAAAACATTTCTTTCAGTATTTGCGAATTATAAGTTGTCAAAGTTCCATATTCCAATGGCTCATTTGATATTTTTCTTTAATTTGATCAGTTTAAATGGTTTGATAACTTTTTCTCCATTGAATTTTAATGTTTTTTTGCTGTAGTCATTACGATGGGGAGAACTAGAGGAGGATTATCACAAAGATCTAGTAGGCGAGTGGATCCCTTGCACAATTCTGTACCAGAGAGATGTCCAGTGGCAAGACATAAGCCATCAACCCATGGTAATTAAATATATATTTACATTTGTTTTCCACATTTTCTGTTCTACTTTGTTCAAAGATAATTTGGGATTTTTTGTATCGTTGTATGGAACACAAGAAGTGAGTATGGATAAGTATTTAATTCATGTTTTCTTATTTATGTTGTAGTGACCTATTCATTTTTTTTTTATAGTGTTTACATTAGGAAGATCTAGAGGGGGGTTAACACGAAGTTCTAGGACAACAAACGGTAAATGAATATATATATTTGTTTCACATTTTTGCAGTTACTTCATGTTAATTTGCTAAATTATGTAAGTGGTTAATTGCAGAATCAAGTGGAATTAATTCTCAAGGGAGAAAAAGAGCAGACGTGCATGGAATAGATCTTCCAAGGGAGCAAGCAAATGGCATTACCCAAATTAGATACTCTCAACGAAGACTTGGAATTGATGCTACACCGTTATCTCTTCCATCTAACCGACGAGTAGCTCCAAGCGCACCTCAAGTGCAGAATCGTGTGAGATGTTCCTAAATACTGGAAGGGGACAATGCTTCAAGTGTTATCCGAAACGAGGAAGATGTACATGACAGAAGGTAGCAGTCAGCTGAAGTAGACCAACATGCTCCTTCACTATCTAGATCCTTGTCCAGTCCATGACAGTTAGCTTCAGATATAAATGCAGCTGGACAACCAAATGATGAATACGGATTGTCTAGCTGATCAATATCTAGATCTCGGTGCAATTCACTACCTAAAAACTTGGGATTTTGCACCAGGCAGCACCACTTTAGACATCCATCGCAAGGGGCGTCAAATATCCATGACCAGTTCATCCAAGCAGGAGATGAAGTTGCGACAACAAGGCCTTATAGTATGTAATTCTACTTTATTTATATTTATCTTTGTTATTGGCTTATAGTATGTAACTTCATTTTGTGTCTATTTTATCATAATTATTCATTATTTTAGTTGAATATTGTTTGATTTCAGAAATAATTAATGTGAACAGATCCGAGGGGTGCAACTAGCCTGTCTGAGATTTTTCAAAGAAATAAGTTTGGTGATAGTAAACCTGTAATTCTTCTTAATCCCAATAAGCAATTTGTGGGTCTGCGTCTTCCTCTGTTTAACTTGTCTATTGGTATGTGGGTAAGGCTGCATGAGAACTTCCATCTTACAACGCGTTTGTTCAAAGATGTACCTGAAGAGAATTTCAAGAGGGTGGTTCATCTAGTGAGGGTAATAAAACAACATAAACTATTTTTCGTCTTTTCTCTTCTCTGTTTTCAAAGTGTTGATTTGATATCATAACAACAAATTTTCTTAATTCTGTAGGATCACTTCAAACTTGAGCCTAATGATGACTTAACTGAACAATTGTTAAGGAAGAAAATGAGGATTACATACAATGGACACAAATATGGCTTGCGTACACACTATAGGTTGGAATGTGGCAAGGATTATGACAAGGCACTAGCGAACCCTCCCAAGAACTGTACTAACATGGAGGACTGGACATCTATGTCCAATGTGTTCAAAATGGAGGAGTTTCAGGTAAATATCATATTTGGTTAAGATTTCATTATTTCATAAAGTCTAAAACTGAAATTAACTTGCAATATTCATATTGGAGTAACAGACTAAATCCGATCAAGCAAGAACAACCAGAAAGATTCAAGTCCTGAAGCAATGGTCCGACGAGTTTTTCCCAGACAATGCATAGCAGGGTAAACTTATCTTCAGCAGTTTGCATTCCGTTTTTTTAGCCAAGTAGCTGTCTATTTTCTTATAGTTTTTATTATATGTTTCACTATGTTCTTATCCTATGTTATGTTTTTATAGGTGTTAAATGGAGAACCCACTGATCCAATCACGATGTTTGATGTGACTCATAAGTTTAAGAAGTCTACCGATCCTACTTGTGAAACTATCAAGGTATAGTTTTATGTTTTCGTAGAATGAATATTTATTGTTAAAATAGAAAATTTGATTTGGAGCAGCCAGTATGTATTGTCCATACAATATTTTTCGTTCCACAGTGAACTTGGGTTGCTTTCTATATTCTTATATACGGCCTGTTTTGGAGACTCTTACCTGTGGAACACTATTACCTGAATTTCACATAGGAATGTTGCATGCACTAGACTGACTAGACTTATAATTAGCTGTATAGAGAAAATTAGGCGCAGGCCCAAAAAAAATAAAATCTCACTGTCAGGCCCACAATTAAATTTAGGTACCGTGACACCCATAATTATTTCCGTGACACCCATAATTATATGAAATTAATAAAAATGTCACATGACGGATTATGCATCCGCATGACGGGTTATGCATCAGGGGTATAATTGGCAACGCAACTTAGATATAACATATCTAAAAATCCGCGCCTTGGAAATTTACAAATTTTATATCGTTGGAAATCTTTTAAAGAGAGCTACGCAACGAGTACAAACAACAATATCAATTATTATTTTTCACGAAAAAATCGGAGGTGATCATCATTTTAGGGGAAAATTTCGAAAACTGACTGCATATTCATTATGTAGCCTCCGAAAAAGATGCATAACACATTCTGCAGACGCATAACGAATTATGCAACCATTTTCTCGACTGCATAACAAAGTTATATATCTATAATAAGTTATGTAACCATTGTTTTGGTTGATTTTAGTGTGTACATAAAAAATTGATGCATAATGCAGTATGCATCCATATTTACGGATGCATATCAGGTTATGCATCTATTTTCTCAATGCATAAAAGATTGTGCAACAATTTTTTCGATGCATAATGCATTATGCAGTCATATTTTCACGACTGCATAACATGTTATGTCGATATTATTGTAGGTGCATGACAAGTTATGCAACCTTATTTTCTGTTGGTTTCAATACTAAGAAAAAATTAGCTGCATAACGTGTTATGCAACCGTTTTCTGGACTGCATAAGAAGTTATGGAAAAAAAAAAAACTGCAAAAACATGTTATGCAAATACTGACTGCCATGCGGCATGACCTGTGGTTCAGGCTTTATGTCGAACACTTTATAGTGCATCCGGCAAACTGATGATGGATATGTACTTGTTGTGTATTGGAATTCCACAAAATAACTCCTTCCATGCAAATTCAACATAACAATACACATTCATTCATTATTACTTGCAGAAATCTCTCGGATCGAGCAATCCCCGATACTATCAACCTCAATCCATTCTTCAAAAAACTTTGTTTTCATATCAATAACATCAATCAATCCACACCTTCCTTTCACCAAATTCGAAACTGATGATAACCCATGTCTTCTAATTCATGTAACACTCTAATATAATGATCAAAAACCATTATTGATGATAACATTCATATGATTCATATTGTCCTCTTCTTCTTGACAAATGCAACACCTAGAAGCCATGTCATGACCAATTTTCCACATTTCCTCATCATACATATATACTCACTTTTTCTTCTCAACAGAACTTATTCGAGAAAACCTGATTCCAAATTTTCATTGTCTTTGATTTAATAAACTTTAATCGTCGATTATATAAAACCATAAAATGATTTGCACGAAGAATCGTAACCATTCTAATCGTTCTTCTAATCCACGAGAAGAAGAATAAGAAGAAGAAGAATAAGAAATCAAATCAAAGTATTTCCTACAAACCCATATCTTATTTTCTAGTGTTTGATTGACATATTAGGTTTAAATCGAAAATCCCAGGGTGTTACGGTGTTACAAGGTAATGTTTGGTTAAAGACATGGGTTAGAAGACATGGGTTATCATCAGTTTGTGGCTATGTGTTATAATCCATTTTCATGGCTTATAACACTCTAATATAATAGAAGAGATGAGTCTGGTGAACCTTCATCCATCTCTAACACACAAAAGTCTGCTGGAAATACAAGTTGATTAACCTACACAAGAACATCTCAACAATACCCATTTGGTAAATATTAGAGCGATCGGCTAATTGAAACACAATTTCATCCTTTTTGAGAGGACCTAAATCAAGTGAGTTATATATAGATGCAGGCATAACATTAAGGTATGCACCTAAGTCTAACATTGCTTTGTTAAATGTAGTGTTACCAATTGTGATAGGAATGTCAAATCTACCCGTGTCCTTGCATTTCAGTGGGAGTTTGTGTTGTAAGATTGCCGAGGCATTCTCCGCCACACTTAGCACATCATTACCTTTAAGCCTTCGCTTATTGGTACACAAGTCCTTCAACACCTTTGCATATTTTGGAACTTTCTTGATAGCATAAATGAGTGGTATATTCACCTGAATATTCTTAAGAATGTCTAAAATCTCCTTTTCTAGTGCCACCTTCTTGGAATTTTCAAATTTGGGAGGAAAAGGTAAAGGATGAACATAAGTAAAAACTGGAGTTTTAGAGTTAGGAATAGGTACCTCAGAAGTTTGGGGAGAATCCTCATTCTTCTCTTCCAAAACAGGTTCCTTTAGTGTTTCCACCTTGCCCGAATTATCAACTTCGGGTTGCACAAGTTGTGTACCACTTCTCAACGTAATTGCATTCACATATCCTTTTGGGTTAATAGGTTGAGAAGGGAGTTTCCCACTATTTTTTGCTTTCAATTGGTTCAACTCATTCGCCATGGAGCCAACTTGGGTTTGCAACTCCTTAACCATGATCTCCGTTCTTTGCATAAAAGATTTCATCAACTCTTACATACTTGACCCCTGATTTGGAGGTTGTTGTTGAAATTGTTGTCGCGGCTAGAATTGTTGTTGTTGAGGTTAAAATCCACTTGAATTGTTGAAATTAGATTGTTGAACCGCTCCTTGCTTGTTCGCATAGCTAAAATTAGGGTGATCTCTCCATCCAGGATTTTAAGTGTTGGAATAGGGATCATACCGTCTTTGCTGTTTTGGAAAGACCGCATTAGCTTGCTCATTGACGTCTTCATATCCATGATGAGAACTTGGTATCACCGCGGCTGAAACTTGTTGTATCATTGCAATCATGTTACCCATTTGTTGATGAAGTTCCTCCACCTCGCTCACTGATCGGTTGTCAGCCGACACAAAAATATTTCACTTTCTTACTCGAAAAAATATAAATGAAGTATAAAGTAAGGAAGAGTTCGTATCCACAGAGAGGCGATTGTAGTTATCAATTTCTAGTTTCTTAGTAACCAAGTTGGGGGATTTCTGATTTTTGTAAAATTAAAGTAAAATAAAAGCAAAGTAAATAGTTTAAATTATCAAGGAGATAAAGATATTGGTCAAGGAATTCATCTTCAATCTTAAACATGTGCTTGCATATGTGATTAGAATTACAATTTAATCTCTTTTATTATCAAAAGCCTAGAAAATCAAGAGAGCAAGATAATCTAAAAATTTCCCAAGTTAATCAACACACACATTAGAGCTGCGTATGTGAATTCTACCTAAAGAATAACCTAACGCCTTGCGCTAATCAAGTTCAATTCCAAGGAGAATTAAGTTTTGGAAATAGGCTAATCAATGAAATTGTCATACATTGTGCATAACAATTCGGAAAATGGTCATACTCTACATATGATTATAAGAATGTATCACTACAAACTATAATCATATCATGATACTTGTATTTGAGGTTATCGCTCGATGAAAAACCCTAAAATAGCTATGGACAAGATGCAAGTTCAATTAATTGGCCACTTAACTAAACAAACATCAAAATCCTATCACAATACATCAATCATGTGGTATTAAAAACAGTAGAGATATGAACGAAAACAAAGAGATAAAACTAATACATTAATCAAGCACAAGTTATAGATATAAGACTACATCCTTAACCAATAATAAGAGTTTTAGCTACACATTGCTATGGAGTTCATCATAATCAATAATCAAATAAAGGAGATGAATATTAAATACGAAAGCAAACCCTAGTTGTAGTTTCAGCGGCTCTCTCCTCTGCTCCAAGAATAATACGTGATCTTTTTTGTAGAAACTCTCTTTTTATAGCCCTTTGCTTTCCAAAAATAGGTCAAAATCCTCAAAATATTCAAGTCCACGTCCATCTACCATTCCACCAAGCCCATGTGAGAAAAATATATCTCTGGAATTTTGCGGGTCCAAAGCGGATCGCCGGAGTGCTGACGTCATCACCGGAATCCGGTCATCGGCGCCGGAATCCGGTCACCGGAAAATTGTTTCAGGCCACTTATCTCTTCAGAAACTGTCACTAGCTAGTGCATCTCCCAGCAGCTCATCTCTCCTTCTCTGTATTTCAAACATTCAAAAAATTCCACCTAAACCAATTTCTTGTTCTTGCGAAAACGTACCCAAAAGCGTGACGCGTAGCTCATACTTCCATCCATCAATTCTTGCATCCGACTCAAACCCCTCTCGCGATTAACTGAAATATTACGATCGACACTTTAACCTCTGAAATCCGACTACCGGAACTATGCTCACCGGTGCACTAATCTCGCTGCGTTTTCGCACTGTTTCTGCATTCTCAGGCATGTAGTCATCACCATCTGTTAGTTCTTATCCACCAAACTTGCACCATTTCCTTTAAGTGCAGCCATAACCCTTGTAATTCCTTTATGCACCGCCACCAAATACCAGCACTTCAACAATCCATTCTGCCGTTCAGTCTAGCCTACAACACAGCATCACCACCTATTTCCCCCATTCCGAACCTTGAACTGCAGCTTCAATCATAACTCCCACCAATTATGTGTTCCTGCGACTACCTAGGCTCCACTGCCACAGCCATTATTATCATCGCATTCTCCATTTCAGTTCCTTGCTCAGCTCGGAGAGACACATACACAAACAACCATTTCATTGCTCAATTCGGCACTAACAAAACCACTTCAACTCCCAACATTGTTCTCTGCCATGTTCCATCTTTTTATTTCATCTGTAACTGTAGCTAGCTGAACCCATATATCAACACAGCAAAAAACCAGAACCACTTCACCTACAACTCAATGTCACTACCTCACGAAACAACAACAGCTATACCAATTCTCCATGCTTACAATGCCTGCAAAACCACATGCAAATTCACCTGCAAATTCAGCTGCCATTAGGACCATCTGCACAGTACCAGCTTCCTGCTTACAGTCACCAATTAGTCCTCCTATAATCCAGGCTTGCAACACCATCTCTGGCAGTAACAACCCAGCTGCACAGCACCATTTTCAGGTTCCATCATTTCCAGGGCCATAAGGATCAAGCCACAGCAACAACTCCCAAAAGATCATCACCACCAATTCAAAGTCCTTAGCCAGTTCATCAGTCCTCATTCTGCAAATGCATTCTGAGCCATTGCTCACTGGCCGACTTCCCTGTAATTTAAGCTGCAACTAAGCATCACCTACAGCTTCAAGTCCCTGCTAAAACCACCATCATCATCAATTCTACCTGAAATTTCCATCTCCTAGTTAGCTTCCCGCCTACAACAACCACCATTATCCTGTGATCAGCATCAGCAATTCTGTCTCAAACCCTCTGTACTCAATAGCATCAACACTCTTTCATTGATAACCATCTAGCCATGGAATCAATTCCCTTTCTTGCTGCAACCTCAAAGCCACCCTGGAGCCATACTCCTTATCACTTCAACAGCAACACCAGCTTCACTTCATGCCTGCGCACCCCAGTTGCATTTCAAGCAACTAAACAAGCACCTTGTGTGAAGTTTGTATCCAACTAAATCATCATATCAGTTTATCCTCTGCTTAACTACCACAAACCCATTAACCTCCATCTGTAGCTTACATCATTCTCTTCCTCCAATTTCATCAGTAAGTTCAACATTTATTAAGCTTCTCCTTTGATTTAACCAGAAACCCTTGTACAGCTCCACCACCAACAGTTCCAAGCATAGAACCCTTCACAAATTCTCGATATGGATCTTAACACTTCAACATCATCAACCCATTCTTTCACTCTTCTCGATCTCTGCCATCGCTTGAGCAATAGTTCTACTCATTCGCCAGAAGAACCCTTGAGTTGTTCGATTCTCATAAATCACTAAATTCCCTTCCATCTCTCAACTGAAAATCACCATCCATCTCTCCTCTCAATTTCAGGTGTTGTATTAATGAAAGAAAAACTAGTTGTCTGATAAAATCGACCTAAGTAGGCCTGTTTGTACGGACTAGTTATTGACAACCAGTGACTTGGATAAGGTCCACCCAACTATTATTTGTTGATTTCAACTGTCGGTTCTGGAAAACTGACAGGATTAATTTCTGATTTTGCTCATAACTTTCTCATACGGCATTGGAATGACCTCATCCTTTCGCCTGCGACTTGATGTGTTTTCCCTTTTCGCTTCAAATGGAAATTTTCTCCTTATTTTTCTTCCAAGGACTCCATAGCACCTAATAAACTCAAAACTAAACATAAGATACATAATTTACATGAAAACTCGCAAAGAAAGCATAAATACTATATATAAAATTAGGTGTTTATCACACCTATCACTAACTTCATTCACTCTCCTAAGAATCACATCTGAACCACGAATCACGAATTGTTGAGAGTTTGCAGCCATGTTCTCAATCAACTCTCTAGCTTGTGCCACTGATAGGTGTAGAATACACCGTATTTGCTATCTAGTAGTTTATGATTTCTTTGCTATTTTTCTAGTAATTTATGTATTTTACGTGTGTTTTTGAGTTATTAGGTACTCTGGAGTCGCACGGAGGAAAAAAAGAAGAAATTACCAAAATTGAGCAAAAAGGGCAGAATTGTCATTTCATATGGCGAGCACTATCTGGAGTCCGGTACTGGTTAAGGGGCAGCTCTTTGGAGGAGTATTATACAAAGACCAGATGTGGTTAAGGGGTTGCTATATGGGTATCCCTTATCATTATGAATGGGTGTAAATAACTGGGGTGGTCTTATCCCTGGGGTGTACCATCCACCCCAAATAATTCCTAACCCTAAATCGAGTTCCATCTTCTCAATCATTCACCCCCTGAAACAAAAATTGAGAACAGCAGCCGTTGCTTTGTCCAAGACAGAGAGATCGAGAAATAATGGAGGAGATAGAGCTGATGTTGTCCGAGGATCTGAAATCGAAAAAAAAAAGGGTTTATGGTGGAAGAACGAGATTGGGTTTGTGCTGAAATTAAAGAAGGTTGATTAGGGTTCGATTTGATAATTGACAGAGAAGAAGGTGCAGTTTGTGTTGATTCGAATTAGGGTTTCAGCAATCAATCGGTGGAGTTGATATTAAAGATGGGTTTTGATGGAAGCAGTTCAGATGAAGATATGGAGTTCTCAGAAGAAGATTGTAGTTGTTGGGGGTCTCTGAAATAGAAATGAATTGCAGATCGATAAGGGTTCATCGCTGTGATTGAAGGAGGAGATTGAAGTGAGATTTGAAGAAAAATCAAAGATGGGATTGTTTGACTCTTTCGAACAACCAGAATTGAGACATTGCTGCTGTTATAAATCGAACTACAGAATGGTCATTGTTGAAGCAACAGGGAGTGATTGAAGCAGCAACTCAGTTGCAGTGCAAAAGAATGAACTGCTAAAATATATGTATGTTAGGGATTGTGATTGTCACAGGAGAAGACGAGAAAAATGGCCTGAAATTATGGCCGGGAAGTCCTGTAATCAGCTGACCAATTTTCCCTTCCGGCGAGTCGACTCAGCAGCCGACGGCAACCGATCCAGACGATCCCGGTGACCGATCCAGAACGAGTTCGATAAGCGAATCATCCAACTTAGACCACTCAGAAGCTGACTCTCCCCTCCTTGACCTAGTCAACTAACGGATTGACTAACTGTTTGACCGTTTGACCGTTAGTCCTAACGGTGGACTGACGGAATACTCTTTTACCGAGACAGAATTTTCATGTGGCCGGCGGTAACGGATTACTACCAATTTCCGGCCAAAAACATAGTTTTCCGGCGAGCAAAAATTCATAATTTTGTATGGACTTATCTCATGTGTGTGAAGACTTAGAATTGGGAATTGGATGAAAACTTTGAAAGTTTTGGAGAATTGGACTAGAAATTGGAATATGGCTCAAATAGGGAAAGTGGTGCTCTTATGGAATGTGGATTCTTTTCCTACAAAGATATGGAGAGTATTGAAGCCTATAAATAAAGGAGTTCTCTACAACTTTTTACACACATCTACTTTGGAGAAGGAGTTAAAGTGCACAAGGATTGGAGGAAGGAGCAACCATCATCTTTTCAATAAGTTTTTCTTTCGTTCTTAATTATTATTATTATTGTGTGAACTCCAAATTATGAGTAGCTAAATTTCTTATTGATTGAGGATGAATTCCTAGTTCTTAACATATGGTTTGAGTTTTTGTTTCAATTATACTTTGAAGTTTTTCATATGATTATCTCTTGTTTTTACTAATATTAATGTTCATGATTGATTGATAGGTTGTTTGGAGTGCACGCTAAATTGATTTGTTAATTAAATCTAAAGCTAGTGAAAGTTAGGGGATAAGTAATAGTTTCTTGACTCTTTACACAAATAGAAAACACAAGACCTTGCGGAGGGATTCCGTGGAGAAATTGTGTGTGAAAACAACGCTAGAAAGTGGACCAAGCGAACTGAGTCTAACTACTAGTACTAAACCTAAGTTCATAAATCTTAATGCGTTCGGGGAATTACATCTTGTAAGCGAACCTCAAGGTGGTTCTTTTGAATAGAATCTGATAACTAAGCGAACCTGTTACTCATTGAAATAAGGAATTTTGGGGTTAGGTAAGCGAACCTGCTATCCTACGGTTGGTGATAATATATGACTAATAAAAAGTGGAAAAGAACATAACTTTAATCATTGTTTTGCAGCGAAGAAGGATTCCTTGATCTATTCTCTCTTATTGATTTCAACTTACACTTTTAATTACTTTGTTTATTTCCTTTTATTTATAAATTTTACAACCAATACCCCCTTTTTGTGACATTATAAGACAACTATAATCTCTTGCTCCTCGTGGGATCGATCTTGGCTACCCTATATTACTTATTAATTAGGTAGTGAAACATTAATTAATTTGTTGTGGTTATGACACGCATCAAATTTTGGCGCCGTTGCCGGGGAGCAACGGGCGATTTTAGTTATTTTTATTTTTCTTTTTGCTTTATTCTATTTTGTTAGATTCCATACCGTATCTAAATTAGTTTTGTGAACCTTGTTGTAGGTACTATATCTTTGGTGAATGCTTAAAGGGGGAAGACCGAGTCCAATATGTCTTCGATCCGGCACTCAACTAAAGGATTTCATTCGAGCGGTTAACACTCCGCTTCCTCGTTCTACATCAAGTGAATTCGCAGATTCGGACATAGAAGAAGAAGTAATGGGTGATCGTACACTCAAGGACCTAGTTTCTCACAAGCTCGATACACAAAAATGGTGTATCCAAACTAACTCAACTTTCGAGATCAAGCCGGGGTTGATTAGAGAATTACCAAAGTTCCATGGCATGGTGAATGAAGACCCAAACAAACATCTTATGGACTTCAACACCATAGTCACGGCCATGCTTCCACCAAATACTAATGCGGATGGAGCAATGTTGAAAGATTTTCCGTTCTCTTTGGCGGGCAATGCTAAGGAATGGTTATATTCTTTGCCTTCCGGAAGTATCACAACATGGAATGGGATGAAGAAACTTTTCCTCGAGAGATATTTTCCCGCATCAAAGGCTACTCAAATTCGCAAAGAAATTTGTGGGATAAAGCAACATGTGGGAGAGTCATTATATGAATGTTGGGATCGATACAAGATATTGGTGGCAAGTTGTCCACACCATCAATTTAGTGACTCCATGATAATCCAATACTTCTATGAAGGTCTCCAAACAAGTGATAGATATCTTCTTGACACCGCCGGTGGTGGTGCACTAGTTAACAAGACGGTGGCCGAAACTAACGAGTTCATTGAAAGTATGGCGGCAAACTCGAAACAATTCTATGCAAGAGGTGATTCAATGGTTAAGTTGGTGCATGAAGTTAGTGACTCGTCTTCACAATCCGATCAACGGTTAAACAACATAGAGAGGGTAGTGCAACGATTGGCCGCGGTAATTATTCCGGATGATGAAACCGAACAAGTAAATTCTTTATATCCAAATCAAAGGCCAAGGTACGATCCATACTCAAATACTTACAATCCCGGTTGGAAGGATCATCCCAAATTTAGCTATGCAAACAAGAAAGCGGCGGCTCCTAATCCATATGCGCAACAAGGTGGATTCCAAAAACCACGTTTCCAACCTCAACAACAACAATTCCCACCACAACAAGTCAAGAAGCAAGATTCTTCGAATAATGACAAGTTGAATGTGATAATGCAAAGCATGAAAGGTCTCACTTCTATGTTACAACAATCCCAACAAAACACCGATTCGGCAATCAAGGATTTACAAACTCAAATGGGATAATTTGCGACCGATATGAACTTAATGAAAGCTCAAGCATCCACAAATCTCCCTTCACAACCAATTGTGAATCCCAGAGAGAATGTTAATGCGGTTACTTTACGAAGTGGAAGACAAGTGGAGAGTCCAACTCATCATGAAGAAGCTAGTGAAGAGATAGTCAACGACAAGGAAGAAGCCGAACCAAGGGAGAAATCAACACTAACCGCCCAATCCAAGGAACCGGTTCCTACTTTCACTACTCCACCTCCTTTTCCTAGTCGTTTTTCTAAGTCCAAGAATGAATCTCAAGATAAGGCACTCATGGATATCTTCAAGAAGATAGAAATCAACATCCCCTTCATCGAGGCCATAAGGACAATGCCAAGGTATGCAAATTTCATGAAGGAATTATACATAAATAAGGATAGGTTGCTTGATGATGAAATTACTAAAGTTGGCGAGAGTGCGTCGGCTATGCTTTTGAAGAAGATGCCTACAAAATGCACGGATCCCGGTGCTTTCACGGTGTCAATTACTATTGGTAAGAAAAGGTTTGAACATGCTTTACTTGACTTGGGAGCTTCCATTAGTGTGATGTAGGCCGATATTTATGACTCCTTGAATCTTGGACCGTTAAAAGAGACAAGAGTTATTATCCAATTAGCAAACAAGTCTAACATTTATCCAAAGGGACTTGTAGAAGACGTTCTAGTGCAAGTGAATGAGTTAATTTTTCCGGTGGATTTCTTTGTGGTGGATATGGACAACAATGAGAATCGTTCGTCTACTTCTCTACTTCTTGGGAGGCCATTTATGAAGACCGCAAAGACGAAGATTGATTTGATAAGGGTATACTTACTATGGAATTTGACAAGGAAGTAATACACTTCAACATATTTGTAGGATCATAATATTGTCCAAACAATATTCCTGCGGAATAAACAACAGTTCTGCGATATGACGCTGAAAACTTAATAACTACAGTTCGCAAAATATATAAAGATGACTTAAACAATGACGTAATGGCTGAAAACGACGGAAACACGAAGAAAGTGTGACATTTCTGCGATGTATCAACAAAGTCTGCGATAGATAAAGGCGGTGCTAGCTGCGAATAATCGCAAGAACTTAGATCCGATATTAAAGGGGATCTTAGCTGTAAATGAGCTGTAATCCATTATGTAAATCCCTATATAAAGGAGAGGAATAGTTCCAGAGAAAGGTAATGAATTTTTGAGTGCTAAGAAAGTTTCTAGGAGAGAGAAAATCTTGTCAAGTATTCTATGTTCTTGATTTCTGTAATTCCTTAAAATCAAATTAATAAAAAGTGTCTTTAATCTTCAAATTATGTCATAAATATTGATGAATTCTTAAATAGGGTGTAGTGTAGGAATTCCTGCAACTACATTTTGGCGCCCAGAAACAGGGATGAGTAATGGAAAACCATAGCAAAAGTTAAATAAAAGAAAGAAATTATTCAAGAATTAGAAGAATATCAAGAAAATTGGTAGAAGAAAAGATGATTGAAATCAAAGATAATCAAAAGAAGCTGGAGTGTGATGTAATAACAAAGGTGATGATAGATAAATTCCATGGAGATATTAAAGGAAGGATACACAAGTGAGATTATGAAGGAAAGAAAATCATAAAGGTAGATGAGATATCACCGTTAAAATATTGGGAAAAACAGAAAATCACATTCACAACAGCAGAAATTCCGAGAGAGAATTTAAGTCATACATCTCCATTGGTGATCACAGTACCTGTTATACCAAAAAGAAAAGAGAAATCAATAAGATCTACAGAAGAGTGGGCGGTGAATAGGACTCTGGTGGACGCATGATGTTCAGTGGATATAATGTTTTATCACACATTCAAGAAAATAGGATACAAAGATGAAGAAATGCTTAGTTCAACATATCATATCCATGGATTTGGAAAATCTCTAACAAAACCTAAAGGTGAAATTGTAGTGCGAATTCCGCTGGGGGAAATAGCGACAAAGATAACTTTGTGTGTGGTGGACGTGAAGTCACCATATAATATGCTGTTGGGAAGACCATGGATACATGCGATCAAGGATGTATCATCAACTCTACATCAGTGCATAAAATTTCCTATGCCTAGTGGAATTGGTGAAATTAGAGGAGATGTAGATTATGCAACGTTATGTTTCCAGAATGAAGTGAGGAACTGCGAAAATCAAATTCAACTGCGAAAACAGCGCAGAAAAATGAGGAAAGAAGAAAAAAAAGAAGAAGAATTCAAAACTTACATGATAAGATCAGAAGAAGGAAAGGGAATATTTGGCGATGTGACGCAAGAAAGTAATGAACCAGCGGAAGTAATAAAAATGCCAACACCAATGGGAGAACATGAGGCAAGTTATACCGTAACAGAAGCAACAAAAGAAGTAAATGTTGGAAGTAAAGAAGATCCAAAAATGCTGAAAATTGGAACTAAGATGGGAGTGGAGGAAGAAGAACAAACTGCAAACCTTTTACGAGAATTCATCGACATTTTTGCGTGGAATATGGATGAAATGCCTGGAATAGATCCGTCTGTCACATTCCATAGATTGGAGATTAACAAAAATGTGAAACCATTCAAACAAAGAATAAGAAAGATTGCGACCACTTATCATGATAAGATAGAAGAAGAATTGCAGAAGATGCTTGATGCAGGAATTATAAGGTATGCAAAATATCCAGAATGGATCGCCAACATGGTAGTAGTTCCCAAGAAAAATAAGGGAATAAGAATTTGCATCGATTTTACTGATCTAAATAAAGCATGTCCCAAAGATAGTTTCCCCTTGCTAGATATCCTGCAGCTGGTGGAATCTGCCGCAGGAAATGATCGAATATCTTCTCTAGATGGATACAAGGGCTACAATCAAATCCCACTTGCGGAAGAAGATAAAGAACATAATGCGTTCTTTGCTCCTAGAGGGTTATATTGCTACACAAAGATGCCTTTTGGGCTGCGGAATGCAGGAGCAACATACCAAAGAATGGTGGAAAAGGTGTTCGCGAAATGGATACATAAAACTTTAGAGGTATATGTGGATGATATGTTGGTAAAAAGAAAAGAAGCTAAAAATCATGTGCAGGACTTGAGGGAGATTTCTGATCAGATGCAGCTTTTTAATATTAAAGTAAATCCTGAGAAATGTACTTTTGGAGTGTCATCTGGGAAATTTTTGGGATATATTGTATCAAAAGAAGGAATACAAGTTGATCCTGATAAGGTGCAAGCAGTTCGAGATATGCCAACTCTAGCGACAATAAAAGATGTGCAAAAACTAAATGGACTTTTAGCCTCATTAGGAAGATTTATTTCTCGATCATCAGATAAGTGCAAACATTTCTTCAACATACTAAAGAGAGGAACAAAATTCAAATGGACAGATGAATGTGAGAAAAAATTTCAAGGAATTAAAGAATATTTAATGAATATATCCATTTTACAAAAGGCTGAACCAGGAGAAGAATTGCTGATGTACCTTGCGACAACACCACATGCTTTAAGCGCAGTACTTTTGCGAAATGACGCAGGAATTGAAAAACCAATCTATTACATCAGTAAGACGTTTAATGCAGCAGAGAAAAACTATTCAAAGATTGAAAAGCTAATTTTGGCATTAGTTTATGCAGCATCTAAACTTCGCATATATTTCCAAGCGCATAAAATAAAAGTACTAACAAAAGTACCAATTGAGTCAGTAATGAAAAATTCAAAAAAATTAGGCAGGGTTGAAAGATGGAACGCACAAGTGGGGAATTTTGAGATCCAATACGCAATTTTATCCTCGCCAAAATCTCAAATTGTCGCAGAATTTCTTGCAGAATTTCCTTTGGAAGATGATGAAGCTGTGGAAGACATGATGGATATAGAAGAAGAGTATGGCGATCCTAGAGATCTTTTAACAGAACCAAATAGATGGGAAATATTAGTAGATGGATCATCTAATGGAGAAGGAAACGGAGTGGGAGTTGTTTTTATTTCACCAGAAGGTGCAAAAATGGCATTTGCATTCCGATTAGAATTTGAATCTACTAATAATGAAACAGAATATGAAGCTGTAGTACATGCTCTAAGATTTGCAATAGAGATGAAGGTGGAGAATGCAAGAATTACCAGTGATTCGCAATTGATTATTCGCCAAATTGAAGGGGAATATGCAACTAATGATATATCTTTAAAAAAATATAAGAAACTTGTTGAAGAATTATCTGCGAAAATTCCTAAACTCAAGTGGAGGCATATTTCAAGAAGAGATAATAGACTTGCAGATGCTTTTGCGTTTATATCAAGTATGATGGTAGATCCAACTGCAAGAAATATAAAAATACGAACACTTATAACACCTTCAATTAATAAAGAGGAAGAAGAGGAAGTTGAGGCAATGATGGTAGAAAATAATGGCGAAGAATCAGGACGAATTATCGCAGATTGGCGTGCGGAAATCCACGAATATCTAGCAAGAGGAGAAGTACCAAGAAATAGATTAGAAACACATAAATTAAAAAGTAGAGCAACAAATTATGAATTACGTGAAGGGATATTGTATCAAAAATCTTTAAATGGGCCTTCCCTTAGATGTTTGACGCAAGAAGAAGGAAAACAAATATTAAAAATGTTACATAGTGGTGATGCTGGCAATCACAGCGGCGGAAGATCTCTAGCATACAGAACCAAAATGCAAGGTTATTATTGGCCATATATGCATGAAGATGCGAAGAATTTATCAAGACGTTGCGAGGAATGCCAGCGATTTTCAAAAAGAATACATGCACCCGGTGAAACATTAACATCCTCAAAAAATGTTTGGCCATTTGGAAAATGGGGTTTAGATATTGTGGGACCATTTGTACCAGGAAAAGGGCAAAAAAGATATTTAATTTTCGCAACAGATTACTTCACAAAATGGGCAGAAGTCAAAGAAGTGCAGCATATTCGTGATAAGGACATTTTTACATTTATATTTGAAAACATCATTTGAAGATTCGGAATTCCTGCGCAGTTGGTATCAGATAATGGGAAGCAATTTGAAGGAAAAAATATAGAGATATTGCTTAATGATTTCAAGATAAAATGCGGAAAATCGACTCCTTTATACCCACAAGCTAATGGTCAAGCTGAGGCAACTAACAAAACAATCGCAGATATCCTCAAGAAAAAGTTAGAAGGACATCATAGAATGTGGTGTCAACAAGTCCATAATGCAGTGTGGGCCTATAATACAACGCGAAGAGAAGCAACTGGGGTATCACCTTTTTGTTCAACATATGGAGTTGAGGCAGTATTACCAACAGAAGTTGTTATTCCAACAACAAAAAGAGAAGCTTGGGAGAAGAATCTTAGTGCCAGCATGATTCTAGACAAACTTGATGAAGTAGAAGAGAAGAGAGAAAAAGCATTACAACATATGGAGAACTACCATCGCAGATTAGCCCGTGAATACAATAAGAAGGTAAAGAAACTTGAATTCCAAGTTGGAGATTTAGTTTTGCGGGAAACACCAGAATATCAGGGAGAAAATGGAGGAAAATTAGCGAAAAAATGGGATGGGCCATATATCATCAAAGAAATCATTGGAACTGGTGTATACAAATTAATGGATCCGGAAGGAAGGGACATGGGACAAAGACTTGGTAGACCATGGAATAGACAATATCTAAGAAAATATTATCAATAAAAATTTGAAAGAGCAGAATGATTTGATTAAACGCAAACAATTGCGAGAGAAGAAAAAAGATGTTTCGCAAGAATAAAAGTAAAGTTGTTAAAATACAAAATAAATTTTCGCAGACAATTGTGGGATAATTAAGAATTTTTAATGCAAATACATAAGACGGGCGCAAATCGCCTAAAAACATATAAGAATGGGACGAACCTTTATGGCGTACACCTTAGTTCGCGGATTCTATTCCGTAAGAGGCAATGTCCTTAAAGTGCGTCATAAGGGGGTATCTGATTGCATAACTATGGTAAAGGCTATACTGCTGCCGGAACCTAGTTATGGAGAATTTGGGATTATAGAAAATCCATCCGGGAGAGATAACTTGGATTCCCAACTATATAAGGTTATACCCTGGTTGGGCGCTCGAGAGTTTCTCCTAAGGAATGCAAAGTATGATCAAGGCGCCGAGGTACACGGTTGAGCTATGGGTGCCCGGGATGGATGAACCTACCCTGGCCATCCATGGAAAGTCTTGGCTATGATGTGTTAGGCCCGAAGAAAACCCCACTAGGGTGCAGTCTTTGTTACAATAAGCCATATAGGCATAAAGGACAAGGCTGCGAAAATAACTGGTTGTTGGCAGAACCGGATGGGAAAGTGCTAGTCTTGTACGGCCGATGCATAATCCTTGAAGGGGCAACTGGGGGGGAGATAAGGGAGATACCCTCCATTAGGGAGCTGTGTATCAAAAAAGACGGCAATGTCATGGGGATTTATATTCGCAAGAATATTTAGGCCCGTCATATTGTCGCGTGACACAGACAACGATGTCATGGGACTTTATATTCGCAAGAATATTTAGGCCCGTCTTATTGCCGCATGACAGGCCAAAAAGCCTTAAGAAAAATGATAAGATGAGATCAATGGGTTTTTGCGATAAGATTAACAGGTGAGATAAATGAAATCAATGATAAGGGGATATAAATCGCAAACACGTCCTGCGATTTCATCGAAAAGACGGCAATGTCATGAGTCTTAAAAAAGCAAAGAGAGATTAATCTCACAAGATGGCTTAGACTTATCATATTGTCGCGGAGATCAAAATAAATGATAAGACAAGATCAATGGATTGTAAAAATAAGAATGTCCTGCGATCTTGTCGCATAATAATAAGACCTTTAACTAGGAAGGCGAAATAAGACCACAAGAGATGTTATATTTGTGAAAACATATAAGAGATTTTTCGATGAAATATTTGAGATAACTCATTTATCACATTGCAAATTAACAACAACAGACAGATATGGGATTTCTTACAAGGGAAATATTTTAGATACTTCGCAAGGAAGATTATGAGGGGCAAGTATGGGGATTATAAAACAGTATTTCATAATCTTTCATGAGAAGAATCAAGATAATAAAAAGAAGATAATCAAATTTGCGAAGATTAGATTCAGACTAATAAAAATATATAATCATAAGAAGATGAGTGAGTTACAAAAATTACGATGTTTCGCAAAAAATTACAATCATTCGCAGGACAAGAAAAAATTTAAAAGAAATTTCGCAGAAATATTCTTCTTTTATCTTCATCATTTTTGAGTTTCTCCAGCAGCATCTTTTTCAGCCTGAGTTTCTCCATCATCAGTGGTGATTTTTTGAGGAGGATTTTGTTTTTCTACTTCTTTATGAGGATTTTCTTAACCTTCTATTTCTCGCTCATTAGCGACTACCCTTTGAGGAGAGCTTGGTTCTTCCGTTCCATTGAGAGGATTTTCTTTTGGAATTTATGCATTTGGGTTTAGTTCATCCTCAGAAGAATCTTATTCGTTACTTGAATAGCTTAGATCTTCATCTATGGGATGAGGAACTTCATTATTTTCTATCTCCAACGGTTTAATTTTTATAGGAGGTAAAGAATGAGAGAGTAGAACATTGTTTACGAAAACGTTAGCGCCTAAGTGAGCCTTGCGGAGGCAATTCTTTTCGCGGTTTCTGATCTCTATATCCTTAAAGTATTCAAGGTAGTCAAATCTTCTCAATGATATGTTGCGAGAGTTAGAAAGTGCGGTATTCTTTTTGCGAAGTTTGGCTAATTTTATAGACAAATCAGAGATAGAAGCTTGAAGGTGCTTCTCAGATTCTGCGAAATAAAAAATATAATATTAGATGGAATTCTAGCGATTGGTGATGAAAATACAATGAAATAATTAATATATGAGGCAGTCAAAATGACTACCTTCATTTTGCGAAGATGAAGTATGAATTATGTTAAAGAACCAACTCTTCCATCGATTCATGGCATCATCAAAATTATCCCCAACCTTACCTTTCAAACGAGATTTTATACTTTTTTCACAATTGCGAAGATAAGCATTTTCTTATTTCAGTCGAGTACAATCATCTTTGAAATTGTTGACTTTTACACTTACAGCTAATCTACCTTTTATAAGTTTCTCTCGTTCAGCGGCAGATGACTCAGTTATCTTTTTAAGTTCATCTTTCAATACACAAAGAGATTGCTCTTGGCTATCACACAATTTTTGAACATTGTCCAATTGCTGCGAGTAAACCATTGTTTTATTTTCAAAGATGCATTTCTCTTGAGATAAAACTCTGTTTTCATCTGATAAAGATTCCACTTTCAAGTTAATCTGATTTAGCGAATACAAAAGTTGAGAAGCTTCATTACTTAGACAATCTCTTTCGCGAATTAATTGGTTATTCTCATTCTTAAGATTATTTATCTCATCAATTGCATATGTATGAAGAGTATTCAAATTATCAAACTCATTCTTCCAAGACTCTTTCCCAATGCGGGCTTCATCAGCAATTGTTTCCATTTCAATAATCTTCATTAATTGGTTATGTTTTGAAGCTAAATATGTGTCAACAAATAAATAAAGAAACTTTTTGTAATATATATATATATATATTTACTGAGGCATAAGTAGAGGTAAGAAGGTTATACCTTTCATATCATTATTTCTGTTGCGAAGCTTGTTATCAAGAAGTTCGCACTCTAAAGTTTTTGCTTGAAAATTTTTCTTCAAATCTTCAACCTCACTTTCTAAAGCAGATAGCGAAGAGGAAGAACCGCAAGACCCAAGATGCTTGCTTAAAATCATGTAAACATCATGCCTCGCAGGATCTGTAGAAGATTTCATAACATCGTTCAGAACTTCAGATAACACTTGAAAAGCTGCTTCAACCCCTGTCGCTATTTCTTGGGAAGAAGGAAGAGAAGTATAGGAAAAGGTTTTGGTGATAGAAACTTGAAGATTAGAATCATTCGTAGTAGTAGGAGTGGAGGAAGGAATTGGATTAGTCGAATGACAGTTTTATTCACCGCAACATCATTTATCGCAGCTTCATTAACTGCAGTTTCATTAACCACAGGTTGATCTGCTGTTGTTTCATTAGTTCCAGCAATCATAGGTTCCTCCGTCGCAACTTTAAAAATGTTGGGGTTATTAGAGGTTGAAATATCCTGCGGAATTGATGGAGAAATAGTATCGGTATTAATAGTGGAATTCACGCGAGGAGAAGGAGAAGGTTTATCCTGCGGCAGAACAGGGTATGCGGGAAAAAAATTGAGAATGTCTACTTCATCTGAAAGAACTTTAATTTGACGGGAACGCTTAAGAGGTTTAGAAATATTTTCGTCACCCTGCGAATAATAATGTAGGTAATAAACAGAGGCAACAATATATTGTTATTTAAAAGAAATGGATGTTTCTTACTACCTTATCATTCTCAGATCTCTTCGTATTCACAACACGCTTTTTCTGAGAACCCTTAGGGTTAGGATTTTTGATGGTAATATTGGTCTGAGGAGTAATGTTACTAAATAAAAAAATAGAAATAAGGGAGTTATAATGAAGATCAGGAGACGAAAATGATGAAGCATGAACAAAACAAGATTCAAGATAGCAACTCACCTTGGAGACTCCATTAGAGCAGCAACAGAAAGAATAACAGAGATAAGAAAGTTGCAGACAAGAGAAGAAATATGATAAAAAGAAGAAATAGAGAAGATGAAAGAAGACTTATTTCGAGTGAGACACTTATTTATAGACATAGAATGGGTAACCGGGCTTATCGATATAAAAGTAAGGATTAACACGTGTCAACAGTAAAAGCGTAAAATAGGGAATTTTGTCGGGTAAAAGATAAGGATTGCGACAAGTCAGGAAACTTAAATTCTCATGATCTTTATCTTCTTCGCAGAAAAGACATGAGAAGAGGCAAGATGTAGGATCAGAATATTGTCACAACAATATTCCTGCGGAATAAACAACAGTTCTGCGATATGACGCTGAAAACTTAATAACTACAGTTCGCAAAATATCTAAAGATGACTTAAACAATGACGTAATGGCTGAAAACGACGGAAACACGAAGAAAGTGTGACATTTCTGCGATGTATCAACAAAGTCTGCGAAAGATAAAAGCGGTGCTAGCTGTGAATAATCGCAAGAACTTAGATCCGAAATTAAAGGGGGTCTTAGCTGTAAATGAGCTGTAATGAGCTGTAATCCATTATGTAAATCCCTATATAAAGGAGAGGAATACTTCCAGAGAAAGGTAATGAATTTTTGAGTGCTAAGAAAGTTTCTAGGAGAGAGAAAATCTTGTCAAGTATTCTGTGTTCTTGATTTCTGTAATTCCTTAAAATCAAATTAATAAAAAGTGTCTTTAATCTTAAAATTATGTCATAAATATTGATGAATTCTTAAATAGGGTGTAGTGTGGGAATTCCTGCAACTACAATATTTGAAGCCATGCGCTACCCAAGTGATGTGCATTCCGCTTACTCCATTGATGTGGTTGGTTCATTAGCGCAACAAATGGTGGAATTAAATAGAGTGGACGAACTTGATGTGGTGTTGCAAAAGAGCATTGAATTGGACGTCCACGGCTTGCCTAACTTGGATGTTGAAATTTCCACAGAATTGGTGGAGATGTGTGGTGCTTTGACGGCATTACAAGAAGCTAAGGGTAATGTTTCCTATATCTCTTTACCCGTGAATGATGAATTACTTGTACCATCTATTGTGAAGGCGCCTAAACTAGAGTTGAAGCCACTTCCGAATCATTTGAAATTTGCGTTCTTGGGAGATGAAGATGATCTTCCGGTGATTATTGCAAAGAACCTCACACCGATACATGAAGACCGTTTGCTTAGAGTCTTGAAAGAGCACAAAACGGCTATTGGTTGGACAATTGCGGACATCAAAGGCATTAGTCCATCCATATGCATGCATAGGATTCTAATGGAAGAGAACGTGAAGCCGGTACGTGATTCTCAACGTAGGCTTAATCCTCCCATGATGGAGGGAGTGAAGAAAGAGATACTCAAATTGCTAAGTGCGGGGGTGATCTACCCAATTTCCGATATCAAGTGGGTAAGTCCGGTACAAGTGGTGCCAAAGAAGTCCGGTGTTACGGTTTTTCAAAATCAAGACGATGAACTTGTTCCTACAAGAGTTAAAACTGGTTGGAGAGTGTGCATTGAATATAAAAAGCTTAATTCTGGAACCCGAAAGGATCACTTTCCTTTACCTTTCATTGATCAAATGTTAGAGCGGTTAGCAGGACATTCTCATTTTTGTTTCTTGGATGGTTATTCGGGATACAATCAAATGGTTATTGCACCGGAGGACCAAGAGAAGACCACTTTGACTTGTCCGTTTGGAACGTTTGCGTATAGACGGATGCCATTTGGTCTTTGCAATGCACTGGATACTTTCCAAATATGCATGGTAAGCATATTCTGGGATTACGTGGAGCGCATTATTGAGGTATTTATGGACGACTTTAGTGTTTATGGCAATTCTTTTGATATTTTTTTAAACAACCTTGAACTAGTTCTTAAACGATGCATAGACACAACCCTTGTCCTTAATTGGGAGAAATGTCATTTTATGGTAAACCATGGCATAGTACTTGGTCACATTGTGTCCTCTCAAGCTCGAAGTGGACAAGTCAAAGATAGATTTAATAAGAAAATTACAATATCCCACTTCGGTAAGGGAAGTTCGTTCTTTTCTTGGCCATGGAGGTTTCTATAGGCGGTTTATCAAGGATTTCTCAAAAATCTCCATGCCGATGTGCAAGTTACTACAAAAAGAGGTACCTTTTGACTTCAACAAGGATTGCAAGGATGCTTTTGACAAATTGAAGGCAATGTTGACAAGTGAGCCGATTATCAAGTCACCGGATTGGAATCTTCCATTTGATTATGCGGTTGGAGCCGTTTTGGGTCAAAGAGTGGACAAGTTGTCCCATGTTATATATTATGCATCTAGGACCCTTAATGATGCACAAATCAACTATTCTACCACGGAAAAGGAGTTATTGGCTATAGTGTTTGCAATGGAAATTTTTTGATCATACTTGGTGGGTACAAAGGTTATTGTGTATTCCGACCATGCAGCACTTAGATACTTAATAAAGAAGAAAGAAGCTAAGCCAAGACTAATCCGGTGGATCCTATTACTACAAGAGTTCGACATAGAAATTCGAGATAAGAAAGGTGTGGAGAATACCGTTGCAGATCATCTTAGTAGACTTTTTATGTCTCATGAAGAACTTCCATTACTAGACCGCTTTCCGGACGAACAACTTTTCTCCTTGGAAGAATCAACACCTTGGTATGCGGATATAGTAAATTACTTGGTGACAAGAAAGGTACCTAGTACAATGTCCAACTTTCAAAAGATGAAACTTAAGAAGATAGCGAAGCAATATGTGTGGGATGAATCATACTTATGGAAATATGGCATTGATCAAATAATACGAAGGTGCGTACCTAACTATGAATTTCAATCTATTCTCTCCTTTTGTCATACTTTTGCTTGTGGTGGCCATTTTGGTTATAAACGTACCGCTCTCAAAGTTCTTGAAAGTGGATTTTATTGGCCCACCTTGTTTGAAGATTCATATATTTTTTGTAAATCGTGTGATAGATGTCAAAGAACGGGCAATCTATGTGCTCGAAATCAAATGCCACTCACACCAATTCTCGCCGTAGAGATTTTTGATGTGTGGGGAATCGATTTTATGGGCCCTTTTGTCAATTCGAATGGAAATTTTTATATACTTCTTGCCGTAGATTATGTTTCGAAATGGGTGGAGGCTAGAGCCACCAAAAATAATGATTCTCAAGTTGTTTGTGATTTTGCAAGAGAAAACATATTCACTAGGCACGGCACACCAAGAGTGGTGATAAGCGATGGAGGCTCATATTTCAAGAAGTCTTTCCACGCTCTCCTCAAGAAGTACAACATAACACACAAGATTGGTACGCCTTACCATCCACAAACTAGTGGACAAGCGGAAATCTCAAACCGTGAGATCTAGTCCATTCTTGAGAAAACGGTGAATACCACAAGGAAAGATTGGAGCTTTAAGCTCAATGATGCACTTTGGGCGTATAGAACAGCGTACAAGACACCGATTGGTATGTCTCCATATAGGTTGGTTTATGGCAAATCTTGTCATCTTCCGGTTGAATTTGAACATAAGGCTTATTGGGTGATAAATAAATTCAACATGGAGTATGATGCAGCGGGGAAACAAAAAAAGTTACAACTAAATGAGCTAGAGGAGATACATAATGATGCTTACGAGAATGCCCGGATTTACAAAGAAAAGACCAAGCTTTTTCATGACAAGATGATTTCTCGGAAAAGTTTTGTTGTGGTGAAAAAAGTTCTTTTATTTAGTACTCATTTATGTTTATTTCCGGGTAAGCTTAAGTCCCGTTGGGTGGGACCATTTATTGTTACTAATGTTTATGATCATGGTGCAATTGAAATTATTAGTGAGAAAACAGGACAACCCTTGAAATTCAACGGCCATAGGTTGAAGCCATATTACGAAAACTTTCCAACGGAGCATGTGGACGTGATTGGATTTCAAGATGTGCTCCCTCTAGAGGAGTAATATGAAGCAAGATCTATGTCGGGCCGTCGACTTTAAAACAAGCGCTAAGTGGGAGGCAACCCACCGGTTTTGTATATCTTATCCTTTTGTTTTTATTTGCTTTTTGTTTTGTGTGTTTATTTTTCTTGTTTCATATCATATTAGGATTTCCCACCTTGATTTTACTTGGATGATTCAATTACATTGAGGACAATGTAAGGTTTAAGTGTGGGGGAGTGGCTAAGCATATATTTTTGCATAAAAAAAATATTTTTGCATAAAAACTTCAACTTTTAGAGATTTTAGAGTCACTAACATACTTCTAGGTATGTTTACATAGAGAATTCTGACCAACATAATTGAACTTGGAAGTGTTAGGGAACTACGTTCGATTTCTTGCTTGTTAGAGTGTTAAATAATGGATTTAATCATGCCGGTGATGCAAATTTGGTGCAGGGAGAAGTGCGTTATTAGAGTTGCTGATCAATCATTAGTGGAGACTACCCAATTTCATATCATGTGAGGCACCGACAAGAAATTCTTCCTTTACTAAAGAGCTTCTTTTGAGTGTGTGTCACCGTACGTTAATTCCGGGTAGAATGGTGAGCTACCCAATTTCACACCAATTTCAGCACTATTTTGATCTCTTGAGTGCTAATCTTTGTCAATCATGAGGGTGACGTCTATAGATGAAAGCTTCCTTCTTGTAGTTCGATTTACAGTTAGCACCATTCTCTCTCTCGACAACAATGGGTCCATAGAAACACCACAATCATCAACAACAAGGGAGCGACATCAAAATCTACAAGGAAAGTTGAAAAGGTTCAAGGTTTGCAAGCAACAGAACAAGAAAAGAGCTAAATTTCAAATCCAAGTAAAGAAACATACAATGAGCATTTTACATACAAGTTGAAGACTTATTTACAAGGGCGAAGAAAAGCAAAAGGTGAGAATTATTGAAGTTTATGATTTCAAGGCGATACATGTTGTGAAGAATCAAGCGGTAAAAGTACTTTTCCACAGCCATGGTTGTTTTATTTTGTATTTTGTTTCTCTAGTTCTTAAAAAAAAAAAAAATGAAAAAAATAAAATAAAAAAATAAAATAAAAATATATATATATATATGAGACAAGAGAAATATCTATTATTGTTTTTATTTATTTATTGGATAAGCCGTGGGGAAGGAAAATTTATAAAGAAGTTTCAAGCGACAAGGATTTTAAGGAAAAAGGTTACAAATTGTCAAGGATTTATGAAGTTCAAGTGTTTATCATCAATAGTTGAAGCCGAAGACCAAGAAGATGAAGACGAGGAGAGGAAGACGTTTCTATTGGATTCCGTGAGAGTGGTGTTATCATAATTGGCAATCGGATGTGAAGGTAAGTAAGTAATCTCATTCTCGATATAAGTGGTTGATTTCCTTTCTTAGAGATCGTCAGAAAAATGTTTTTTTTAAAATGTTAAAAGATGTGGGTTTTTCAAAATTTCGGAAGTTATTCTTCCTACCATTCAACGTGTTGCAGGAATTCTCTCTTCATTCCTACCTGCACACATGTGAGACCCATAAAAAAGCCGTCTTTTTGAGTGCAATTATCATAAAACCCTTTTTTGAGGCAGAAGTCGAGGCGAAATGCTTATTGATCGTTTCTCAAACACGTGTTCTCTCATTATGGTGTGGTTATTTCTCACTCAACATTTAAAAATGAGAATATGTTCTTTAGTATTTCTAACTTCTTATTACTAGCATGCAGAAACTCTATGTCCTCATATATCTTTGGATGCTTGGGACGCTAGAACGCTTTGAAGTTGTAAGTTTGATTTTCTCGAGGACTAGCAAAGTCCAAGTGTGTGGGAATTTGATAGGTGTAGAATACACCGTATTTACTATCTAGTAGTTTATGCTTTCTTTGCTATTTTTCTAGTAAATTATGTATTTTACGTGTGTTTTTGAGTTATTAGGTACTCTGGAGTCGCACGGAGGAAAAGAAGAAGAAATTACAAAAATTGAGCAAAAAGGGCAGAATTGTCATTTCATAGGGCGAGCACTATCTGGAGCCCGGTACTGGTTAAGGGGAAGCTCTTTGGAGGAGTACTATACAAAGACCAGCTGTGGTTAAGGGGTTGCTATATGGGTATCCCTTATCATTATGAATGGGTGTAAATAACAGGGGTGGTCTTATCCCTAGGGTGTACCATCCACCCCAAATAATTCCTAACCCTAAATCGAGTTCCATCTTCTCAATCATTCACCCCCTGAAACAGAAATTGAGAACAACAGCCGTTGCTCTGTCCAAGAAAGAGAGATCGAGAAATAATGGAGGAGAAAGAGCTGTTGTTGTCCGAGGATCTGAAATCGAAAAAAAAAAGGGTTTACGGTGGAAGAACGAGATTGGGTTTGTGTTGAAATTAAAGAAGGTTGATTAGGGTTCGATTTGATAATTGACAGAGAAGAAGGTGCAGTTTGGGTTGATTCGAATTAGGGTTTCAGCAATCAATCGGTGGAGTTGATATTAAAGATGGGTTTTGATGGAAGCAGTTCAGATGAAGATATGGAGTTCTCAGAAGAAGATTGTAGCTGTTGGGGGTCTCTAAAATAGAGATGAATTGTAGATCGATAAGGGCTCATCGCTGTGATTGAAGGAGGGTATTGAAGTGATATTTGAAGAAAAATCAAAGATGGGATTGTTTGACTCTGTCGAACAACCAGAATTGAGACATTGCTGCTATTATAAATCGAACTACAGAATAGGCATTGTTTAAGCAACAGGGAGTGATTGAAGCAGCAACTCAGTTGCAGTGCAAAAGAATAAACTGCTAAAATAGATGTATGTTAGGGATTGTGATTGTCACAGGAGAAGTCCAGAAAAATGGCCTGAAATTATGGTCGGGAAGTCCTGTAATCAGCTGAAACTCGGCCAATTTTCCCTTCCGGCGAGTCAACTCAGCAGCCGACGGCAACCGATCCAGATGATCCCGGTGACCGATCCAGAATGAGTTCGATAAGCGAATCAGCCAACTCAGACCACTCAGAAGCTGACTCTCCCCTGCTTGACCTAGTCAACTAACGGATTGACTGACGGTTTGACCGTTTGACCGTTAGTCCTAACGGTGGACTGATGAAATATTCTTTGACCGGGACAGAATTTTCAGGTGGCCGGCGGTAACGGATTCTGACCAATTTCCGGCCAAAAACACAATTTTCCGGCGAGCAAAAATACAGAATTTTGTATGGACTTCTCTCATGTGTGTGAAGACTTAGAATTGGGAATTGGATGAAAACTTTGAAAGTTTTTGAGAATTGGACTAGAAATTGGAATATGGCTCAAATAGGGAAAGTGGTGCTCTTATGGAATGTGGATTCTTTTCCTACAAAGATATGGAGAGTATTGAAGCCTATAAATAAAGGAGTTCTATACAACTTTTTACACACATCTACTTTGGAGAAGGAGTTAAAGTGCACAAGGATTGGAGGAAGGAGCAACCATCATCTTTTCAATAAGTTTTTATTTCTTCCTTAATTATTATTATTATTGTGTGAACTCCAAATTATGAGTAGCTAAATTTCTTATTGATTGAGGATGAATTCCTAGTTCTTAACATATGGTTTGAGTTTTTGTTTCAATTCTACTTTGAAGTTTTTCATATGATTATCGCTTGTTTTTACTAATATTAATGTTCATGATTGATTGATAGGTTGTTTGGAGTGCATGCTAAATTGATTTGTTAATTCAATCTAAAGCTAATGAAAGTTAGGGGATATGTAATAGTTTCTTGACTCTTTACACAAGTAGAAAACACAAGACCATGCAGAGGGATTCCGTGGAGCAATTGTGTGTGAAAAAAACGCTAGAAAGTGGACCAAGCGAACCGAGTCTAACTACTAGTACTAAACCTAAGTTCATAAATCTTAATGCGTTCGGGGAATTACATCTTGTAAGCGAACCTCAAGGTGGTTCTTTTGAATAGAATCTGATAACTAAGTGAACCTGTTACTCAGTGAAATAAGGAATTTTGGGGTTAGCTAAGCGAACCTGCTATCCTACGGTTGGTGATAATCTATGACTAATAAAAAGTGGAAAAGAACATAACTTTAATCATTGTTTTGCAGCGAAGAAGGATTCCTTGATCTATTCTCTCTCATTGATTTCAACTTACACTTTTAATTACTTTGTTTATTTCTTTTGCTTTATAAATTTTACAACCAATACCCCCCTTTTGTGACATTATAAGACAACTATAATCTCTTGCTCCTCGTGGGATGGATCTTGACTACCCTATATTACTTATTAATTAGGTAGTGAAACATTAATTAATTTGTTGTGGTTACGAAACGCATCAAATTTTGGCGCCGTTGCCGGGGAGCAACGGGCGATTTTAGTTGTTTTTATTTTTCTTTTTGCTTTATTCTTGTTTTGTTAGATTCCATACCGTATCTAACTTAGTTTTGTGAACCTTGGTGTAGTTACTATATCTTTGGTGAATGCTTCAAGGGGGAAGACCGAGTACAATACGTCTTCGATCCGGCACTCAACTAAAGGATTTCATTCGAGCGGTTAACACTCCGCTTCCTCGTTCTACATCAAGTGAATTCGCAGATTCGGACATAGAATAAGAAGCAATGGGTGATCGTACACTCAAGGACCTAGCTTCTCACAAGCTCGATACACAACAATGGCGTATCCAAACTAACTCAACTTTCGAGATCAAGCCGGGGTTGATTAGAGAATTACCAAAGTTCCATGGCATGGTGAATGAAGACCCAAACAAACATATTATGGACTTCAACACCATAGTCACGGCCATGCTTCCACCGAATACTAATGCGGATGGAGAAATGTTGAAAGCTTTTTCGTTCTCTTTGGCGGGCAATGCTAAGGAATGGTTATATTATTTGCCTTCCGGAAGTATCACAACATGGAATGGGATGAAGAAACTTTTCCTCGAGAGATATTTTCCCGCATCAAAGGCTACTCAAATTCACAAAGAAATTTGTGGGATAAAGCAACATGTGGGAGAGTCATTATATGAATGTTGGGATCGATACAAGATATTGTTGGAAAGTTTTCCACACCATCAATTTAGTGACGCCATGATAATCCAATACTTCTATGAAGGTCTCCAAAAAAGTGATAGATATCTTCTTGACGCCGCCAGTGGTGGTGCAATAGTAAAGCCTTTGATGCGGTAGCTTTGGCCACCATCTTGTTAACTAGTGCACCACCACCGGCGGAGTCAAGAAGATATCTATCACTTGTTTGGAGACCTTCATATAAGTATTGGATTATCATGGCGTCACTAAATTTATGGTGTGGACAACTTGCCACCAATCTCTTGTATCGATCCCAACATTCATATAATGACTCTCCCACATATTGCTTTATCCCACAAATTTCTTTGTGAATTTGAGTAGCCTTTGATGCGGGAAAATATCTCTCGAGGAAAAGTTTCTTCATCCCATTCCATGTTGTGATACTTCCGGAAGGCAAATAATATAACCATTCCTTAGCATTGCCCGCTAAAGAGAACGGAAAAGCTTTCAACATTGCTCCATCCGCATTAGTATTCGTGGAAGCATGGCCGCCAAAATGGTGTTGAAGTCCATAAGATGTTTGTTTGGGTATTTATTCATCATGCCATAGAACTTTGGTAATTCCCTAAGCAACCCCGGCTTGATCTCAAAAGTAGAGTTTGTTTGAATACAACCCTGATGTGTATCCATCTTGTGAGCAGCCAAGTCCTTGAGTGAACAATTTGCATCACCTATTGCTTCTTCTTCTTATTTTTCTTCTTCAAGAGGTGGTTCTTGTTCAACCAGAACCTCTTGTTCTACAACTTCTCCTGCTTGCTGGAAAGCTTCATGTTCAACTTCCAAGTGTTGTTCTTTCGTTATGCCATGACTTCGTTGAAGTAGTGCCTTTTCGAGTAGCTATCCCGCACCTTGGATAATTCAAATCTTTAGAAGCCAAGGATTAGGTACCTGAAAACAATTCTCGCAAACAAGTGAGAAATAAGACAAGAAACGAAAAGCAAGTATGCAAGCAGAAATGATAAAAAGAAACTAAAAATTATATAACAAGCCGAATGCCAGCAACGACTCCAAAATTTGATCGATGTCGTAAGCGTCAAAAATAATTCACTTTCTTACTCAACAAAATATGAATGAAGTATAAAGTAAGGAAGAGTTCGTATCCACATAGAGGCAATTGTTGTTATCAAATTCTAGTTTCTTAGTAACCAAAAGGGGGGATTTCTGATTTTTGTAAAATAAAAGTAAAATAAAAGCAAAGTAAAAAGTTGGAAATAATCAATCAGAGAAAGATATTGGTCAAGGAACTCGTCTTCAATCTTAAACATGTGCTTTCATATATGATTAGAATTACAATTTAATCTCTTTTATTATCAAAATCCTAGAATATCAAGAGATCAAGATAATCTAATAATTTCCTAAGTTCACCAATACACATATTAGAGCTGCGTATGTGAATTATAACTAAATAACCTAACGCCTTGCGCTAATTAAGTTCAATTCCTAGGAGCATTAAGTTTGGGAAATAGGCTAATCAATGCAATTTTCATACATTACGCATGACAATTCGGACAATGGTCAAACTCCACATATGATTATAAGAGTGTATCACTACAAACTATAATCATATCATACTACTTGTATTCAGGGTTATCGCTCGATGAAAAACCCTAAAATAGCTTTGGACAAGGATGCAAGTTCAATTAATTGGCCACTTAAGTAAACAAACATTTATATCCTATCACAATATATCAATCATGTGATTATTAAAAGCAGTAAAGATTTTAACGAAAACAAAGAGAGATAACTAATACATAACTCAAGCACAAGTTTTAGAAATAGGACTACATCCTTAACCAATAAATAAGATTGAGCTACACATATTAATGGAGTTCATCATCATTAATAATCGAATAAAGAAGATGAAAAGTTAAATACGAAAGCAAACCCTAGTTGCTGCTCTCCTCCAAAGCTCCAAGAATAAAATACGTGATATCCCAAAAGAAGTAGAAGACTTTCTTTTATATTCCTTTGGTTTCCAAAAATAGGTCTAGTCTTCAAAGTCCATTAGATGAAAAATCCACCAAGCCCACATGTGAGAGAAACCCATGTAGAATATATGCCCCAAAAAATTGTCACCGGAAAACTGGGTTTTTGGCCAGAATCCGACACCGGAACAAAACTCAGGTGACCGGAAAAATCCACCCGGTCACCGGACAAACGAGTTGAATTGGTCGGGTCCACTGAGTGAACTCGGGTCAAGCACCGAGTCATACCGAGTTGACTATCTAACTAGGCTGATTGGTCTCTAGGCCATTGCACATGCCTGAGCTGTTGCAGCACGATCATTGTGCATCACCTCCAGCCATGATGGCTATGCATTCTTCATAGCTGCAACTTCATAACTCCTAGCATTCATAACAGCACCACAGGTTCACATCCATCATAACCAAATTCAAGAACAGTAACTGCACTTCATTCACCATCACTGCATATCCGGTCTCTATCTTTGTTGCTCAAATACGAACTCCAACTGCTCCATAACATCACAAATACCAGCTGTAACCTCCTTTTCTCACATGAAGTCGCCACTATCTCCTATCAGTCAATACCTCATGCCATAGTATCCCTGTAAACAACCACCACTTGCGGCTCACTGCTCAGCATCTCAGCACAAACCACTTCTCCATTTATTTAGCATTCATCAGTTAAACTGCACTGTAATATACCACCAAGATCCAGTTGCACCAGCTTCACTACACCACATAGAAGAAACATATTTTATTCACCAGACTCGGAACCAAGTAACAGACCCAATAATCCATATCTCAGTTCCATTTAATGACCATCACCTGGAACTTAACCGCATCACAACCACCTGAATCATGGCCAAATGCCCTTCCTACACAGTCGTCGAGCTTGGGCTATAGCAACACAAAACCAAGGAAAAATTTTGGTCTCTCCACTATTTTCTCGCTACCAGAATTCACAGCTCAAACTCCACTTCAAAGATCCCTTGTAAACCTAACATTCTTCAAAGATCCCTTGTAAACCTAACATTCATCTAAGACGCATTCTCATTCGCTCTTAGCTCATCAGCATTAGCTACTCCTTATATCTTTTCCTTGCTACAACACACAATAAAAATCTCTTATGCCTAGCCAATACATCACCACCTGCTACTCCATTAACATAGCACCACTGATTCCATAAATGTCTTGCATTCTTCACCTGCAATATTACCTTCTTATCTGAATCACAAACCATTCTTATATTATATCACAACTTGAAATTGCTAACCGCTTCCAAGTACCCTAGGATTCATCTAAAACCAACCATCACTGGTTCATTGCAGTTCCACCCCCTTCAGTCACCAAGTAAAGTCCACACTGCACCCTCAATAACCACTAGATTACAGCATCACAGTTCAAAACCTGACTTTAGATTCATCCTATTTACATTTCTCAATCCCATGAAGATTAACAGAAGTAGCACCTCCATATTTTCTTAATCTCCGATCAAACCCGACATCAGCTGCACAAGGCCACAGTATACCACCTGAACTGCCTGTACCTATAATCATCTCTAAACCACAATAATTTGCACTCTCTACAACTCATGTTCACCTAAGTTCATTTTTTCTTCATGGCCACCATCATCTCAAACTTCCATTTGTTTCTCATATAACCACAACCTTCTTCTAATTTCATCAGCAACAGATCCAAAAGACTCAAATCCAAAGAAAACCCCAATTTATTCTCAAACCCTAACAACCAAATTCATCTCAATTTCTCCATTCCCTGCTCTTGGAGGTAAGTTCAACAAAACTCCCATCTCTTCTACCTTTTACAAACCCTAAATAACCATTAATCTTCACCAATTCTTCCATTCGTCACCCACAATAGCAGGTACGGTTATCACAGCAGCAACAAACTTTCTCCTTGATTTCTAGTTCAAATCCCTGGTAAATGCCACCAGAACTTTCATCATCTTATCAAAAGAAGAAACTTGATTATCTCATACTCAAAACCAATATCAATTTCCTCTCTAGTTTCTCTCTGAATCTCTCCATTTCTCTGTCGTCATTTTCTTTCTGTGAGTTTTAGACGCATAAGGAGAAGAATAAAAGCTAATGATAGATAATCATTTCCTCTCTGAATTTTAGGATTGTGTAGGAATAAGGCTAGTCGATATATCCACCCTTGTGAGGTAGATAATGGGTACCCAGATGATGAATTTCTTGTCAGTTCCAGAGAACTGACATGCCTATTCTCTTTCTTGTTCAACCGTAGCTATCTTCGCTCGCATGTGAATTGGTCTTTTTGCTCCTTTTGGCTCCGAATGAACGCTTTATTCTTCTTTGAATTCTTTCACCAACAACATCCAGCTTTTACTTCTCAAGTTCACTTATTCTTTTCAATGTCTCTTCATCGCTAAAGTTGTCATGCTTTTCAGACAGACATTGCATCACTAAAGCCGACATAATTTTCAGACAGAGATGAAGAAATAAAATAAAATAATGAGAAGTAGTCCGCCTCCAACTCTTTTTCCCTTTTTCCCTGTTTCTTCTTATTTTGTTCCAAATGACTCCAAAGTACCTAAATACTCAAAAACAAACATAAGATACATAATTTACAAGAAAACTTAGCAAAGAAAGCATAAATAATAGATAAATATTAAGGTGTTTTAGACACGTATCAATGGCATCTTGGCATAGCAATATAATCCTCGAGGAGTGAAGAAAGCGGTGTGCTCTTGGTCTTCCTCGACGAGGGGAATCTAGTTATACCCAGAGTATCCGTCCATCATGGATTGTAGCCCATACCCTGATGTTTCCTCGATGAGCTGGCCGATGTTGGGGAGCGGGAAGCTGTCCTTCGGGAAGGCTTTGTTCAGGTCACTGAAGTCAATATAAATTCGCACCCCTCTGTTTTTATTTGGCACAATGACCATGTTAGAGATCCACGTTGGATATTGTACCTCTCGGATGACTCCTATACTGCCTCCATATTTTTTAATTCTTTTTGAATCTCCTCATGATATTCTGATTCTACTTTGCGCATTTTTTGCCTTACAGGATTATGTTTTTGGTTAATTTTAAGGCGGCGGAAACAAACTTCTGGGTCTATTCCTGGCATGTCCTCTATTTTCCTAGCGAAGACATCAGAGTATTCCTTTAGTACTTGCATTAATTTTTCTTCGTCCTCTATTTCTAATAGGGTACCTATCCTGACTATACCTGGGTTTTCGGGTGTCCTTATATTGACTTCCTTGGCAAGTTTCGAAGCAGAGAAATTTGTCTGCTATTTATCGACTTCGGACAGGTTCTGTATGGGACCAATAGGTGCGTCAATAGTCATAGAGTCCTTCGGGGAGGCCATGACGAGTTCTCCTTTTTTGGCTCGTATTGCTTCATTTGTTATTGCTATGTAAGCATCGATTTCGGCCTGATTTTTACCGATATTGGCCCCTTTCTTTCTGGACCTTTGGGAATTGATTTTATTCTCACCCTTTTGCACCTTTATGGCATAACATTATTTTCCTACGTCCAAGTTTCCTTTTATCTCAGCGACTCCATCTGGGGTAGGAAATCTTAGCATTTGGTGGTATGTCGATGCAACTCCTTTAATCCCATGGATCCATGATCTACCAATTATATCCGTATATGGTGAGACTACGTCTACAACACATGAAGAAGTTAAGGTAAGGATTTTCCCTACCCTGATCTCCAATGTGATTTCACCTCTTGGTCGTGTTGACAATCCATTGAAACTGAATATATTATAGGTGGAAGGAATCAGATATTCATCTCGGAGACCCATCAGTTTGAATGTTTCGTAAAAAAAGATCTCAACAGAGCTCCCTCCGTCGATCAAGATCTTGGGAAACGCCTTGGTTGTTTCCTCCTCTCCCTCTTGTTCGGGAAGTGCGATGGCCATCGTGACCATCAAAGGATTATTATGATTGCGCCGCTCATCTGGTGCCTCTGAGGCTGAGAAACTAATAGGTATTTTCATCCACTCCTACATTGGGGGTTCTTTTGTTATACTGAAAGCCTCATTTACTTTGAAGTCTCTTTTGTGGATTCGCACCCTAATGCCCCCTTCGAGTGTGATGGTACCTGGGTGCGATATCGTGTTGCACCCTAGATACTGCGCCTCGCGTGGTATTTCCACATGATAGACTGGTGCCCTTACCGTGGGTTGGATTGCTGGTTGCATGATGTACTCCTGGAGTTTACCTTCATTTATCATTTCTTATATCATCTTCTTCAGATCTCTACAAGAGTATGTGGTATGGCAGTAAAATTGGTGGAATTCGCAAAAGTCAGTGCGATTCTTGGTCCGTTCTGGCTATTGGCCTCGATTCCACTGATAGGTCATACTATGTTTCCCTTCGATATTTTTTAAGATCTCGGCTATAGGAACGTTAAGCTTTGTGTAGAAAGGGTCTACGAACTTTTCCTTCTTATTTCGGGCTTGGTCTCTCGCCTTCCATCCTCCACTATGATGCTTATCGAATTGGGCAACGCTGTTGTCGGACCGTCCTTCACCTTAGTTAGGTACCCAAAATTTTTGTGGTTCTACCACATTTGCACCTCTTGTGGCTCCTTTGGCCAGCTTGTCATAGGTATCGTATTGTAGCTCTTCTATAGCAATATAATCCTCTTGGATTTCCCTAAATTTGCCTAAATTAGTTGGCGGGGATTCGTACATCTGAACAAATATTGGATCCGTCTTTCTCAGGCTATTCTTGAAGCCTAGGATCGCATAGGACTCTGGGAACCTTCCGATTTTAGCACATAGTTTCCTCCATCGTGTCACTAGTAATCGGAGTGGCCCGTTCGGCCCTCGGGCTAACTGAAGCAGTGTATCGATCTCTGGTTTTACCCTAATGTTATGTATGTATGCTTCCAAGAATAACTCATATAAGTGGGAAAAGGACCTAACCGACTCCTTCAGGAGGTTATTGAACCACAGTAAGGCTTCGTCTTTTAGACTTGCGGGGAAGAATCTACACATTACCATGTCATAATTGCTGCATTGGGTTAGCATCATTTGATACGATCTAAGATGTTTTATGGCATCGCCTGTCACGTTAAAGGGAGTTATGAATGTTGGGAGCGAGCACTTCCTCGGGAAGGGCTGATCTAATAAGTACATCGCCAAGGGAGATTTCCTTGCCTCCTGCATTACCTCCGCGGGCTTGTTGATGTCTTGCCTTCCAGTCACTTATCTTTACATTGCCTCGAGTTGGCAGATTCGGTCCTATAGTTTGTCGTCTAGGAGCCTTTCTTCGGCCTTATTTTTTCTCCCTTGTACTCTCTCGGATGAGAAAGAGATTTCTGATCGACGATATCGTGATCGCCCTGAGTCCCCGTCTGATAGTTTCGTTTGGGAGACTATTTTGGAAGGAATATATTTCGTCACCTCTGGCCGCCCAGGATTTGTGACTACGAGTTTCTCGGACCTGCAGTTAATTTTACCTCCTTGTATTTTCTTCGCTCGCCGATGCTTTGGATCAGCATCAGATGATCCCTCTTAGGGGCTTTCCTCCATCTCCAATACTCCTTTGATTCCTTTGGGGAAGCGATATGCCATCTCCTCATTTGAGGTGTCGGGGATATTGACCCTCACGTCATCCTGCAGTTTCTCAAAGGAACTTTCCTCCTCGGGAATTTCTTCGTCTGCGAGATCGGGCGCCTTCTTCTTGGTTTTTCTATTCAACCTCCGGTTTCTCCATTCTGGCCTTCTATTACGTTTCTCCAAGTTTCCCATTCTCTCGTCCTGCTCTCTTTGAGCTTTTAGGAGAGCCGCGAGTACAGTCTCGGTGTCATCTAAACCGGAATTAGGAGCTTTCTTGGTCTCATTGTTTACTATCTTCCTTAGAAAATGATCCAACCCTCCTGGTTGAGTTAGATGAATATCATCCTGGAATTCGAAGGGGTTTTCACTTCCCTCTGATCTAGAATTATCTATTAACCGTTCCCAGAATTGTTCATCGGGTTGTCCCTCTCCTGGGAGTGCACCGTTGTGCATGGAGTCACCGAGTTCCATCTTATATAAACTTTCTGGCACATGGAGTCGCCGAGTTCCATCTCATATAAACTTTCTGGCGAGGCTCCACCATTCTCGCCTTGGCTCGTGCGAGATGATCATCTCATCACCATTGCCTTCCATGCGATTCACATAATAATACTCAATTTGTCTTTACTTTTAGAAAGGCGGGACCCTAGTTTTGCAGGTCACATGCAACTGCTAAGTCATAATTTAAACTTGATAAATAAGTACATGAAGAATTTAATGCAAACTTTGGAGACTTATGAAGATGTCAAAATATTCTCTTTCGTGCATTAGACTTTAGTGATGGAAAAAGGTGTTTTGTTGGTTTCTCTTCTCAAGAGAAAGTTCGTATCCCCATGCATCATGCTTATGCTAGAAATAATCTAATCATGATGATGAAACATATCTTTCCATTTTAGGAAGTATTTTTTCAACAACCTTTGATCTTTTTATTTCGAACAAACTTTGAGTTTGAAGAATGGTTCTATACTCGTTAACCCCTCCCCTTGACTTAGAGTTGGATTTCTAAGAAGAAGATCATGAGTTGTATGGAGTTTATGTAAAATATGAAAAAATCATCGCTTAATAGTGCATCTTTTGAACCTTCATAAGAATTTGACATTCTTAAGAAGTTTACTGATGAAAATCATCCCTGCTCGTTCATGGAGGAGATTTCTTAGGTGTTGAAGTTCTGGAAACTCCTCATTCACCGCGATCTTTTACTCTCCTGAGCATCTTGAGGAAGATAAGAGTTATTTCTAAAAAATTAAAAGATCTTAAGAAAAACACTGAAAAATCGGTAGATCTGTTGATTTTAGAGGTTTTCAAGACTACACAGATCACGGAGATCGTGTTGAGTCCGAGCTTAACTAATGAATCTTTGACAGAGATCTACACAGTGGTTTCAAAACCACCGTTTTTGGAAAGATTGTAAAGCTATATAGAGCTGTTGATAGGGAGGTAGATTATATCTTCATACCTCCCTGTTTCTAGCGCTAAAATGTAACTGCATCTTTTCTGATGGCTACATCAAAATGAAGATAAAGACTAAAACTTACTCTAACATACAAGAATCATAGATAAACAAGATGTAAAGTGCATGAAAGTAAACATAAAGACAAGCATATAACGTGGTTCGACCATGAAGACCTACATCCACGGGAGAGAAGATCTCTCACTCTTTCTCTCCTTAAATCTCTCTCAGGTATTCTCTGTAGAAAGACCATTTATTCACGCACTAGTTAACTTGCCCATTTCCTGCTACATGGTTTGGTATTTATAAACGAATGAAACTCGTGAAGGTCAGGAATCGTCGAGCTCTCGGAGTCGTTCTGCATCGTCTTCGCTTCCTCGGATTGCTTCTATACTATGCCTCGTGGTGGTAAGCCAGGTTCCCTTCCGAGTCATCTCGCCTTGTTCGTCATCGTGAAGATCCTATTCGAAGGTCCTCGTGCTACTTCTTTCATGAGTTATAGTAGAGGCCATCTGAGTTCTCTGCTGTGTCATAGACTCGCTCTCGCTTCTCCTGGTACTTCATTAAATGCAGTGCTACTTTTTAGACTTGACCGACTGAATCGAATAGACTACTCCTTCACACACGTCGTTCATGGAATGTTAGTGGCAGGCATCTCGATTCAGACGAGAACAACTTTATGGAGAATGATTCGGTTCTCCTACCTTATCATCTCATCATGAGGTCATTCCTTGAGATGTTGACACGTGGCCATCAAGTATTTTACCCTCACACAAATCCTAGCCGTCCAAGGTTACCAGGAGACACATGGTATCCTTTGACCCAAAATCCTAGCCTGGCCATGTCGCCATCCCTCCTTAATTCTTTCTGGTTTTGAATGTCGGGCTGTTTTCACCACCCGAACGAACTCAAAACCTAAATATTCCCGCGGGAGATAGAGAATTATTTTCCGGTCAGATGGAGCGGTGGACAGTCAAAATCCTAGTCTGTATGCGAATTCTATACGATTCTAATAAAGGGCATTAATTAGGGTTTCAGCATGTTAAACCTTAAGTTAGACAAAGCCATGCACAACGCTGGATACTAAAACGAAGGAGTGCAACAATCAACGGTTGCCCTTCAATCTTAGGAGAAAATCCTAGCCGTCTAAGGTTACCAGACGACACATGGTAACCTTTGACCCAAAACCCTAGTTTGGCCATGCCAAACCGCGCCAAGGCATACGATGCCAATAGCATGTCAACCTAGCCGCGCCACCACGCTGGCCTTCCCTACACATATACCCAAACGAAAGCGTACAACAATCAACGACTACCTTTCCTCTTAAGATGCAAAATCTCGACCATCGAAAGTCACCAAGCTACCAAGTCTCCCAAGCTCGACTTGCCAGGAAACAACAACATGCTACATGTTTTCCACAAAAACATTCGAGACATCAACACATGTCACAAACTGGGGGATACTCATTAGGGTATTGGTTTGGAGGTCTATAGCGTGCGATATACACAAATTCCCGTTTCAAGATAGTTTCATAAGAATAAAATGGTTAGTAAATGCAGGAAGCAACGGTGAAACGCTCTTTCATTATGGAACATCAATTCCATCAAATTCCATCAATACTAGGCGTTACCACCTCTTCCCATTTAACTCATCTGTTTCTTTTCTTACGAGTCCAAAGAACGTTTCATTTAGACTTGTATAAATAGGTTTACCTATTTATACCAAAATACAAGTTTTTGTTCAGGGAGAAAGACAACACTCAGAAAGGAAAATCTTGCTAGCTTTCCCAAAGCTTTCACCTTATGATACAAGTCAAGTACTACTCTTCCAGAACTGTTCTGGTCTCAAAACTCTCTTCGCTTCCCTCCCTAAACCAACCCGTCTCCTCCTCTTTGTGACCGAAGCAAGTCTGTAACGACCATTTCTGGGTTTAGGAAGGATTTGTACAGATTGATCTCATGAATCTAAAGTACTCCCTTGCAGTACATTGTTATTTAGGTTTTAAATTTTTTCTCACCTTCACACCCGCAATTACCGAAATCAGCAAAAACTATTTTCACCTACAAACAGGAAGGTAACCCATCAATCTTCATACATATTCCTTCTTTATTTCGAACCATCGCAGCAACCACACATCATCTTCATCTTAGCCTCACAGCAACATACTTCTTCTTTCTGTAGAAGTGATCATCACAACATGTCGATCTTCAACTTCAATCACCAATCGCCATAACCCTATCGTTTCTGTTAACAACTTCACCATACTACTTAAACTTTACCTTATTCGAGACTCTCTTCCTGTTTTTACTTCCCAGTAATCATCCTCACATCATCATTGGTTTGACAGATAACACCATCATCGTCTAACAACGACCAAACCAGATTTTTTTTATTGTGTTCTTCACCAAACCCTAGCGTCTTCTTCCCAGCAACTTTCATTATCATCACACATTTGCGCAATCAACTTCTCCATCAAAAACTTCTTTTAACTTTCTCGAACGCTTTCTCCTTCTCCTCTCCCTTCCTATAACCTTGCTCTGATACCAAATGTAGGATCGAGCAAGAAATAGGAGAGCACACATAGAAGCAATAAAACGATTACATTGATAATCAGTTTGGTGTACATTCTCTCATGGCTTAACAGCCTACTTGTAGTCTTACAAACTTGACAATCACTCAAAGTACTTTCATAATAAAATCAAACGCTAAATAAAGCACACTTCTAGAAACACAAAGAAACTCTAAAACAAGCAACCAACACAACTTGCTCTTCTAGTTAACTCCAACTTCCAAATATCGGACAGTGTGTCAACAACTCCTGTTGATCCAACTTAACTTCATCAACTGCATCAGTTGATCCATTCGTACTGGATCAACAAATGATGTTGATCCACGATCCAAATCATTATATCTTGGTTTAACTTCCAACATGAAACATTGCTGAGAAATTGTATTGCCGCAGAACAGTGTTCTGATGGACGTAATACTTACGTGACTTCTTATGGTTGTTTAATGGAGAGTTTGATTAACTCAGCAGAAGATGTTGAAGTTCTTCGTGAGCAAGGGATTATAACAAATATGCTAGGTAATGATGCAAAAGCTGCTGCCCTCTTTAATAATCTTTGTTGCGAGGTACGCGTTCCAACCTACTACTACTCTGATCTATGCGACAAAGTGATTTCATATTGCAAGGCTGGTTGGCATGTTCGTGCATGGAGGAAATTACCAATTACGAGATACGCTGACACTTGTGTCCAAAAAGCAACGCTGAAATGTGGTTCTTGGGAAATCGATTCTTTTATGGGTGCAATTGTCCTGGTATAGTGGTATTTACGATTCTTGTCATGCTTTTATCAAGTTGCTGCTGGTGATTTTTTTTTTTTTGGGCTTAAAGTTGGTTGATGTATTTATTTGTACTTTTTTTGTTTAGTTATCAATTTCAGAAACCATAATTGGCTAATTAGCAATTTTACTTTGACTACTGCACAATCTAGCTAGAAGCGTACAAGCAAATTTCAATATCTTTGAAGCACCTAAGACTAAGATTATGTCAACCTGTCCCGGTTATAGAGCATCGCCAGTTTTTTTACTTCAAGAGAATGAAACCAATTCAACACTGATGTGAAAGTATCTATTTCACTAACACATTGTAACTATAATTTCGTCACAGAAGCAGCTAAAATCCTCAATGCCTTCCAAAAGCAAAAGCTAGCTAATATGCTAGTTAGCTTTAGGGCCTTCTTCTGGTTGGAAAATGGCACAAATTAAGCTACACAGATCATTTTTTCTGCCACCATGAGAACGGCTTAAACCATTTACGCTTCTGAAAGGTAAAATAAATTAATGAAGTTTAGACCTCAAGACAAAGAACTTTAAAATGTAAACAAGACATAGGTGAACAGAGATACGTAAACAATAGCGTATTAAATAGCTGCCTGATTTATTTTTTTGTTGTTGTTAACTATAAACTAGATTTTGTGCCCGTGCTATGCACCGGGCGAACCCCAAAACCATTCACCATTTTTTTTGGTTTTGTTTGATGTGGCTTCATCCGGCCCCGTCATCCATTTTTGATTTAGTCTCGCAGGGCTTCGCCTTGCCATGATGCAATTTTGGATTGGTGTGGCTGGGTTTCGTTTCGCTCCGCCGCTTAGGGTTTTTGATTTGGTGTGGTTCCGTTTCGCCTCGTTCCATCCAGATGCATGTTTAGGATTTTTTTTATTTGGAATGGCTTTGCTTAGTCTCACCACGTCCCATTGCATGTTTAGGATTTTCTTATTAAACATATTTTTTGGTTTGGTATGATTTGGCTCCGCCTCACCCCGTTATACATTTTTGATTTAGTCTCGCAGGGCTTCAATCCGCCCGACGCACTTTTAATTTGGAGTGGCTCAGTTTCTCCTTGCCTCGTTGTTTATGATTTTTGATTTGGTGGGGCTCGCCTTTGCCAAGTTTGAATACATGCTTAAGATTATTTTATTTGGTGTGGCTGGGCTTCACCTCGCCCTGCCCCGTCCCGTCGCCATGTATGTATTTTTTATTGGGTGTAAACTATGTTAGATTAAGAAAACTAATATAATAATTATATTAGGGATCTTAGTCATGGAAAGCCTATGATTATCCGTGTATAGATTATCTCTATCATGGGCCACGACATAGTCCCAACAGTCGAAAAATCTCACCCATATACACAATTATGGACAAATATAGACCTCACTAACTAATGATCACAAACGAACGGACCCATATCCTGGGCCGTCTATGGTTTGGTTATTAAGAAGTAAAACATAGGATTTTGATTTCAAGCTAGAATTTTTACTGCAAAAATGTCCTGCGTGGTTGAGAGAGTTTGCCATTTCGAAATGCGTGAATGGAAAATTTATTAGTAGGTGATCCTGAAATATTCTTAACATTATATCGATGAAAACATATAAGGATACGGTTCTCATTACTACTAACACTACTTTATCTTGATATATCTTCCTCCTTAAAGGCCTTGACATATAAGCTCTCACGTTGAACGGTGATGAAACCCTCGCTTCCTATTAGCCGAAATAGACCTTTTCTAATGTAGAAGCTATGGTGAGGACACTTGTCATAACTCTATTGGTTGTAATAATTAAATTTTGATTACACTTTGTTTACATCATGTACTTAACTGTTTGTTAATAACGGTGTCGACAAAAAATAAGTGGACAACACTTTTATCAGAGTTTTAACTTATATAATTTTGTTACACCGTGTTTACACCAATACTTAACTGTACGTTAGTAACACCGTCAAAGGTGGATAACACTTACGTTAAACCTTTGATAAATTTTTCCATCTTAAATTTGTTATGGAAATTGTCAAAAAAAAAAAAAATTAAGGAAATTGTGTTAGAAAGGAAACTGGGTGATTCCATAATATTAGGAAACACAATATTACGTCCATAATAAATCAGATTTTCCAAATAAGGAAATCCAGCTTTTGCTCACAAGCTCTACAAATACATAACCTCTTATTTACGAGAGTACATGACTGAATTTTCTGATTCGCTAGATGTTTAACTATAGGAGTATTGGACAACTTTACTTAGGCTTGATGTTTCTAGCCAACTGTCTATAACTATCGTACCCTAGAATATATGCTAAGTTGCTAACTGTATTATGACTTTATTGGACTTATCTAGAGATCCACTAAGCCAGCTTAGGCTTCTTACACTTTGTTGGACTTTTCTTATGAAGTCAGTGTTGGATCTCAAGTCTAACACTTGACAGTACTCCAGCTTTTGGAATTGATGGCACTCATGGGAAAATACAGCGGCGAGTCGAAGCTGGTTTATGTTCGTGATGGCAATGTAATGTTCGCTATATTTATTATAGTTATTGACGATCGTTAGCCTTTCATCTAAGTCTAGAGGTGATTGATATTTTGTTTTGGTTTTCATGTTAATGTGTAAAACGAAAACTTAAAAGAGAAACTTAATTTAATATGTTTGGAGTTTTATGGAAGTTCAAATTTAATTCGAAATTCGAGTACATACTTTATTATGATTTTTTTTTCTAAATTAATAAGTACATGCAGGAAGAAGAAAAAAACCCACATATTTCATACATATTTTTTGCGAAAATAAATGGATAAATAAATAAAATTCGCACATATTTCCTATATTTTATCCACCTATTTAATGTATTCGCACCGACATACCAAATCAAAAATACATCGCCACGGGGCGGGGCGAAGCCCAGCGCATACAAAATCAAAAATGCATTGCCACAGGGCGGGGAGAAGCACCGTGCACACCAAATCAAAAATGCATCACCACGGGGCGAGCGAAGCCAAGTTGGAAAAAAAAATGTCCGATGCGTAGCACGGGTACTAATCGAGATTTGTGAAAAAAAACCTCGCTTCATATTGGCCGAGATAGCCTTTTTTGAGTTTTGTGAAACGAGTGTTTAGGGGGGACACTTGACAATGTATAGTTGGTTTAAAAAGAATAGGAAAAAGATTAAAAAAAGGAAACCAAATTCAATATTTAGGTGAAAACACTTGGCAAAGTATGATTAGTTTAAAAATTACAAACGTAAAAGGTAAACCACCTACTGTGTTTGGAATTTTATGGAAGTCCGAATTCAATTTGGAAATCGAGTAACTACTATATTAAGAATTTTTTTTTCCAAATTAATATATAAAAGGGAAAAAAATCCACATATTTTCTACAAAAATAAAAGGAAAAAAATAATTATTAGGACTCTTTTTTCCCAATTAATATATAACCGGTAAAAAATCCACATATTTTCTGCAAAAAGGAAAATATAAACCAAATCTGCACATATTCTGTATATATTTGATGTATTTTCCCCGCCACATCAAATCAAAATTGCATCACCACGGGGCGGGGCGAAGCTCCGCGCACACCAAATCAAAAATGCATTTCCACGGGGCGGGGCGAAGTCCCGCGCACACCAAATTAAAAGAAAACAATTAATACAATTTGCACATATTCTCCACCTATTTAATGTATTTTCCAGCGCACACAAAATCAAAAATGCATCATCACGAGGCAGGCGAAGCCCAGCACACACCAGATCAAAAATGCATTATCACGGGGCGGGGTGAAACCCTGCGCACACCAAATAAAAAACATTGCCACGAGGAGGGGAGAAACCCCGCGCACACCAGGTTAAAAGAAAAAATAAATAATCTTCACATATTCTCCACCTATTTAACGTATTTCCCCTGTCACACCAAATCAAAAATACATCGCCACTGGGCGGAGTGAAGCCCTGCACACACCAAATCAAAAGCATTGCCACGAGGCGTGGCGAAGCCCTGTGCACACCAAGTTAAAAGAAAAAAATAAACAAAATCTACACATATTCTCCACCTATTTAACGTATTTGCCATGTCACACCAAATCAAAAATATATCTCCACAGGGCGGGGAGAACCCAAATCAAAAATGCATCGCCACGGGGAACGATGAAGCCCAACGCACACCAAATCAAAAATATACATTTCCATGGGGGTACGAAGCTCCGTGCACTCCAAATTAAAAAAAAAAAATGCCCGGTGCGTAGCACGGGCACAAATCTAGTAAAGAATTAAAGGTAAAGAGTGAGAAAGAGAAAATATTAATTCTCCTTTCTGAAATGTGAAAGCCAAAGGTGCGTTATCATTTATTTATGTTTTTGTAATGATAAACTAATATCTCATGGGACAGAAGGATCACTGTAATGTTTGGCCTTTGAAAGAAGGTGTGCTATGAAACATATTTATCATAGGAAGATTTCCAAATAAAATAGACACTCAGAGCCCTTCACTTTCCCAGCCACCCGAATATCCCATCATTTGCATCATCATTTCCCAGACTCATCTTTCATTTTTATTATTTTCACTTTCATGAGTGACAATGCTATCTTAGCGACAATGATCTGGATGCAGCAGTCATGAGAAGCCATTCTCCTCTTCATAATTATCATCTTCTTTGAGTAAACATTCATGAGACTGTAACGGTCCAACCCCATTTCTGCCACTCCTTCACAGTGTGCCATCGTCGACTGTTGCATACATTTTGAACAAAGTTATCATTCTAATTATATACGCTAGATTGACATTAATAACACAATTACAAAAGCATATATAATAAGTGAATTAACTAATGTAAATAACATTTGATAATTCTTCTCTTTGCAGTAAAAGAAGCTTCCAGAGTCTCTTGAATATACTGCATTCTTTGCCCAACTGAGTAATTTGTATTATTTTCAACTGATGACAAAGCCTATTTTTATCTATTATTTCATACTTGTTCGAAATGAATCATTACCTTATCGAGTTTTGCCTCTAAAGCTCAATGGTATCTACTACCTATGACACAATTTAGTTTTCTGATGGGCCAAACAATTTAGTTCTCTACACCCTCAGTTCTATTTTTCATCAACTGGTCACCACACTGCCTCTAATTAAGTGCTACAGAAACATGCTCCTATATGTGAAGAACTCATATTCTTATTTTTCTCTACACCCTAAGTTCTATTTTTCATCACCTGGTCACCACACAGTGTCTAATTAAGTGCTACAGAAACATGCTACTATATGTCAAGAACTCATATTCTTATTTTTCTGATTATACTTCTACTGGTTCAAAATTGCTAGTCAAAATTGCTCCAATATTTCCGTATGTGGGAATCCAACCCATACCCTCGCGACGGAGGACTGACACGCGTTCTACCACGTTTGCTAAGACAACACATGATGGTTCCTATCCTAATTCATCATAATTGATAGTTCATTTTGTTGAATTATGATAGTCAAAAGTGACGACTTCACTACTTCTTTGAATGTACAATACAGTTGTTAGCAACGTAGATACATTTACTTCTTGCATGACTTTTTACCACCAACTCCTACCAACTCCAACAACACATTAAGTGTAAGAAGAGAAGACCTGTTGTCCTTTAATTCCTTACCTTCATGTAATCTTGATCAATACCTCCTCTTGGACATGAATAACATTAACCAACACTGTTGTTGATGAATCTTAAGCTCTTGACATGGTATCAGAGCTCCATGGTGAGTTGAGTTCTTCATAGTGAGTGCTTCGTTACTTCAACCGATCATTTTTCCGCGTGCTTAAGGTTCTTGATTTTATTTGTTCTTATCCGTTTTCTGAAAAACAATGTAAGTTCTACCCCTGTTTTTCTAATAGATTTTGTATGTTAACTCTATATTTTGTTCTTCTTCAAGAGTCTTATCTCTGTGCGCACATCGTGGATTCCTTTTAAACCATTTTTTTTAATCTTCTTACTCCTGCAAAGTTCACGTTTTTGAAAAGTCGACGTGCTTCTAGTCTTTTGGATCAAAGAGAACATTTACTACCTTTTTCACGTTACTTACAAATAGCCGACTGATCTTGTTTTTATCACCTCCCTGATCTTCCTTAGCTAAGTCAGCTTAGGCTATTTAGTCTTAGCTATTTTAGCTAATTAAGTTTGTTAGTCATATTAATTAATTACCTTGTTGGAAAAATCAACCTGTGGATTTGTCGGACTAACTTCTCTTTGTAAGAAAGAGAACTTAGAGTGAAGTTTTGTTTTTGATTTTTTGCTCGAACCTGTGGACGGAATTTTGAACCCCACCAATTAGGTTTGGCTGATTTATGTTTGCAAACAGTTCACTAATTTTATTTATCTTTTGAGCTTATTTTGGCAAAGAGCTCCAACCTTAATACTACAACCTTTTTTTTTATTTAGTTTTTTGTTTTTGCTCATGACGATGTCTTCCACTAGACATTGTGTTCATTGTGGAAGTCATTCACATTTCGTGCAGAAATGTTTAAAGAAAACTGGGTATCCCTATTGGTGGGACACCTACGGAACTCAAATAAAGATTAATAAAAGGGGAGCAGACAAAAATACTTCTGTGGTGACGACAACAAATGATACTTCATCTGTTATTGATTCTCATTCTTTGGTGAACCCGAACCTCTTCCAACAATCAAGTAAGATTGACGTCGATTTACTTGCTACTGATTCTGGAAAAGATCATGGCTGGATTCTCGATTCTGGTGCTACGGGTCATATGACGTTCGATGCCTCTATTTTGAAAGATCTGTGCCTACCTGCGTATACAACTATTTCCAACGCCAATGGTGTACCGTATCCGGTTACTGGAGATGGGAGAGTTGATTTAACACCTTCCTTGTCCTTAGAAAACACATTATTGGTTACTTCTCTTTCAAATAATCTCTTGTCCGTAGCACAAGTAACCGCACAATTAAATTGTTTAGTACTAATCTATCCCACTTTCTGTCTTCTTCAGGATCTCGGCAACGGGGAGATAATTGGACGAGGTACTAAGAGAGATGGTTTATATTACATCGAAGATGTTTGTGAAGGGAGATCTCTTTCAGTCAAAAGGTCTTCTTATGCATCTAAAAATCAGATCTTACTGTGGCACCGCAGGTTAGGACATGCTTCTTTTTGATATTTGGAGAACTTGTTTTATGATTTGTTTAAGTCTTGCAAACTGTCGGACTTTAAATGTGATACTTGCATCCTTGCGAAGAGTCATCATAGTACTTACCCAGATAGTTTCAGTAGAAGATATGTCTCATTCGATTTGGTTCATTCTGATGTCTGGGGACCTTCTCGTATTACTAGTACTTATGGATTTCGGTGGTTTGTTATCTTCATCGATGATTTTACTCGTATGACCTGGATCTATTTAATGAAGCATAAAAGTGATGTGGCTGATCGTTTTCGTGCATTTCATAAAATGATTCAGACACAATTTTTGTCTAATTTAAAGGTCCTTCGTTCTGATAATGGTGGTGAGTATGTTAATGAAGTATTACAAGGATACTTTAGAGAACATGGAATTATTCATGAAACTAGTTTCCCGTCTACGCCACAACAAAATGGTGTGGCGGAAAGAAAAAATCGCCAGTTACTTGAAATTACGAGGGCATGCTTGATTGGGTCAAATATGAAGCCAAAATTCTGGGAAGAAGCCATTACTAATGTAGTATATCTTCTCAATCGAGTACCAACAAGTGTTTTAAAATTTCAGACACCTTTGGACAAGTTGGCTTCGTTTGTAACAATACCTTCTCATCTTAAGCTTCCTCCAAGGGTATTCGGTTGTGTTGTTTTTTTACACCTGCAGAATCATCTACGTACAAAGCTAGATCCATGTGCTATCAAATGTGTTTTTGTTGGTTATCATCCATTCCAGAAGGGTTACAGATGTTATCATCCTCAAAGTCATAAATTTTATGTTACTATGGATGTCACCTTTTGTGAGCACGAAATTTTTTACGCGTCCGATGTATCTAATTCTCCTCTTCAGGGAGAGAGTGTTATTGAAGAGTTGAATTGGATGGATTTGTTTCTGACTAATAGTGAAATAAATATAACAACAAATAAAACAAGCTTAAGTACAAAACCAACTGTCAGTAGTTCAAGAGTTGATGATATACAGGTCATGGAGCCAGTTCAAGAGTTCTATATTCCTATTTCCTAAGAAATTTACACCCCTACTATTGAAGATCCATTTATATCTTCATCAACAGTACCTACCTCTAATTGTCCTCCATCCGGTGCCGATGTCCCTGAGGTAATCATAGATTGTTCGATTAATACTAACGATACTTGTGAACTACCTGACACCGACAGGTACCAGTTGCCACAAAGTTGTAATTGTGGAGTTCCACCAGATCATTTTTTACCTGAAGCAATAAGGAAGGTGAAATACCCTATTACGAATTACGTGTCAACTCATAGATTATCAAAGTAGGGAAAGGTGTTTGTCAGTCATATGGAGGATGTGCTTATTCCCAGAAATGTACAAGAAGCATTACGAGATCCAAAATGGGTTGATTCCATGATAAAGGAGATGGTGGCGCTGGAAAAAAATCATACATGGGAAATAGTATTGTTACCAGAAGGAAAGAAACCAGTTGGTTGTAGGTGGGTATATGCTATCAAGCATAATCCTGATGGCTCTATTGACAGGTGCAAATCAAGACTTGTGGCTAAAGGGTTTACCCAGGTTTATGGTATTGATTATCAAGAAACCTTTGCTCTTGTTGCAAAAATCAATATTATTCGAGTATTGTTGTCTTTGGCAGCAAATTTAGGATGGCCTCTACAACAATATGATGTGAAAAATGCTTTTTGACATGGTGATTTACAAGAAGAAGTCTATATGTCATTACCTCCAGTTTATAATGCTCCGAACAATGCTAACATGGTTTGTAAGCTAAAGAAGGCCTTATATGGTTTGAAGCAGTCTCCTAGAGCTTGGTTTGGTAGATTTCGTCTGGAGATAAGAAAATTTGGGTACACACAAAGTAAAGCTGATCATACTTTGTTCCTAAAAATGGTAGGTGACAAATTAATCGCGCTTATTATCTATGTGGATGATATGGTGGTAACAGGAAATGACCCCGAAGAGATGAGTAATCTGAAAAGTTCTTTGTATTCTGAGTTTGATATGAAGGATTTGGGTGGACTTAAATACTTCTTGGGGATTGAAGTTTCACGATATGAAAAAGGAATTTTCTTGTCTCATCGAAAGTATGTGATTGATCTATTGAAGGAAACCGTTATGCTTGGTTGTGAACCTATAGGGTCTCCAATGGAACAAAATCATGGTTATCAAGAATGTTCTGATCAAGTACCAGCTGACAAAGGCCAATACCAAAGGCTAGTTGGCCGCTTGATTTATCTTTCTCATACGAGACCTGATATTGCCTACACTGTAAGTGTTGTAAGCATATTTATGCATAATCCGGGTCAACAACACATGGATGCAGTCATCGGGATACTGAGATATTTGAAGTCCGCACCAGGAAGAGGGTTGAAGTTTTCAAAACATGGAAATGTCGAGGTATCAGGATACACAGACTCGGAATGGGGAGGCAAAGGCGATAGGAGAAGATCGACATATGGGTATGTTACCTTTGTCAGGGGTAACTTAGTAACTTGGAAGTCTAAGAAACAACCGGTTGTTTCCTTGTCCAGTGCTGAAGAAGAATATAGGGAAATGGTAAAAGGCATTTGTGAATTGTTATGGTAAAAAATGCTTATGGGAGAGCTTGGTTTCGCATCTTAAAAACCTATGAAGTTATTTTATGATAATCAGTCGGCAATCAAAATTGCAGAGAATCCAGTCCAACATGATCGAACGAAGCACGTAGAAATTGATAGGAATTTCATCTATGAGAAACTCGAAGAAAAACTTATTGAAGTATCGTATGTCCGTACAACACAGCAGTTAGCGGATATTCTAACCAAGGCGGTATCAAATAGAATATTTAACGATTCACTTATGAAGTTGGTCATATGTGATATATATGCATCACCTTGAGGGAGAGTGTTGAATTATGATAGTCAAAAGTGATGACTTCACTACTTCTTTGAATGTACAGTAGAGTTGTTAGAGTTGTTAGCAATGTAAATACATTTACTTCTTGCATGACTTTTTCACACCAACTCCTACCAACTCCAACAACACGTTAAGGGTAAGAAGAGAAGACCTGTTTTCCTTTAATTCCTTACCTTCATGTAATCTTGATAAATACCTCCTCTTGGAGATGAATAACATTAACCAACACTATTGTTGATGAACCTTAAGCTCTTGACACGTTTAGTATGACCGAAACTGATGAACCACAACTGTAATTAGAAAAAATGGTGCTAACACTACACCTTCGAATCATAAGCATATGGATAAGTTCACATACCTTTAAAAATTGCTCATAGAAATTCCAAATCTATTAAGTTAGATACGAATTCCAATCTATATCCCGTACTCGTTTTTGTTCCATTCACTCTTTGGTTATAGATTGTTCGTTTGCATAAACTATTAGCCTAATACATTTCAAACCGTTCTTATGATCCCCAATATTCAGGAATACAGACTATCAGATCTTGTACCAAACTACATAAATATAAAATGAGACAAACCGAAACTCCTTTTTGTCAATCAAAATGTATGTATAATTACTGGAAATGGTTTGATATCTACAAACGGTGCTTACCAAGTACAAAGCAATTTTTCTCACTCTTTATACGTATGGCTGCCAGAATTGATGTCCTTTGATGAGCATCTGCAATCACCAAATATTCCATGTCGAAATGATAGGCACATGGAAACATCATAAGAAAATTAAAGTGTGTACATAACCTACTGTCCCAAATCAATTAGTCAAGAAAAAACATGAAAGTTTAACATTCTTCGAATTAAACCATGTTATTGAAAACCAAATAATTAACATACATCATTGACATGGCTGTGAATACCTTATTACTCTTCAAAATGCTAAACAAATTAAATAGTCGTGAGTTGTGAAACCAAAACTTCCAATCACCATAAAAATATTAAACCTGACTTACCCTGGCTTCCTAGATAGTTAAACAAATTGTGATATTCTATATGGTTATCGAATCTGGTTATTAGATAGGCTCTAAGAATTCTCACAACGGGATCATTCTTCTAATCTGGGATGATTTTGTTGTTAACTTATGTAGGCTGGGTAAAATTCCACTTGTCCTAAGGAAAGATGACCTTCAAAGAATCAACAACACATAAAAGGCATATATGGTACACATAAGTGGATCTAACTACAAATATATCATAGTTAAATGATTTGTGGTTATAATAATCTCCTTGACCATATATATGCCAATATGAATTCTAGGTTTCATAGGGTATGAGTAGTTCGCATGGGCAGGAGTGGTAGGAAAAACAAAATGAGCAAGAATTCTGGGAGATTTCAGGTTAACAACATTATGGAATTAACAACTGCATCAAACGAAGGCAAACAAACAACATGGACATCAAAATACCCATGAACATATAATGTAATCTGCGTAGGATCTATCCACCGTGTGCAAGAATGACTTCCTTGAACTTCCTGACAACAAATTAAGAAAACTACAAGTCATGAAGAAAAAAAATTATAAATTATAAATTTGTGCTTTCCCTAAGATACCAAGTAGATGATGATATTATCAAAAATTCATAAGAAGGAAAAAAAATAATAGTGGTCGGCGAGTATCTGGAGTTTACCTTGTTGATGCCCATATGACAATTCACCTTTGAACCTTTCACTAATTGGAGAAAATCTGGAAACCCGGAAAGAACAGTGTAAATCAAAAAATTAAAAAAAAAATCAAAATAAATAGAGAATAGGAACAAACCCTAAAAATTATCGATTAGAAATTTGTGCTTCCCTAAGATACCAAGTAGATGATGACATTATCAAAAATTCAGAAGAAGAAAAAAACAAAAAATGTGGTCGACGAGTATCTGAGGTTTACCTTGTTGATGCCCATATGACAATTCAGCTTTGAACCCTTCACTAATTAGAGAAAATATGGAAACCGAGAAAGATCAGTGTAAATAAAAAAAATAAAAATACATAAATAGAGAAAAGGAACAAACCCTAAATGACACCTCGTTTATATCTTGCAAATCCACATCTTTTAGTAATCTTGATTTAATCATCAGCTACTTACCAAAATCTAAAACATCTAAGTAACCATTTACAGGACGAAGACGACCATATTTAGTCGCCAGAGTCTGAATGAGAAACTCGAACTAAGAAGTATAAAAACTAAATGGAGTAAAACCCTAGGATTTCATGGATAGTTTGCACCTCATCAATCACGAATAGATACAACCGTTAACTGCATTAGTATCTTCATCGAAGAACAATAAGAAAAAAAGAAAAATCAAAATACAAAATAAAGGAAGAATTATTTTTCCATCTATGTAAGGGTTCATGAGAAATAAAGGAAGAGATGGAGAAGGATAGGAAATCCGGAGGAGAGTTTTAGGGTTTTAGTTTTCCTGGGTTTTTTCTTTTTTTATGGTTTTTTCTCCGTTTTTTTCAACCGAAAGAGTTACTTGTTGTTACATTCATATAATTTTAGGAAAAATGGATTGGAAATTTTTCAAGAGGATGGTGACGCTCACCGCACGATGCATGGCCTCACATTTATCAAAAATTCAGAAGAAGAAAAAACAAAAATAGTGGTCGGCGAGTATCTGGAGTTTACCATGTTGATGCCCATATGACAATTCACCTTTGAACCCTTCACTAATTAGAGAAAATCTGGAAACCCAGAAAGAACATTGTAAATCAAAAAAATAAAAATACATAAACAGAGAAAAGGAACAAACCCTAACCGACACCTCATTTATATCTTGTAAATCCATATCTTTTAGTAATCTTGATTTAATCATCAGCTACATACCAAAATCTAAAACATCGAAGTAACCATTTACTGGACGAAGACGACCATCTTTATTCATCAGAGTCTGAATGAGAAACTCGAACTAAGAAGTATAAAAACTAACTGGCGTAAAACCCTAGGATTTCATGGATAGTTTGTACCTCATCAATCACGAATAGCTACAGCCGTTAACTGCATTAGTCTATTCATCGAAGAACAATAAGAAAAAATCAAAAATGAAAATACAAAATCAAGGAAGAATTATTTTTCCGTCTGTGTAAGGTTTCATGAGAAAGAAAGGAAGAGATGGAGAAGGATAGGAAAGCCAGAGGCAAGTTTTAGGGTTTTAGTTTACCTGCATTTTTTCTTCTTTTATGTTTTTTTCTCCGTATTTTTTTCTCAGTTTTTTTCAACCGAAAGAGTTATTTGGTGTTACATTCATATGATTTGAGGAAAAATGGATTGGAAAATTTTCAAGAGGATGGTGATGCTCACCCAAAGGTGGGTATTCTCACCGCGCAATGCATGGCCTCCCATGGCTTACGGGTTTAAAGGAATAGATAGATAGATAGATAGATACCTTAAGATCCCCGTATTGTTCTGGCCTTAGTGTCGAGGATCTTCCCTTTGAGTCGAACTTGCAAAAGGTAAACTAGTTTCTTGCGGACTCGGGACGTGGGGATCAGGTTCTTCTAAATAGTCTCTATCCTTGCTGACTCGGGACGTGGGGATCAGGTTCTTCTAAATAGTCTCTATCGAGGAAAATAATGTTGGCCCTAACCAATGTTTTCCTCGACAGTTGGAATTTGCTCCCTTTGTTTTTCGTAATTGATTGATAACATTTTTCCAGTGCTATCGTACTGCAATGTAAATCACCAATTGTATCACTATCACGCATCTCCTCTTCAGAAGAAAACAACCAAGATAGCATAAACATATTAGTCAAAAAGTTAAAAAGTTAGACAGGGCTTCAATCTTAAATGGTGTGCTAAAGAAAACAGGAATAATAAGATTGCATACATGGCTATATGATGTCATTTTGAAAGCTAAATCTTAATTCTCCATCTCTTGCATGCATCATTTCTTATAGATTGTCGGACAACTTTAATGCACAACCTTCTCTCTTTCTTTCCTCTCTGAACTTCATGTGAGTGCTATGTTGTAAAAGGTGCAAGGCGAGGTGAGGCGCCAAGTCCATCGCCTGGCCTAGCCTAGGGCTTAAGCGTTCACTAGGCGCCAAAATAAAAAAAAAATTTGGTCGTATCGCCTCGCCTTGGCGCCTTTTTTTGCTAGGTGCTAGTCCAACGCCTAGTGGACCTTTGGGGCTGAAGCGCAAAGGCGCACGCCTTTACAACATAATGTAAGTGTACTGAAGAGAATACAACTTTATCAATTCCAAACCCTAATAGAAAAACAAAAAACAAAACCCTGATTATATATAATGAATCTAACCTTAGTACCTTACCTTTTTCTCCTATTGCTGGTGATGGTACTTGTGATGATTTGAATCTATAAATTGATGGTGGTGGTTTCTGGTTTGATTAAAAAGATGAAGGAGGAGAAAAAAAATGAAGGATAATTAGAAGATAAGGAAAAGACGAAAAGAGGAGGAGGATAAGTAATAAAGGAAAAAATGTAAAGGGAAAAAAATAAAAAATAAAAATGGTCGGTTATGATATAAATGGATGATTATGATTGAGGGATTAAAAAAGTTAAATAGACCTTCTATAACCCCCTTCCGCAACATTTAGTAAAGAGTCGTGGTAGAGGTATAAACACTTATGCTCAATTTTACTCGTGTCTGCTAAATTTTATTCACTTCTGCAAACCATTTTTCACTTCTACAAAATATTTTTTACTTCATCTAAGTTTTTATCTATTCTGAAAAAATACTATTTTGGTCTTCGGTTCTGCTAAATTTTTTTTCTATTCTGAAAAAAAGCTATTTTGGGCATAATATATAGAAATTTAGACTTTTTGAGATTTGAGTAGAAATATCCAAAAATGTGACCAAGACAAAATACGTGACTTATAGTAGTCCACCCAAGGCCAGGTTTCGAGCTCAGAGTCAGGCATTGTCTCGAAGTTGCCAAAAATGGATATGTTCAAGGTTTCATAGAATATTCTGATGGAGCCTTACACATGAATCGATAGACTCATCGTTCTTCCGAAGTTTTCGGCTTAAAGTAGTTCACTCAGGGACAGGTTTCCATCTTGGAGCCACTTTTGTCTCGAAGTTGCCAAAAAGAGATGTGTTCAAGGTTTCGCGGAATATTCTGGTGGAATCTTACATACGAATCGGTGGAATTATCGTTCTTTCGAAGTTTACGGCTAATAGTAGTCCACTCAGGGCCAGGTTTCGATCTCGGAGCCACTTTTTGTCTCAAATTTGCAAAAAAGGATGTGTTCAAAGTTTTGGGGAATATTTCGATGGAATCTTACATAAGAATCGGTGGATTCATCGTTCTTTCAATGTTTCCGAATTATATTATTCCACTCTGGGCCAGGTTTCCATCTCGGAGCCACTTTTTGTCTCGAAGTTGCCAAAAAGGGATGTGTTCAAGGTTTTGGGGAATATTCCGAAGGAATCTTACATACGAATCATTGGATTCATCGTTCTTTCGAAGTTTCCGACTTATAATAGTCCACTCAGGGCCAGGTTTCGAGTTCTGGCCCAGGTTAAGTCTCAAAGTTTCCAAAAAGGGATGTGTTTAAAGTTTCGGGAATATTCTGACATACGAATCGTTGGATTCATCGTTATTTCGAAGTTTTCGACTTATAGTAGTCCACTCAGGTCCAGGTTCAGAATACCTTAATTGAACTTAAACTCGTAATCTTCTTTAACTCAAAAACTCATACCCAGAACCCTAGAATCTGATATCAGATGTAGAAAATATGATATCAAAGACTTAATGAAAACTTAACATAAACTTCTCTTAAACAAATCTCTTTCTATTGACGTGCATAATCCCATGGCTCAACAACCTACTTATAGGAAAATAAACTTGATGACTAAGAAGACAATTCTTTGCTAATAAAACTCAAACTCTAATAAAGACAACTTTAGAAACTCATAAGTTCTAAATATATCTAACTCTTAATGCTAAAGCAACTTGTTTCTCAAGTTGTCTCCAGTTTCCAAACTCAGACACGCTCACAATAACACGTGACAGCTCCTACTGGTTGCTTCCATATACGACATCAACTCATGTTGGTTGCTTCCGCTGCTTTAATCATACGATATCAATTACTCCCAGTTGGTTCCATAATATCACATCAACTCCACTTAGTTTCTTTCATATAGGAGCATCAACTTCTTCTTGTTTTTCACTAAGACGACATCAACTATGCTTAGTTGCTTCCACCAACTATATCTTGGTTTAATCTTCAACAGTTTTTCATAGCGTTTTTATAAAGAAAAAGTCAGTATGTTCAGCATATATCTAATTCCACTTAAGCTAACTTATCCACTATGCTCTGTCTCTTATCACGGGGCCTTCTCTATGAATATAAATTAGGGATGTATATTACATGTGCTCATTTAGGGTACTGGATGCTCCTAATATGGAATTCCTTTTCGGACTTGATATGCTGAGACAACATCAATAGAATCTTTGGGTTTTAGACTTTATTTTATATATGCTGATTTGAATAAGGTTTTACAGTATGGCTAAGCTGCATATTAGGATAAAAATTCTGAATAAGTCTATAGTGTGTGATAGATTTGAAGGAAAATTTCTTAAGGGTTGGTGGTGGAGAGGTTTCAGTTCCATTTTTGCAAGGTACTTTCTTTACTTTACTTTTCTGTCAACAGTTTGTAGTTTATTTGCTAATTTGAAGCTATTCCCTTGTCATGCCCCGCCTTTTCCCCTGATTTGGTTTGATTGGTGTATCTGAGTTTCTGAAATTTCTTCTATTTTTCTTTTCCATTAATCATTTGCAGAAAATCACCTCAGTTTTTTGATAGGCATGTTTCTGATTCAGCTATTGTTCCTGTAAGTACAACACTTAGAGCTCCTTCTTTTAGTAAAGTATACATGGTTTTCTTAGTACTTTAGTAGTAGTCATGTATGGACATTACACACTACTCCTCTCCATGCTTTTTTTTATTTCGCATATATCATGTTTGCCAATGGCGAAATGATGCTGATATTAAATTTTGAGCCCAAAACCTTTATAAACATTGTGCTTCATATTCTAGAACCATAAGCTGATCGGTATACGGTTTTGAATTAGGTTCATAAATATTTCTGATCTGGGTGATCTTGGTGTTGGGTGCAATAAGCAAAACAAGAAAAACTCAAATAAGCAAAAGTTATTGATACTTAGCTTCTTTGTAATGGAAGTGATCGATTTGACGAGATAGACGAGCTCCCTAAATCTCCTCAATGGCAACAAGGCAAAACTTTGGAATAAACATAGTGAGACATATGTTCAACACATTGTCCTTTAGACATTAGCGCTCGGATACACCCAAAAGTGATGATATAGCCCTCACAGGACGGATATCTCCAAGATAAAACACTCAATTACACCTACTACTAGCATATGTAGTAGATGTTCAACTTGAGCTTAAAAACTATGAAAACCCCTTAAGGAAAATCACGAACGAATAAGAAAACATATAAAATATATTCTCTTGGGGGTCCCTCTAAAATATAGAGCAACCCCTTTCCCACGATTTTTACAAAAGTATTGAATTTGTTTATATAATGGAACAAAACAACATCAGAGGAAGAACTCCCCGATGTGAGACTAAAAAGCTTATATAGTCTCTTAAAACAACTAAAAAGTAGAAACTCCACAATGTGGGACTAATAAGTTTTTTCATTCATAAAAGAAAACAATAAAATATAATTATATTAAAACCTTAAAAATCCTTTTTTAGTAATTGTTTTCCAACAATCCCCCACATGAATGAAAACTCAATAAAACTCGAAAATACAGATAGATCTTGGTAAATCAACAACCCAATCTCATGACCTGAACTGACTGAAAAGACAGACAAATCGTGTATGTTGAAGTCATACTAGCCATTCCAACGTCATTTCCCTCACACAATAGTGTGTTGACCCAGGGTCATACTATGGATTGCAAAAATCATATAGTATATAGAGCTTTCATCTTTAGTTCCTGACAAGTGATACTAAAGGTTCCTTTCACCAAAGTGAAAAAGTATGAACTAGTGAACCCTTAGTGACCCTTAGGTCCTAAGTTCCAGTAATACCAAAACCATCAAAACGAAAATCACATAAAAAGTGCAGGAAATACCATTTTAGGCAGAGGTGTCCATGAGGTCTTGAACCTTTTCTTAGTGAGATATTACCGGAATTACTTGCTAGAGATAGTGAACTATGTCTTGAAGTTCTATTGTTTGATGTAGTTCGCGATAACGACCATGGATGATATCTCCAAGGTTGCATCCAAGCTCGTGCCGCTTTTTCCAATTTGTCCCAGGATATATCTTGTTTCTCAGAATGCTCTAGGGAATCAAATCTCATATTATCATAGGAAGCGGCCCCACTTCCTCATTCAAATAGGTGAGTTTCCATAAAGAGTGTTACTGCTACACCCCAATTCAATTTTAAATTGAAACTATAGAACTCATTAAAACTTCTTTAAAGTCATCTTTCACATGCAGTCACACTAGCACGTCTACACCATAGGGAATTAGGGACAAAGAATTAAATTCTCTGATAGTGTTTACCTTTACCCACCAAAAATTAGTTGTCTCATTCGAAAACTTGATCTTGGGATCCCCAGTCAGCAAGGTTGAGTATCCTTCATAGCAAATTTAACAGAGTAATCTGTATGAATGATTTGGAACAGAAATGATTGTTTGAATAAAGCTAAAACAAAAAAAAAATTCTCTATATAATAACATAGTTTTTTTGAGAGACCTCATTCACCGGAGCTCCACGTTAATTCTCGCTTCTGGTTGATTCTGACCCCACCATTTATTAATTTTTGGTAATAGAATATTAAATTTTAACTAATAGAATAATATTTTTTCTAAAATTAAAATAACTAAATGTTAAAAATCTTTTTCTTGCCTCCCATAACAAAATTTTAAAAATCTCCTAACATGCCAATAATATATCAAATCACGATTCCATCGGATAATCAAAAAAATAAATCTAATGATCATCACGTGATGAAATAATGGATCGAATGATCTTCACGTGATGAAAAAAATTGATCGAATGATCATCAAGTGTCCAGTGTCCATTGTCCGTTTACATACACAAAAAATGTTATTTTCCTAATTATATCCCAAACTATCAATTAAATCGAGAAAAAAATAAATTTTCTAAAAAAACCTGATTAGCACGGTCATAAATCTTTATTCTGCAAAACTTGATTGGCCCGGTTATGAAACTCTTTTCCGCAAATCTTTGTTGGTGGCTGCACATCAATTAGATCTTTTTAGTAATCTGTGTGAGTGATTTGGAACAAAAATGATTGTTTGAATAAAGCTAAACAAAACAAAAAAAACAAAAAATGCGCCAATACAAAAGAAACTATGATTTCCAATAATCATTTTTTTAATTTATTTTTTTCTATAATTAACAAAACATAGAAAATGTAAACAAAATCCTTACGGATTATTTTTCCTTATTAAAAAAATATTTTTTCATGGTTAGTAATTGAAAATATTACTTTAATTATTTAAAAAGTATTAATTAATAATTAATAATTAATGTACGATTTCTATAATCTTTATCTAATGGTTACTAATTAATTGCGGCTATTTTGTATGAGATTTTGTTACCTTAAATGGGAATTTTTTACTATTTCGTCATTATATATAATTGTAAAATTTGGCATGATGCTTTTTATATAAAGTGCTGCAACAAGGGTGGAATTTCATTGTTCTCCCGATAGTTTTTTTTTCCCACACGGGTAGGGTTTATTATTTTTGAATATTAGTGTTTATCATTTTTGTCATTATATTGCAGGTATTTTTGATATTAATGTTCACTTATTGACGGTGGTTTTTGGTTTGCAGGTACTGGACACCCAAAAAAGTCGGGACTTTTTGGCTTTGGTGCAAACTAACACTCGAAGTATTGTAGAGTAGAGTTTCTCCATAGAACAAAAAATGTTGTTGCTGCTGCGATATTGGCCGGTGAAGCTCGCCTGAAGGTTTTTTTTTTTTTTGTTTGTATTTTGGTATAATATGATAAAAATTACTATGTTGATGATATAATTTTCTTTTTCTGATTTCTTTTTCCACTTTAGATGTGCATTATAATTGTCGATCCAGAGCAAATGTTCTCATTTCTCGATGATACACTTCTCATATACTATTTATACTTTTCATTGACACATTGTGGACTTGCAGATCAGGCGTGTTGATCCAACATTAGAGCTGAACCAGATTTAAGTGTAGTGCACTTGCCAGTCTTGCCTAGCCAATGCAAATTGAATTCTTCCTCTCTTTTTTTTTTCCTTTTTTTTTTTTTTGAGCGCGCTAGACCTTTGCAGAAGTGTAATGCAAAGGTAAGGCGATGCATGAAAACCCCGGCATCAAGCTACTGTGATGGAAACTCACATAATTGAAAAGTCTGAACAGCAACATGTGCAAATTGAATAATCCAAGAGATGCTAAATGTGCAGAACAGAACTTGTGAAGCCAGGATGATCAGGGGTTTCATGCTTACAGTTTTTTTGGCATGGCCATAGTTTTATTTCACAGTTCAAGTACCATAAACCCAAGACTACGAGCCGCAGAAAAGTTGGCTGGAAGGAGCAACATATCAAAGACATAAATGACTTGCGCAAATAAAATGACAACAAAAGGCCTTAACTAGAAAAATCCTCCTAACCATTCATTAACTACAATTCATTTGTATGAAAAGATTCATTCTGCTATGAGAATAATAGAGGCGTGCAGTATCGAGCTAAGAAAAACCCCAAACATCTTTTAACTACATACTAATTGAAACAGAACTAGCTCAAAAGAGAATTAAAAGGATTTGATATATCCCCCGAGAAAAGAGGCGGCAAAAATATAAGAGCTTACCGCTCCCATCTTTACCTAAAGAAAACTTAGTAATATGTTGCTCCCATCTTTACCTAAAGAAAACTTAGTAATATGTTCTAGACCGTTCGCCAGAATGCTTATTATGATGACCCTTACATGTATTTTGGAATAAAAATCAGTGATAAGCTTGCTCAAGTTGGGGTTCGCATTCTTCCTACCCATGGGTAAATAAATGAGCTTACACATCTCCATTGTAATAGCAATGCCAAATTTGTGGGTCATTGAGATTTTTTTTTTTTTGCTTTTCGTTAACTGATAACTTATGTTTTCCATTCAACCTAATTAAGTATATATAGTTTAAAAAAGTGGTAGAGGGAGAGATTGATTGCCCCGGACAATGTAACAACATACCACAACTTAGCTGTGTTAAACTTTTAAACACTTAATGTTGGGATCTTGCAACAATGAACAGCATGTTAGATGTATCAAAAATAATATGTAAGAACTAATCCGAAATAACTCTACCAAAACAACTTGACGAAGGCATAATCACAGGTTCAACAAGTTGTCCTTAACACATTAGTTCGCGGGTATACTCGAGTTGAGTAATGCTAAACCCCTCACAGCGAAGATGTGTCCAGGATAAGACTGCCTGATATAACTTGAGTTAGCACAACACAAGTTACCCATTCTTCGAACTTAGCAAAGGGGATGGAAGTAAAACGTATGGAGAAACCCTAGAACGAAAGAAGAATTTTCGATGTATTTTGAAGACAGAATTTCGAGTTGTATTTAAAGGAGAAGATACTTTCAAATCAAGTTAGGTTTTGGTTTTCTTCAAAAACTAGTAAAACACCTAAAAGGAATTTACCCATAAATAAAATTCTAAAAAATATTTTAGGAATTAATTTCCTAAAGAAAAACTCGCCCAAAAAATAAATCCGAGTAGAAGAGGAACTTGGTGCATGGCATACACGCATATTGCATGGGTCAAAATATGTATTTTGTAATTTGGACCCATAAGTCACTAGATCAAACCACACCAAGACCAAAATAATTTTATTAAAACTCATTTTTCTCAAACACTTAAAACATTAAATAGATGAAATTTGTAATTGAACTTTGTGCTTAAATCATTTTATCATGCCTGCAAAACATATTGCCAGTTTTGTTATTAGGTGCTTAAACCGAACGAGACACCTTAATTTACTATGTAAGTTTCGGTTTTGGAGGAGGTGTTCCTAATGATGCCACATTTGTGGTGCTCTTCAATGTAATCCAAAGTCTCGATTTCAGACACATTAACTCTACTATTGCGTAGCATCTCTTTGGCGACATTTCTTTTTCTTTTTCTTTTTTCATAAGCACATCATTTCTTGGATTTTTTGTAAGCCTCTTTGTTTATATAAACATGGACTGTACCCTTCATCAACCATCCTACAAATCGGGTTTATTATATTGCCTACATAGTTATGTTTCGGAAGGACACTGATAGAAATTCCAAGAATGCTGTGTTGGTCATTTATAACTATTTGAGTTTAGGCAGTAATTGTTTCGTTCTTTTTTCTTTTACCATTTTCCCCTTTTCCCCTTAATTTATCCTATATATTTCATGGTTTAGTTTTTAGGGTTCAATGAAGTCACTCCTGAGCTTTTAAGTTGCCTTGGTCACTATTTTCAGTTGAAAGTTTTCATGCTGACCAGTTACATTGTGCAGAAGTACTAGAGCTAGCTTTACGCCATAGAATAATAAGCTTATGTAAATATATCAGGCATTTCAGCACCGAGACAAATTCGGAGGTTGCCTGATGGTGTAGATATTAGATGTTGATATCTGGAATGATATATGGTGTGTTAATTTGGAGGTTTTGTATCTAAGTGAAAGGGATAGAGGTGTTATTGCAACTGATATAGATAGACGTGCTACTTTCAGGGGGTTAGTCAAATAAGATTTTGAATGACTTCTGGGGAGTTCGCAAATCTACTGTTAGTCCATAGAGATATTTGGAGAGTCTCTTAATATCTCTTGTTATTGGTTAAAGACTTTTTTTAAGTCATTTAAATTCTCTGAAATTCAATGTTATTGGATTAGGATTTCATAAGAGTTACTCCAACGCTCCTGTTATTCGAATGAGAATTGAAAGTCATTGATTTGTTGTTTTCAGAGATTTGGAGAGACTTTCTCTTAAAAATAGGCATGATAGAAATCTCTCCTTAAGAGGTGATATTTCTAGAGACTTGGAAATTTGGAGATTTTTTTGGTTTTGGGAGTGAACCATTTTTTTTATCTACTTGTGTCTTATTACACTTAAGGGTCACTTGGAAAGGGGTAATCAAGACAAAATGTAGAATAATGTTATTTTTTAAATTGGAGAATATATATTTTAAAATCGGGTATGTGAGTCTTTATGATTTTAAAATATATAATTTAGAAGTTATGATTTTTTTCTGGGATATTTAACGTTTGGTACCCAACAAATAACCCTTTTGTGTCCAAATCTAGGTACCCAATATTTAACCTTTCCGGAATAAAGTGAATGAAAATTTAGGCATAGGACAGCAGTGCGATTTATTTTGACAATGGACACATATTTCATTAGGTGGTCATGGTACTTTTATTATTACTGTAGGGAATTAATCAGGAGATATTATACAATTTTGTCTCTACAAATCACATAAACTTTCTACAAATCTCATTTTTTTGTCCCTACAAATCTCTTTTTTTGTCTCCACAAGTCACAAAGACTTTCTAAAATTCTCTCGGAGAATCACTAGAAATCTCTAGAAGTCACTCAAATTAAAATTCTATGAAAGTCCATAGAAATCTTGTTTGACTACCCCTTATTTATTTTCAAACTTAATGCATGATGGGGAATGGATTCTTCCTTTAGAAGTTGTAAATAGGCAAGCTTACGCCTGACTTCATTAGGGAAGATATTTCGTGATTCGTGTCCCTATTGCTGATCCTCTCTCTGATCCTCAAGAAATTGTGCCCTCATATTATTAGTAATGGTATGGGTAATTACGGTGATACTCTCTCTGATCCTCAAGAAATTGTGCCCTCATATTATTAGTAACCCTGACCCCATTCACATATCTCACCATAATTCCGGCAACATAGAGAACTATTCTAAATCGTGCATTAACGGTGGGAGAATTACAGGAAAGTTTAGAGCTCTTGTTTATGCTATCTCTATGGGAAGTTCAGCGCATAAAACTAGGAGACCGTGCTTAGATTACTCCGTCGACGGTGCACCCATATTTCAACTCGGTGCGGACCAAACCGACCGGTTTGATCTGTACACCCCTTTACAAAAGGTTAAGTACATCCCTGTCTTAAACTCATTAGAAAATACCAATAATTTAATCTACTTTTTCAAATTTTTTGGTCGCTCTCGGGATGAGATGGGTGTTTATATCATATCGGAGATTTCAACCCCATGGGTGCGTTTATTAATGAAGTTTCAGAAAGACTGTTCTAGGATTAGAACAAAAACCAAAGGATATAACCAAAACCACAACCCAATTGGAAAAACCAACCAAATAAGCGGTGGCTCTAATAGGAAGTTGCTTAAGTACCACCACAGCTGATTTATCTATAATGTTAGACTTCAGAGCAGCACTTCATCCAAGAATAGAAAAGTGACATACTATTGCACCAATTCTAGTCAGCATAGCCAAAACAACACGTCTCACCCCTACGTATCAATCAATCAGACTGCTAAAGCCATACCCCGGCACACTAAACATGGCATGATTATCAAAATTAATGTTTTATATACTAAAGTGCTTTTAGGCTTGGTGTTTTCAGAACCAAAAGGAGGTAAAGAACATCACAGTGGGTTGTTTTTCTTTATTACTAAAATTTCACAAATTAGTAATATCACAGGTCTAACGATTATGAATACAGCGAACAATCAAGAAATGCTTAATCTATCTAACCAAATGATGGAGCAGTTGATCTTACCGGAGGAAGAACCGGAGGAAGTTCTAATGGACAAAACCTTGCTCAAAAACTCTCCGAGCTTAGATTGGTCTCTGACAGTGCTGGGAAGAGTTTGTACTGGCAGATTAGTACTCAAATGGGAAGTCATCAACCACATCCGAGCGGAATGGAGAATGACAACACCACCAACTGTTTCTCCATACAAGAATAAAGATATGAAGAATATGTATATCCTAAAATTTCACAATAAGTCTGATTTTTTCAAATTGAAGGAACAGAGGCCGTGGTATGTAAAAGGAGATGTTATGGTGGTACACCCAATCCCATCAACTGGTATTCCGAAAGATAACAGCTTGGATTTTCGCAGTGAGCTCTTTTGGCTGAAAGCAGTGGATGTGCCTATTCATTACATTACAGAGAAACGTTTGAAGATGATAGTGAGCCCAGCAGGGATTTACCAAAAGCATGATGACCCGGTTGGAACCAATATGCTTGAAAAGGATGTTATGGTTCAAGTCACGGTCAATTTATAAAAGAAGGTGGCTAGGGAAATGGTGGCAAAAGATGAAGATGGGGAAAGGTACATAATCAAGTTTGAATACGATACCCTACCAAGCTACATATGCGGCAAATGTGGCATTATTGACCACCCAGAAGAACCATGTGAAGGAAGAAGACAGTGGCTGAACCCAAACACTCAGGCTACCACACCAAGAATCAGGGTGACTGAAGAACATATCAGAGAGCGAAATCAGGAAATGAGAGACGAAGACACTACAAATACAAGGATTGTCGCAACCATTTCGAAGGAATCGATTATCTATACTGTGATGAATAAAGCTCTAGAGTTGGAAGGTGCAGGCAGTCCTAAAAGAGGAGGCCTTAATGAGGGAACAAGGGGAACTGCAGCGTTCGCCACACCGGATGCAGTGATGCAGGAAGGTAATAACAATGCAGGAAGAGAATTGGAAACAACGGGAAAGCTCTCGGCTGCCCAAAAGGAGAAAGGGGCTCACACAAATACGGGTCATACTTTATCAGACAAAGAACTTGCTGGAATCATCAATACTAAAAAAGGAATTGTTATCAAGGATAATAGTGAACTGGAAAATACTACTAACTTCAATGACTTACTCCAACAAAACATAAACCCTTTCGATTACCCGGTGGCAACACCCAATATGCAGCCAATCCATCAAGCAAACACCAATTCAGGTCCTAAACAACCTCAAAGGGCTAGGAGAGGAACCAATTCTAAACCAAAACCTGCATACACTCCCAAACCAAAACCCACCATCAAGAAAGATCAGGGGAAGAACCATAACACAGGAAAAAGAAAAACGGTAGAGGATAAACCAAGCAACCAAGAAGGAGAAATCAGCAAGAAACCTACATGGGAGAACAAGGGTAGTAAAAAGCTCCATGATGGATCGTCCTTCAATATTGGTTCAACGGCGACATCTGCAAAAAACATAAAGCTCGGACAATCTATGATCCCGAACGTGTCTTTAAACACTGACTCTGCGACTGGCAACACAACTGTAGATGTTCTCACTAGCTCGCTACAAGGGACAAGCAATGACGAGCATACTTTGGAAAGGAATGCGCAATCGACTGGAGATAACAAAATTCCTCTACCGCAGGGGAATCAGGTACACAACAATACTAGGATAAAAGCTATAAAATTTTCAAATTACTTTCATGCTTTATATAACAATAATATCGGTGCTTCGGGTAATAACCATAGAAAAACATTAACAGCATGCTATAAATATCATTTGAATAATAACCATTTCAGACACCTTGCTGGAAATCTAAAATTATTGGCATGGAATTGCCAAGGTTTAAAAAACGATACGACACAATCCTACCTGAAGGATATTGTCAATTTGAATGACCCAGATATATTATTTCTGTCCGAAACTAAGAATGTGGGTCAATTCGTTGCGAATTGTACCATGAATCTGGGGTATAAACATTGGTTTATTGTTGATCCGATAGGCCTTGCCGGGGGACTGGTGGTCGCCTGGAAACAAGGTAGGGCAAAGGGGCAAAATGCCCCAATTTCGACCACCAAGAAACAAAAATGCCCCAGATGTTAGGCAAGAAACCAAAATGACCCAATCCGTTAGTTTTACCTATTATAGTCAAGCCGGGGCATTTTGGTTCACTTTGACTGGTCAACTCTAGGATGAAAAGTCTATTTTGCCCTTATGTCACATGTTTAAAATTCAGGGTTCAGGGTTTAAAATTCAGGGTTCAAGGCCTAGGGTTCAGGGTTTAGGGTTCAACGGTGGTGGTGGTGGCGGTGTTGGGTTCAGTGTTTAAACTTCAGGATTTAAGACCTAGGGTTGTGGTGGTGGTTGTGATGGTGGCGGCGGCGGTGTTGGTGGTGGCGATGGTGGTGGTGGGGGTGGCGGCGGTGTTGGTGGTTGCGGTGGTGGTGGTTGCCTAGGGTTCAGGGTTCAAGTTTTAGGGTTCAGGGTTCAGGGTTTAGGGTTCAGCGGTGGTGGTTGTGGTGGTGGTGGTGGTGACGGTGATGGTGATGGTGGTGGTGTTGGGTTCAGTGTTTAAACTTCAGGATTCAAGACCTAGGGTTGTGGTGGTGGTTGTGATGGTGGCGGAGTCGGTGTTGGTGGTGGTGATGGTGGGGGTGGGGGTGGCGGCGGTGTTGGTGGTTGCGGTGGTGGTGGTTTCCTAGGGTTCAAGGTTTAGGGTTTATGGTTTAGGGTTCAGCGGTAGTGGTTGTGGTGGTGGTGGTGGTGGTGGTGGTGGCGGTGATGGTGGTGGTGGTGTTGGGTTCAGTGTTTAAACTTCAGGATTCAAGACCTAGGGTTGTGGTGGTTGTGATGGTGGCGGCGACGGTGTTGGTAGTTGTGATGGTGGTGGTGGGGGTGGCGGCGGTGTTGGTGGTTGCGGTGGTGTAATTCGCGTCAGCGGTGGCGGTGACGGTGGTGTTGTTGGTGGCGACGACGATGGTGGTGATGGCGGTGGCGGTGGTGTAATGAAGTTAAAGGTAGTGAAAATACCCCATTTTGACAGAAGGGCAAAAGTGTCATTTTTTGGCACGTGCGTGGCCACATGCTCACTGTTTTGACCACTTAACCATGCCTAACGGAATATCTAACAGATTGGGGCATTTTGGTCACGTTTTGGGGCATTTTGGTTTCTTGCCTAACGTCTGGGGCATTTTTGTTTCTTGGTGGTCGAAATTGGGGCATTTTGCCTCTTGACCCAACAAGGTAATCAGTTAAAGATAGGAGTTTCCTTTGATAATCTAATTAACTGCCATATTACTAACCACATTAATGGAAGAGAAACTATAGTCTCATGCGTGTATGGACCGGCGAATTGGCCTCAAAAGGAGAAATTCTGGAACTACATCTCTGAAGCTGCAAGCACTTTCAACAATGAATGGATTGTTATACGTGATCTTAATCTCACTCTTCATCAACAAGAGAAGAGAGGTGTTGGTGCTTTCGACGGGGGGAAGGCAGATAAGATATTAACTTTGTTAGCTAGAGCTGATCTGCAAGATTTGGGTCACCTAGGATACAATTTCACTTGGACAAACAAAAGAAAAGATGGTAAGTTAACTGAAGCTAGATTAGACAGAGGTTTAGCGAATACCGATTGGTGTAGGAGTAACCCGGAAGCAACCATCACTCACCTCATAGCCGTGGGCTCTGATCACAGCCCCATTCTTCTAAATACAAAACCACATAGCAATTCTTCTCACAAACCATTCAAAGTCCTAGGCATTTGGCTGCAACACCCTTCTTGCAAGGAGCTGGTCAAAAAGGCTTGGAACAAACCTACTCAAGGAAGTAAAGCCTTCAAGTTAGCCAAAAAAATTAAAAGACACTAAGCACCAGATCAGGCTGTGGAACAAGTATACTTTCGGTGATATAAAAGTAAACATCAGCAGGGCTAAGCTACAGATGCAACAGTTAACCGGAGACTTGAACCTACAAGATAGAAGTGCAGTTCTACGGAATAAGGAAGAGGAATTAGCCTACTGGTACAAAACAGAAGAAAAGTTTTGGAAGGACAAGAGTGGTGACAAAGACATAGTGCTGGGAGACCGAAACACGGAGTATTTCCATCAAAAGGCGGAAAAGAGGTATCGAAGAAACAAAATTATAACTCTACAAGATAGTAATGGGGTGTGGATTGAAGGGAAAGAGGAAGTTGAGTCACTGGTAACAGAACATTTCCAGGCGGTAGCGACTTCTAGTAACATTTCTATTAACACTGACTACCTAGATGTGGTTAAGCAGGTTATTAGTGAGGAGGATAACAAACTCCTCACCCAACTACCTTCCTTATTGGAGGTAAAAGCTATTGTTTTTTCGATGGATCCGGATAAGGCACCGGGGCCAGATGGCTACACTCCTTTCTTCTTCCAAACCAATTGGGAGATAGTGGGAGAGGATGTCTACAATATGGTTCTTAGTTTTTTTCAAACTGGACACATTCTAAAAGAGAATAATGCTACCTTCATCTCTCTTATACCTAAGGTTGAATTTCCTCAAAAACCTTCTGACTACAGGCCAATCAGTTTGTGCAACATAGTTTATAAAGTGATTTCGAAAACTTTGGCTAATAGACTCAAGAGTCTGTTACCAAAAATAATATCTCCTTACCAGGCAGCCTTCATACGGGGAAGGAATATTTCTGATAATATTATGGTGGCTCACGAGCTAATCCATTCTATGAGGACTAAGAGAGGAAAGGAGTTCCTCATGGGCATCAAAATTGACATGTCGAAGGCTTTCGACAGAATTTAGTGGAATTTCCTACTCTCTGTAATGGGAAAACTGGGTTTTAATGAAAAGTGGTGTTGTATGGTGGAACAATGCATATCCACAGTCACATCTAAAGTTCTAATAAATGGTGTTCCCGGAAATAGGTTTGCTCCTACTAGAGGAGTAAGGCAGGGGGATCCTCTATCCCCCTAATTGTTCATCATGTGTATCGAAGTGCTATCTAGAACACTGTCCATTGCTGAAAAGAAGGGCTTAATTCATGGCATCAAAGTGTGTCCTAATGCTCCTTCTATTTCTCACCTGCTTTTCGCGGATGATCTTCTTGTTTTAACTAATGCTAATAATGAAGAGAGTAAAAACCTCTTCAAAATCTTCTCTGATTTTAGCAAAGAGTCGGGGCAACTTATAAATTTTGAAAAGTCTGGTATTTTCTTTAGTGATAACACACATCAATCGGTGGTGGATAGTGTTACTAACACTCTTGGTGTGAAGGAGATATCCATTAGAGACAAGTATTTAGGGTCACCCCTATTTACCCATGTCTCTAAAACGGATTCTTTTGTGGTCTCATTGACAGAGTGGATAACAAGCTGAAAAGCTATAATACCACTCTATCCGCGTCTGGAAAGTCGGTCTTGGTTCAGACCTCGACATCTACTGTTCCAATTTTTCAAATGAATAGCTTTAAAATTCCTATTGAAGTTATAAACAAAATTTATAGGTTACAAAGACAATTTTTTTGGGGGAAAGATAAAGAAGGAAGTAAAGGTGTCTACCTAAGAGCTTGGGTTTCTATGTGTATTCCTAAGAGCTTAGGAGGGCTGGGATTTCTTAATCTCAGAGTCTTCAATGCTGCCATGATTGGTAAGGTATCCTAGAGACTAATGAAAGATCCAACAGCCTTATGGGCACAGATATATGAGCACAAGTACCTAAAGGAGAAGAACATTCTACAACAAAACTACAAATGCCCTACTACAGCTTCTTGGGTTTGGAAGAATATCACAAGGGAGGCACACAAGGTCAGAGATAATTCGCTGTGGAAGGTTGGAAACGGGAACAATATCAAAATCTGAGAGGATAAATGGTGCAAAGAGGGCATTACTAGGGTCAAAAATTATAAGGATCTTCCTCCACTGACTTGGTTGAGTGAACTGATGGATTTCAGGGATCATGAGAGGATTTGGGATATGCAAAAACTAAAGACATACCTGGAAGACCATTGCATACCTAATATCATAACTATTGAGATAAAAAGCGGGGAATAGGATAAACTTACCTGGACTTTGGAACACAAAGGTGGATTCACTACTAAGTCGCTTTACAATAAACTGATTCGTGTTGGAAGAACGGAAGATGATCAGGCTCAGAGAATGTGGAAAGAACTTTGGAGTATGAATGTCATGCCAAGAATTAAAACCTTCATCTGGAAGTGTGTGCTATCGATTTTACCTCTCAATGAAAGGATTGGCCAGATTATTCACTCGATAAACAAATTATGCCCCAACTGTGGGAAGCAGGAAGAAACCCTAACCCACTTATTTATGTATTGTGATTTTACTCTTGCGGTGTATGATAGGCTAGATCTTAATATGCTATACTTAGAGATAAATGATTTGGACTTTCACAGGTGGTTTATGAACTGCTTATATACTCCTTCACATGATACTGACCACAAAGAAAATTATGCAGAAGTAATAGGCACTGCCATGTGGGGAATCTGGAAAGCTAGGTGCGAGTTGGTTTTCGATAAGAAAACTCTAAACATAGGGAGAACAACTGATTTGATTGTCACAACCATAAACAGTAATAGATATACTAAACACAACCTGGAAAATAGTCGGGAATTAGAAATTAAGAGGTCTAGAGTTTCAGTGAAACCTGACAAGTTTACGGTTAAGGTCAGTATTGCGTGTGCTACTAGAAGGAGTTCTAATTTTGCTGTCATAGCACTCATTAACTCTGACAATACAGGGGCTTTCCTTGGAGGAAGGACTCACTCAACAGTAGCAGAAGGCGGGACGGACTTGGAGGAGCAAGCAGCTTCTACGACAATCCGATGGTTACAACAATTGAATCACCCAAATGTGCAAATTGAGAGTGACAACGAGAAAGTCTTGGAAGCAATTTCTCTTCAGGTTTTAGACCTCCGTAGCGATCCAATCAAGCTGCAGGGAGACAACACTAAAAACTTTATATTATGCATTAAGAGTATTTGTAGTATTCGCCTAATCCCCGTTGTTGAGAACAATATAGCGGGTAACCTGGCAGCGAAAAGTCTCAACTTGTCTGTTTTTTGTAATTGGTATCCTGAAACTCTAAAGTTCTTTCTGCCTGATCTGGTAAGACAGGAAGGAAACAAGGTGTTCGTCATGTAACTTGCAGGGTAACCCCCTGTTTCTTTTATTAAAAAAAAAAGTGTCCCTATTGCTGGCAATATGAAAGGCAAAGGGATTTGGGAGGGAAGTGCAAATGGAGATGTGTCTTTCCAAAGTGCTATGACTTTTGTAGGGGTAAAGAAGTTACGGCCACATTTTTTTTTTTAATTTGTGGGAAGTAAAGGAAATGATTCACGGATTCTGCATTATAAAACTATTGAAACCAAAATAAATTTTTTTTTTTTTTTAAAAACGAGAGTAATAACATGGTGAGACTTCAAACTTCAAAAGTCTATTTTCCATATACATGCCAATGGATCATTTATAGCTTCTACAAAATTTGAAGTATAATTAGAGCGCGGGAACACAACCATTGAGCAAATGAATATTTCCAGTTCAAAATAATTTTGGTCCACCAAAACGCAAGTGGTTTAGTATGATATGTTTCTTAACTTTTCGGATTTTCGATAAACAAACAATAAACGATTAACACGGAGAGAAAATACATGTAATTATATCAAAAAGTCGCTATGAAAATCACAAAAAAAATAATATTAGGATCAGAATGTAGTAGTCATGACAGAGTTTGTGTCATGTAAGATATTCAATGGTAAATATAGTTCGTTAATCAAGTACGTGTCACTGTGGTTATCAACGATGAAAAAGAATATTCTTTTGCATAAATTTAATTTTGATGAGCTAGACGATATTCCAGTGCACCATGCAGGTAGCCAAGTAATTCCTCAAAATTATCTATATGTTGTATAAATTTAATTTTGGTAAACGAGCGGATATTCCATTACACTATCCAGATAATTCCTCACACTTATGTCTGTACAGTAAAACATCTATAAAATAATAGGTTTGGGACCACCCAAATTCTATTATTTTAAAGAGATATTACTTAATCGATAAATTAATAATTTATTATTTTATACTCCCTCCGTCCCATTTTTAAGTGACTTATTTGATTTTAGATTTTGTTCCACTAATAAGTGACCTATATCACTAAACAAAGAGATATTTCTAAAATTATCCTTTTAGACAATTATAAAAATTATAAGAAATATACATAATTTGATAGGCATGTTTATATTCGTTATGTAGGTGTTTTAAAATGCTTTTCAATGGTATGAAGTTTGCGAACATCCGTGGAGTAGTTTGAGAGATAAATCATTTCTAAATTTCACTAGTTATTATCCATAAGGGTATAATTGTAAAAAAATGTTTAAAAGTACTCTTTTCCTTGCTTCCTTAAAAATTGTGCAAACTTAAACTAGGTCACTTAATAGTGGGACGGAGGGAGTATATATAATAATAATATATTAATTTAAAGAGTAATTCTTAATTTAAAAAAATGGAAAAAATGAGAATTTCCATATTAAAAAAATAAAAATAATATATCTTAGGATAGATACCGAAATAGATTTTTAAAAGTGGAAAATATAGAAAAAAATAAAAAAAATATTAGCTGAAATAATTTTAGAAAGACATACAATTGTTTTTAAAGTAATAAATCTTATTAATTTCCATGAAAACAAAATTATACAGAATTCTTTTGTATTTAACATACAATTTACAATTCAGTTTAGTCACAAACAAACCAACATCGAATCATATTTTGAGAAAATTTAATGTGTATGATTATTATTTTTTATTTTCTAATGAAATTATTATTTTATATAATATTTGGGACCTATTAATGTTTAAGGGGAACTTTTGAAATGTATTATATTATAATTTTATCGAATTTATTATTTTAGCACTAAGGGCCCGAGTCGGGACTGAATTTTTTTATTATTTTAGCGAAACGATTATATTATCGAGTATTATTTTAAAAAAGTTTTACTGTATTCTACTTTAAATTTGTTTCTACTTATGCTAATACAATTCTAAAATTTATTCTATGTTCAATATGATTTCTAGATGAAAGTATTTTTCGGTTTGTAACTAAAAGAAGATCAAGAAAATCATTACTAAATATCAATCACCTTTAGTTTAACAGAAACCAACCGAATCACATGAAATAATCGAGATGAAGGTATTTATAAAAGAATCAAGTGGCATGATCTCAAAGACTATTATACCGATGATAAAGTGGACAACAAAGGCATGAATATATAAAAATTAGAAGCATGAATTCCACAAATTTATAATAAAATTAGAAGAAAGACTGGAGCAGTAGAATTTGTACTCAATTTATGAAGATGGAATAAGTACCATACCCTCTAAAGATGTAGCAATACAAGCCAAAGACATGTTAATAACTTTTTCTGGAGATTCGTTTTTAAGTTTTTTTTTTTTTTTCGTTGTCGTCATTAATTTAAAGGGTCGTATATTTATTAAATTTTATTTATTTTGAAAAAACTATCATTGTTTATATAAAACTAATTTTAAAATATGGATCTTCAAAAGCCAAAAATAGACACGTGCATAGCACGGGTGCAAATCTAGTTTTTTTTTTTTTTTTTGGTACACGAAAGGAAAACTGATTTAAGCAGCTTCAATCCAAAGAGAAGCAATATCAGAAGGAATTTGAGAGCTAGTCCACTTAGCTTGGACTTTGTGTAAGAATGCATAGTCTCCTAGAGAGTGAGCTGTTGTGTTAGCAGATTCCGAGATATTCTTGATTGTGCTAGAACTCATGTTCTCCAGCAGGTGTTTAGTATGCAAATCTAGTTAAACTAATAAAACGAATAAGTAGGCAAGCGGCAAGCCAAGAAAACTGGAAAAAAAATTGATCTCGCAATGCCAGATCATTTTTGAACTAGCACATTACAAACCGTTGGATTTTATAGATATGACATAATCAAACTGTGGTTAACATTGGGTTTAACCACAGTTAGCATTTTCTATTTCAAGCAGGGAAACAATGGAGGAGAGTTTCAGCACAAATAAGCGTGGGCATTAAACACTTGGTTTTTCTATGTAGTGATGTAAATTTTACAGTTTTTGGGTCAAATAGGCTATGGATTTGAATTCCTAGGTCTAAAAGACATGTAAACTATGTCAACCTTTCAAAAAGACATATGTTCAAATTTATGGTCCATATAGCCATCGTGGGCATTCTGCCCAAGTTTGTGACAAATATCTAGTAGCTAAGTTACTAAAATAACCCTGAAGAGAATATTATTCGAGTTTCTGTCAAAAACGTTGAAAACCGGATCTGAGTTTCTGTCACAGGAAGAAGAAGAAGAAGAAGAGCTCTGATCATCACAAAGCTTTGATTCAGTGAAGAAATCATCGTCATTTTAATTAGGAATCGATTAAAAGCTATCATCCTCTCATACTCTAGACGGCAAGTTCGATTTCTTTGTTTTTGATTTCGAAATTGATGATTCAATACTTGCTATTCTGTTTGTTTTTAATTTTGATTTTAAGTTTGATATAATCGTTGATTCAGTGTAACTATAAGATTCATATGTGGGTTTGAATTGAAATTCTGTTTATATGCACCTGGGTAAATTCAAATTCTGTTTATATGCACCATACATCTATAGAAATGATTTCTAGGGTTCATATGTGGGTTTGAATTGAAATTCTCATTTTTGTAAACAAGCAGCACCAAAACTTGTTTCATGTGAAGCTATTGGATCAGTAGAGATGGATCTGTTTTGGGGGTTCAAAGTTAAATGATGACGAGTACTTGGTTAGTGGATTTGAAGCTGAAAGTATTTAAGGGTCCTTACTGTGAATTTTGGTCTTTTGGTCCGAACAAGAAGAGATTAACAGCAGCAACGTTCCAGCAGGCGATGAAGTTGGCTGAATAGGTTTGATGAAAATGGAATGGAAGCTGGGGGTTTCTTGGTGGTTGATTAATTATAGTTTTGTTTTAATTCATAGCCATGACTTCGTACAAGGAGATAAAGTTTCAAGACTAAAACTCACTGCAGCAAGGTGAGATTGGAGTTCAGTTTCTGTAGTTGGGGTTTGATTGAGAAGGCGAGATTACAGTGCTATATATAGCTGACATTTATGCTGAGTTGTGCATTCAGTGGTAGAAGTGATGGTGCAACAGCTAAGTTAGGGTCAGTATGTTTGGCCAGTTTGCAATCGGTAGTTGTATGGAGAGAAGACGGCAACAGATTGGGAGTTTCATTGTTTTGGCAATGTTTGAAGACATGAATGGAGATGAGTTTTGAATGTAATTGGTGATTATTGGCACAGAACCAGGTAATTGGTGATTCTTTGTCGAAAAACAACATTGACTGCTAACTTTGCGATTGATTTTTATAGATGTATGGTGCAAATAAAGGAGTTTGTATAATTTGAATGTAACGATGGTGTATGGGTCTTTGTGAAACAGGAGATTGCAGGTGAAGAAAGATATCAAAAGGAGCTCAAAATTTGCCTTAAAGTCACCTACTCACACACCTGAAACTGTACGTCAACTGTTCTATAAAAGGCCTGGAAGAAACGGTCCAGGTACAACTTGGAGTTGCTTTGTTCATATTAATGATTGGAGTTGTTGTGTTCATATTAGATCATTATAGGTTTCCTTTGTTGTGTTGTTCAATAATTTGCAAAGTTTATGCCTCTCCAACTTCTTACCAAAATCAATAAAATGATTTCATTTTATACTTGTATGTGGGATCAAATTATGATGCTGCATCAATTTTGGTTCAAAGTTGCATTCTCTTCAGATTGGTATAATGGTGTTGGATCAATTTTGATGAATGTTTGCAGTGGTTTGTATGTGTTGTCCTACATCTTACCTTCTTTTGGCCAAGGCTATGGTTCCACTGTCACTGTTTGTAATGGCCTTGCAGCCGAGTGCATAATGTATATTTTTCTGTTTGTATGTGTTGTCCTAGATGCACCCGAGTGCATAATGTAGATTTTTCTGAATTTTTTGTTATTCTTCTTATTTTTCTTCTTTAATACTTCTTTTTGGTAGATGCTTTGATAGCAAATGTGATGGTAATGGTGGTGGATTTATTGCTCGAGATTATGAACTAATAATTTTGGTTATGTATAATATATTGTATGTGATTACTAGGATAAACATAGATTTATCCGTAAAGTACACAAGATGCACCTGAGTGCATAATGTATAATTCTGAGAGGAAATAGGTTTTGGATGGTTGCACCTAAGTGCATAATGTATTTTTTTTTGTTTTTTATAGGAAAAATGTTTTGGCTAGGTTGCACCTGGGTGCATAATGCATATTCTATTAGAAAATAAATTTTGGGTCAGGTTGCACCTGGGTGCATAATGCATATTGTTATAGAAAATAGGTTTTGACTGGGTGCACCTGGGTGCATAATGCACATTCTTACAGGAAATAAATTTTGTCTAGGTTGTACCTAGGTGCATAATGTATATTCCTATAGGAAAAAAAAATTCGCCAAGTTTTTTTTCGAGAAGAAATTTTGGCCAAGTTGCACCTGGGTGCATAGTGCATATTTTTATAGAAAATAAGTTTTGGTCAAGTTGCACCTGTGTGCATAATGTATCCTCGGCTTGGCTTAATTTTTTTTTTTCGAATTTCATATCAACAATGGATATTGTTTCGTAGAGAATTTCGATAGCTTTCCGAAAATATAAATTTCATTAGAATCCGACTTATATTCCGGAAGTTATGACTTTTCTCGCGATTAATTTTAATTGTAGAGAAAGAAAATAAATAGGAGAGAGAAAAGGATAAGAAAAAAAAATACTCCCTCCGTCCCAAAAAATAAAGTTTAAAGTTTTTAATTCAATTTTAGGGTATATATGACTAATATTTTTCAAAGCATGCCTTTTTCAAAACCTTCATGTAATTTGGGACTTGAAAAAAACCCTTTCCCTTCATATTTTTAAAGTCCATTTCTCCCACACTTTTATGGCCTATGGTCATATGACCCATTTTTTGGTAAATTTTATTGAACTATATATATCTTATCAACTTCCTAACTCTCTTTAGCTACCTATAATGTTGGATTGCCATAAAAACAAGGATTGTTTAATTGAAAATGACTGTGTAATAGTTAGCTCTGTCTTTTCTTATCTTTTGATGGAGCATATCCAATGGCAGATCATATCATCGCAATCACAGTATTCCAACTAGTAGTGCTAAAACAAATTCTAATGCTAACTGATAAGAGAGAGATTCAACGTATCGTTTAAAAAGACAATTAGGTACGATACATTTGATTTCGACCATGGAACAAATGCTGATTGTCTTTTAGTACCAGTCACAGAGAACCACCATATCTTGCGTAACTTTAAACTAATAGCATGAACATTCCGTGAAGCTGCCCGCCATATCATCTGAACTGAACCGTTTCCTTTTGATGGGTATTGAAATTCGTATAGCCCTTCAATTTCTATCAATTTGTTCCATACCCTGCTCTAGTCGTCCTAACAGATTTATGAGGAACTTTTCCTTGATAGCATGCAAACTGCGAACAAATATGCAAAACTCGGTAGTAAAGAATATCCTCGTAGGGAAGTTTTATCTCAACGTTGATTATCACAAGGAAACAATGGCTTGAGATTGCATCCAATCGACGATTAGATGACGCACATATCGTCTAAAGAGCTGCTATCAATGCCTAATTGAAAGTTCGACCAATAAAAAGAAAGTGGAAGAGGTTCGAATATTCGAAGGCATAAATGTGGTTAAACCCAAAGTTTGATGACGTCATATCTGTTGGATCCTGTAAGAGATGCTAGTTCAAAAAATGATCCCGCACTGCGAGATCAAATTTTTTTCCAAGAAAACTTAATGGGATATTTTATAAATTACCCATGTTTTAAATGTACACTTCAAAAATACCCCGTTTTTTACACATTTTCAAAAGTACCCCAAGTTTGACAAATTTTTTTAAATAAAACGGTAAACAGAAAGTTAGGGTTGTTAAACTCCACATGGCACCTACATAAAGTCTTAAAAGCCCCTCTGATTTATAGATGTTCCAAAATAACACTCATCCACTTCAAGGTTCTCAACTGACTTGACTGAGTGGTTTTGGCCTAAGACATGGGCATTGATCTGAGCTTGTTCTGCACCATCATTACGCTTCATGTGTTCGGTGCTGCACCATCTTGCTGTTATCATGCATTCCCAGCCATTGCCAATAACCCATCTTCATATCTTGTAGCATTCATTCGTTCCTCGACCAGTTTACTTCCATCATTTCTTTTTTTTAATCCCCATTGTACCAGCTTAGCAATTCCATCTTTACAACTACCACCAACACAAGAACTCACTGCTTCTCTGCTGTAGCTTTCCCATCCTTTCATTGCAGCAACTCTGCTATTGCTTTGTCAGTTTAAAACCATGCCACCATTTCATCTCAGCTACTGTTTCTTTGACTTTGAAATAACACCATCAACACCGTCACAGTCTCACCAGAACCAACTCATTTGAACTCTTGATTGCAGCTCTTCATCTTAGCTTCTCTACCAGTCGATGACTCTGTAAAGTAGATTCAGATAGCTCACCAACCATATTGCAAGACCGTAAGAAACCTCCCTAATATGAGAACATTAAGGCTTGGTACAAAACCAGTGGTTAAACCACCAAGCATATAACATAACTGTTATCATTAGTTCACATCTTCTTCCTTAAACAAAATATATTTCGCGAGTCAAAAGCTATATATCGAGGAACACTCAAGATTAACAACAAAAAGAAAAGAAACATAGGCGAATTACCCAAGACTATCTGCACCACCAAATATCACCATCGTCACCACCTAATAGTAATACCACATGAAATTGGATTTCTATCTCTATGTCGTGTGTGTTCGACTATTACCACATGTCATATCCCAACCACTGCACAAAAGTTCCGTCTCAAAATAACAAATGGTAAGATATGGATGGTGTAAAATAAAATCATGTGATTAAAATTGTACACAAACCAAATTACGAAATTTATAGATATCTACCAAAATCACGAACTTGGAGATAAAATTGAGAGATCATGTCGTCATAACTCCCATCAATTTTGTGCGGAAGTCTGTAACCTAGAGATCAAATTTCCAGATAGTTTTTATAACAAAAGCCATGATGGAGTTTATACCGTTAAACCCAATTTTCCCAGGGAAAAAAATCAGCCGTCTTGATCAATTTCATACGGTTTGTAGTACATCTTACTAAGTATCAATTTCATTGATGTTCTTCGCACACTGTAAGAAAACAACATACAGAACTAAATTCAGTAGCTATAAATCTAGTACAAAAAAGAACTACCGATCTATATGAATTTCTAGCGATGCAGCAAAAATAAAAGAGAAATTAGATCTATATAGACCTTAGATTTAGGTCAAAAGTAACCAACAAAATCATAACAACTTCATCAAAACAAAACAAACTAAACCTAAGAATTCATAAAACTGAAATTAAAACATACCTTATGATCCAAGATGGAAAACGGAGAGGAGAACCAGTCGCCTCCTTTCCCCTTTTCTCTTCTCTGAACGAAAGAGAGTGAAAAGAAAAAGATAACTTCTCTCTATCTCTTTAGGTTTGTATGGACTGTTTCGTAATTTTGCATTTTTTTTGACCTAGTAAAACTGGTTTGACTAACCATTATAACTCCTTCCCATTTTATACACATTGGAGGCACTTTTGAAAATTTGTAAAAAACGAGAGCATAAAAAGGACGACCCCTAAAAAACGGGGGTACTTTATAAATTTTCCCAAAACTTAATTTTCAAGATTCAATAACAATTTTCTTGATATCTCAATTAGAAACTCTTTATGAACCGTGCGTTGGGACTAAATAAAAACTGCATACGCACATAAACCTCAAGAATGGGTCCCTTTTTTTTCTTAAGGGCGGGCCCATCACATATGTGTATATGCGTTGTTTGGGTGGTTTCAAACTAGGATTCATGTAGAATCACTGCTCTCAATATGATATAAGAAGCAACTTTATGTTTTGAGAAACTAAAAAATTTCACCAATTAGTTTAATTCTCAAAATATCGATTATATTATATATTTAAAAATTTGGAGTACATAAATTTGAAAATCATAAATGAACAAAAGAAAACTGTTGCCATTTCGAAATAAACAATTATCTATTTATTTTTATTCCATTTTTCCTATTTGAACGAATTTATTTCTTTTATTTAGAGTTTCTCCAATGGAATGTATATAAAGATAAATGTCTAAGTCCACATAGGATATACATTCATTTTCCTTAAAAATGAACATGCAATTGGGGGATATGAATAGTGATGTTACTGTTCATACCAGCGTAGTAAAAAATAATTTTTGTGTACAAAAACCATGCCGGTATGAACAGTAAAAATAACGTTATTTTTATTCGATGATGATGGATAGCAGAGTTTATTTTTAGTAGAGTTTATTGTTATTAGGTTAATTACTTAATGATTTGACTTACTAACTAATCATGATTTTATTATTTTTATGCAACAAATAACCTCACCTTTGGAGGCATAATGTCGTAGAATGTAATGGCCTGCCTTCTACCGATAATGTCCTTACTAAGCCACTGTGTTCATCTGATAGTATTGAGTTTTCAATGGTAACCGCTGCATTCATCTAGCAGCAGCTTCTTAAGAGGTCACCCATCCCAAGATTACTCAATACCGAGCATGCTTAACTATAAATATTTTTCGCCAACTACGAAGCCAATTATGCTGAAAAGGTCTCGGTGTTAGCAAATGACAAACCATTACCTTTATTCCAACTTAATTTGGAGCCGTCCTCTGGTACGGAATATGTTCAATTCTAGACTCTAGCATTTTTTCTCACTCATGAGACTCTGGAATATGTTCAATCCGTCAAGCATACTATTTCGCCCTCGACATGTAACCCATGGTTGACTCTGATACCAATTTTAAGGACCTGATCTTTGCCAATAATGTTCCCACTTAGTCATTGTGGTTATCCGATAGCGTGGGATTTTCAACTAAAACTGATGTGGACATCCATTAGCAATTTTCTGGGAGGTAGCCCATACCTAGATTACTCTCGCCCGAGAACCCACAAATTCAGTGATTTTTACCAACTCTGGATCCAACTATGTTGAAAAGGCCACAATGTTACGAAAGGACAAGCCATTACCTATATTCCATTCGGTGAACTCTTCCTGCCAAATTGAATTGCGTACATAATATTTATGGGAATTTTGAAAAACTAGAACTACATCGTATGTGGGTAAAATGATTACCATCGGAAATGACTTAACATTTTAAAGTATAATATGTTAAGTGAATGAATTAGATTTTAAGTATGTCATCATCATTGAAATAGTAAGAACATACAATAAGCTTGGACTTCTCCATACATAGCACCGAGGCTTTTGAGTTAAAAACCCCACACCTCTTATCCCAAGGTGGTCAAGTGGGGTTTGGTGTTATGTGGTTGGGCCCTGAGTAGTGTCTGATTGTCCATGAAGATCCTAATAATTGGTATCATAACCCATCGTTGGGGCTACTGTTCGAACGTTGAAGTGGTTGTGGATGTCACCCGGTTTAGGGTGCAAGTGAAATCAGACTCAAGGTGAAGAAGGCAAGGCCCAAAGTTCAACTGGAGCTCAAGGTGGAGTTAGTGTCTCACTCATTAACTCAGGTGGACCAGGGTTCTATATCAAAAAGGTAATGCTCAAGGTTGAACTGGCGCTCAAGGTGGAGTTAGCGTCTCACACAATAACTCTCAAGTAGTAGGGTTCTATGTAGGCAAGAAAATGCTCAAGCTGGAGTTGGTGCTTGCCTTCTCATTAACTCAAGGTGAAGAAGGATTTTAGGGCGTATAATGACAATAATCCTGATCGATGGGTAGCATGTACAAATGGTAATCATATGGTGAAGTCTGATTGGACTGGTGAATTGGTTTAATATCGTCAAGGTGGAGATTGTTGGAGTATGTGGCATGATAAACCACGTAATTATAGCTAGGTATAGTCCCACATGGAAGAAAAAGGAATACATGTTGAGCTTAATAAACTTGGGCATCTCCTTACGTAGCGTTGTGGCCTTTTAGATTAAAACCACACACCTCTTATCCCAAGGTAGACAAGTAGGGACATGATCGGTGCTATGTTGTCGGGCCCATAGTAGGTTCCTATTTTCCATGAAAATCCTAACACCATTCACTAAATATAAGAAAGATGCAAAAAGGTAATACCATTTCAAAAGATCGATAAGATATCTTTTAAAACTAAAAAATCATTAGTATAAAACAGGGCTTGGATAAGTTTGCCTTTGTTAGTGGTGGTCAGGATTTGTCTGGACAAAAATAAATCAAGGGTTGCGGTTCTCCTGACCACCCCCTACATCTCGCACGTGTGGCATTAATTCCAATATTATAAATGAAAAATGAATACTCAAGTCAGGATATGGAAATTAAAAAATTATAACAGGGAGGTTCAAACTCATGACCCATTATGTCATAAGAGTTGCCTCTAACCAGTGTTCCACCTTGGTTGGAATTGATAGAAAATATAAATCAACAATGGTGGTTTGTTCAACTCAAATACCATAATTTCTTTATTAATTAGTGTTTCACTAATTGCACATAATAAATAATCTATTAGTTATAAAGTGTTCTATTAATTAGTGTTTCACTAATTGCTCATAATAAATGACTAATCATTTTTAATTATAAATGTTTTCTTAATTAATTATAATATTTATTTTTATTAATAAGTAATTTTGATAAATAATATCAATAGACATTTTCTGCGACAATGAGTAGTGGAAGAGGTGGAGGCCGAAAGATTAGTGGTGGTTAAGGGCAGAGCCAAGCATAATTATATTTATTTTTGTTCTTTTATCGTAAAATGAGATACCAAGTCCATTTTTCACATGTATCTAACTTGCCAAGAATTTTTTCTCCCTCTCTCAACAAAATCCTAGATCCGCCCCTGGTTTGTGGTGGAAGAAGTAGTGATGGTGAATGCTTGTGAGTAGTGATGGACAATATTAATTTTATGTTGTCGTTACCACATCGATAAAATCGTAGTGTGGAAGATGTGGTTGGTTGTTTTTAACACTTATTTCAGAGATGATAATATTTTCATGATCGTAGTTGGATCACCCAAATGGTGCCCCTGTGATCTTTGGTACTATATCGTATAAATCATGATTTTTTAATGTTAAAATAAAATTGATTGATATACAAAAAAGAATATATACACTGAAAAAAAATAATGAAACTAATCAATTGACGAAATTTTGTTCAATCTAAACCTCATACATGGCATTTGTGATTGAAAATTAGAATTGCGTCCAATAACCTACATGGGATGGGTGGCAGTGATGGTACCAGTGGTGGAGTCAATAATTGACATTGAGGAGACCTATTTTTTTAAAAAAGAAACATGTAAACTTTGGTGGACTAAGCCATAAATATATATGGACAAAGTATTATTTATAAAATAAACTAAAAATATTATGTAGTTATTAAAAATTTAAGGGGTTAGAGCCAGGTTAGTCAACCCTTGGCTCCGCCACTAGGTGGTGGTGGATAAAAAAGTGGATTCATATGGTTTTATGGTGGTGGAGGGTATTGGTGAAAAAAACATATTATGCCAATTTTGTAACGCCACAAAATGTGTAACGTTATATTATAAAGTATAAAACGTGGTTGATCATTTTAATGTTAAAATAAACTCGATAAAACACATGTCCATTTTAAAAAATTGGTGCAATCAATCGTCATGTTATGTAATAAGTAAACGAACGACACGAATCAAGATCAAAACATATGAAATTATTTATTATCGATTTGTTTATGTAAAGAGTGGTCAGGATTTGACCTTGGAAAAGTCAAATTTACCGCTAGGGTTTGTTCAACTTAACCATTTTAAACGTTTGATTAATTAGTTTCTCATTGATTATTCATAATGATTAATTAATTTTCTATTATAAATGTCCCATTAATAATTTAACATAAATAAATAATTTTATTAATAAATAATTTACTAAAAACGATATTAATTCTAATGGTGAGTATAAGCGGTGGCGGGTGTTTGTGAATAGTGGAGGCGGTAACATTACTATTGGTGGAAGAAATAGTGGCGGTGGATGGTTTTTATGGTGGTGGGTGTTGGTAATAGTAGTGTATAATAATAGTTTTTGCTTTTTAGTGAGTTTTATTGACCAAGTAAAAAAATAATCTTCACAAAACATGAAACATTGTATTGTGAAAGATGTAATTGATTGTTTTTAGCATGATGGATAAGGACAAGAACTAAATATTTCGAGGATGATACCGGAACGTATAAGACAATATGATCATGATTATTCGATCACCCGTATAATATAAAGGCAATTGGGGTATCCACGTAAGAGAACATTATCGCTCTCTCAAGTACTATTACATTCTTTTTCCTGAAAGACCATCAATGTCGAGTTGTTTCGCGACAACTACCTACAAACACAACAACTTTCACTCAATTCTCGATATAAAACCTTATAGATCGGGAAAATGTATTTGCATTCTAAAATATTTGTTTGAAAATTATCATCAAAATCATCATAAAAACCTCTAAATCATAAATCTAAATTTCGCCTCCGATGTTTATGGAATATTTTTTATATTTTACATTCTCAAATCATGCGACCTCTTGATAGTAAATCAACAATATCAAATTACAGATCAATATGTATAGGTTTCATTCACTGGATTAGAAGGTAGAGTAGATACAGATGGGTAGATCACACAAAGCAGAACATGACTGAGAATACTTCAATAATTTGGTCAAGAGATAAGATCAAAAATTTAAGATTAACTTTCTATAGGACTAATTACATCGGCTTCGATAGGAGCTGACTAAAATATGGATTAATTATAATTTTCACGTAAGACAATTGCAAAACATAGTTTGGCTATCTCTGGCTATGTAAAGGGTGGTCAAGATTTGTCCTTCCTCAATTGCTATGTTATGTGAGAAGAATGTGATATCTAAGATTGAGGTATAGTTCAAATCTATTCGATTCATACCATTTACAACTGGATGCCTTGAAAAAAATTGACGTGTTGTTATTATTATTACAGGAAAGGGATACATTTACATTGACCACACTTGCACAAATAGCTCACTTCACAAATGATTAGTGTTGCATGTACTGTCTAGAATGCAACGAGGAATTTGAGGAAACAAGACATCATAAGTAGTGTCCGGAGTATTTTGGATACAGTAACTTAGACCCGATGTAATAATTATGTTTTATTTTAGTTTTTAGGTTTTCCACAATCTATTTATTTAAGAAAAATGAACATTGCAAATACATAACATCAACAAAAATTAGAAAGATTGCGTTTGACAATAATGGCTACTGATGGTCCGGAAACGGCAAAAAAAAGGAATTGTTTTTGAAGAATTGTTGGGATATACAACGGATTAATTGATACGAATGAAAGAGGTATAACTATTTCGATTATGAAATCACATAAAGTTCACAGTAGAAGATGACACCAAGTTTAAAGTTAGTAACAAACATAATATGGCTAACTAAAATGTTAAAAACAAACAAGATATATAAACTTAGAAAGTGGTGGGACTTGAAGAGGCCGATTTTGAAAACTACAATCTTAGAAAGCAACGATCCACAATACCGTAATTATTTTTTTTTATAAATATTCAACGTAGAATATGTCAACTTTTGGTGAAGGATCTATTGACAACCTATTAATTTGAAATAGGATCAGGGAGTACAATATGTGTTCAAGGTTCTTTATGAGGTAATGTGTCGCCAAATTGTATTCCAAGTAAAGGTCGGAACATACGAAAGTGACAAAATGTCCAAGACTTTTGTAGTTACCAAATCCTTCGTTAAGACGACTTGCTGGGCACAATACTTTGTTGAAGATTTAATGGCAGAGATTCGCATATATATAATCCCTTCGAAAAGGTAATGGGTACACATTTTAAACATTTTCATATAATGGGTGTTGAAAAATTATAGGAAAATCATGTCATATTGGATAGTTTGTATCATTCGTTCAATGCAAAAAAAATAAATACTATTCTCTGCTTATTTGGAGGATCGGCAACATGACCATGATAGATGAGTCAGCTGGAGAGAAATAGGAGCATGTGAAGACTTTTATGGACGGCATATTTCCAAAAAGTATTTAGACTTCCATGTTCATGTAGAGCATTATATCATTTTAAGCAATGAACTTTAATAAAAAAAGTGTCTGGAAGTTAAGATTATATTTTTTTCATTTGAGCAAATCTACGGCGGTAAAATATTAAAGGAAAAAACAAAGAAAAAAAAAGAAAAAAATCCCAACTATTTTTATGACAAACACATATTAAATCATAAGGAGTTGATAAGTATTCGGAACACAAATTATACGAAATACTAAAAATGAACCAACATCATGGCCCGTGCCGTAACGGCACGGGTTAAGTGCTAGTATATCGAATAATATATATTTTTTGGGGAAAAAATATGTAAAAATTAGTTTCGATATAATTTCATTGTTGGCTTGAGGATACAACTCTAAAAGGGAGAGACATAGTATGGGAGGATGTCAAGGAGGAAAATGCTAGAAAGGATGTGAAGTGAAGAATAAAAATATCTATCGGGTTTCCCTTTACTTTTGCAACGTTAAGAAGGGTAAACTTGATATTAATACACATTATATTTGATATTCATATGTCGGAAAATTCATAACTAAATAAAAATTATGCCCGTGCCGTTACGGCATGGGTTAAGACCTAGTAATTGATATGGCACAGCGGAAACGATTTAAAATAAACCGACACGCGGAGAATCCACTCCGGTAAATAGGACCCAAATAAGATAAACAACTCCAATCCAGGAGCAAAGCGATGAATAACGATCAATGATGATCAATCTCTCAAAGAGAATCAAACTGGTTTTTAACCAAATAGTATTTTCATTAAACGAGCTAATCCAACCTAAATTACAATGATAATGGAAATGGATATTTATAGCATCAAACATAAAAACCTAGAAATCTAAATGTTACCAAACTGACCTAAGAGAATATATTATTCTCATAAAACAACATAATCCTAAACAAGAAAGTAATTATCCTAATAATTAAAATACTAAAACTAAAAAATATCCAAGATTTAGCCAAATCTTGGAGTGCACGTGAATTTCCAGGGTATGTCCCATATCAGGCTCCCCCACTGAAACGAAACTCGTCTCGAGTTTATATTGGAAATGATAAGTGGAAGATAAAATTTTAGTACTCGCACTTGAAACACAACCTGCCCTCGAATTATGCATCGGAATCACCAAGTGCTCGTGATACAAATTGAGATTCAACATCTTCATTTCAAAGAACCAAGTAGAAAGAGCAAGTTCCTTGGACCCACGACCACAATGTAAAAATTCCCATGAAAACTTCCACGCCAAATCTTGACGGAAACCAACAAATGTTGGTGTACAAAACGTAGCAGTAGGATATTTATACAAAGCTTTCCTGACAGTAGGATCCTCTTCAGTGGCGGAACCAGGATTTCAGAAAGGGGGCTAAAAAAAAAGTTCGCGCTAGACTATTATTACTTTGAGCTAGCATGACAAACAAGGGCAGAAAAAATAATGTGTGAAATACAAAATAAGATTGTTACCCATTTTATTGCCCATGCTTACTTCCATGGTCTTCCGACCACTCCTCGAAAGCAACCTGCATCTCGACCATACCAATTATTCAATGAACTAGTCAGTTGAAACAAAAAGATTAATTTCAGATGATCTTCTTCTGGAAACCCCATTACTTATATTAACTACTAAAGAGAACACCATCAGTACAAAAAAATTATCATTATATACATATACATATATATATATAGTAGCCTGGTTGAATTCTTTCAATTCTCACCAGCCTCTACACATTTAAAGTGTACAGAATTACTTTTACCCATTGAGCTAAAAATGCACACTTAGTTGATTAGTTCCATTCTTAACATTATGCCAATTTCTAAACCCTTCACAAGTGTACTCTAGTCTTCTTGGCGGATTTGTCTCAAATAAAAAGCAATACAAACAGAACACAACATCTTTATCTTTAGAATACTCCACCCAAAGAAATTTGTCAAGCCACTTAACAGAAAATGGACGGACTTGAATTCCCACTGGAGTAGCTGGATACTTGGTAAGTTTTGTTCTATTGTGCCCCATTTGTAGATAACCTCGGGTGGGCTAACAACTAGGACACGGTGGACTAAATCATCCGACCTGGTGGACTAACTTGTATTTTTTAATTTTTACAAGGGAAAATTACTACTCAGGTAAGGTTTTGGAACAAAAAGGGTGGCTACAGCCCGGGTTAGCCCACCCTTCCTTCCGCCCCTGATCCTCTTGTTTAGTTAACTGATCCGTGACAGTAGGCTCCTCTTGTAACATTGTGACAGAAGCTGTCTCCTTTAGCTCAATTAATGGTTCCGGCAATCTTTCTCCGTCTGTCTTAAACCTACTAATCTCCAACTTTTCAGTTTCTTCCTTTGGCTTAGGCCGTGGTATTAGAATTACTTTAGTCTTTCCCCATATAAACTCATACCTATTTTCTTGGTTGTTCCAAACTGCACCAACATCAAATAACCAAGGTCTTCCCAACACGACATCGCATATATCCATGTCAACGATTTCATGAAAATTCGAGTTAGCATACTTTCCGAATGACAATGGAAATCTACATCCACCGATCCTAAGGATTGCTCCTCCATATCAGGTGGTTACCAGAGCAGGCTTTTCCTGTACTTTGCATCTGTGGGTTTCTCCTAGAAGGATCGATCGAGGAGTCTCGTGATATCTAGGTTTCTATCAAAAAAAAAAAAAAAGGAAAAGAAGCAGTGAGATTTCTGATATGGGACATACCCTGGAAATTCACGTGCACTCCAAGATTTGCCTAAATCTTGGATATCTTTTAGTTTTAGTATTTTAATTATTAGGATAATAATAATTACTTTCTTGTTTAGGATTATGTTGTTTTATGAGAATAATATATTCTCTTAGGTCAGCTTGGTAACATTTAGATTTCTTGGTTTTTATGTTGCCGGCTATATATAGCCTTTGCATTGTAAACTTTCCCTTTAGCTTGGATTAGCTCGTTTAATGAAAATACTATTTGGTTAAAACTTGTTTGATTCTCTTGGAGAGATTGATCATCATTGATCGTTATCCGTCACTTTGCTCCTGGATTGGAGTTGTTTATCATATTTGGGTCCTATTTACCGGAGTGGATTCTCCGCGTGTCGGTTTAATCTAAATCGTTTCCGCTGTGCCATATCAATAATTAATGAAAGTATTATTGTACGAAAATTATATTGAAGTCTTGGAGACATGATGGTATTGAAGTTTCCGCGGGTTAGCTCAACAACTATAAATTCTCTACAGTAGCAGCTAAAATCTTCAATGCCTTCCGAAAGCTAGCTAATACGCTAGTTAGCTTTAGGGCCTTCTTTTGGTTGGCAAATGGCACAAATTAAGCTACACAGTGTTGAATCAACCTTCCACCTTCCACCAATTCCACCAATCACTCCTCCAATTACACCACCAACCTTTACCTAACATGGACTTCCTTGTATTCTACACCTACTCCACCAACCTTCACCTAACATGGACTTCCTTGTTTTCTTCATTTACCTACTCCATTATTTAATTAATGTAATTATTTAATTCTTGTAATGTTGGTTATAAATACCTCTCATTTTGGAGATAAATAACAACAATTATTTTTGAGTTGAACCTTAAGTTTAACATGGTATCAGAGCTCCATGGTGAGTTGAGTGCTTCTTAGTAATAGTGAGTGCTTCGTTACTTCGATTGATCCTTCTTCCGCTGGCTTAAGGTTCTTGTTTTTCTTTATACACTTATTGAAACAAGTAAGTTGTACTACCGATTTTATGATAAACTTGTTATGTTGAGTTTATGATTGTCCTTTTTAAATCCTACTTAAACTTGTTAATCCATTTATCTTGGACAAAGTAAGTTGTACTGCTGTTTTTTGTTTCGTACAAACAGTTATCATCTTTGATCAAGATTTTTTTTATTGAGTTTGTTTTTCTTATAAGCAAACCCTTGTTAAGTTTGTTTTCATATATTTGGTTGATTTGTCAAACATAATTTCTCTGTGCAAGAGAGAAAACTTGATTTGAATTTAAACTCTTACCGTTTTTACCGTTATAGGACTTGTTCCTCTTATTCGACTACTCATATAATTTTTAGCTACTAGCTAGTATCTAGCTGGTTTGTTTTTCGCCCCCCATAAACAGTTGTATACACAATCAGTTTCATTTGTCCCTTTTTTAATCTCATTTAAAAAAAAAAAAAAAAAAAAAAAGCTTTCGCAAGCTGCTTGCGACCTGTATTCATACTTCATATAATTTCTTCTCTAATCGTGATAATGTCTTCCGTTAAACGTTGTGTTTACTGTGGAGGAAATTCACACTTCGTGGAGAAATGTTTCAAGAAAATTGGCTATCCCCATTGGTGGGACGCCTATAAAATACAAATAAAGATCGACCAAAGAGGGGTAGATACATGTACTTCAATGATGACTACGACGACCGATACTCATTCTTCCGTGGTGGAATCTCATTCTTTGGTTAATCCGAACTTGTTTAAGCAATCAAGTAAGGTTGACGTCGCTTTACTTGCTACTGATTCTGGAAAAGATCATGGCTGGATTCTCGATTCTGGTGCTACGGGTCATATGACGTTCGATGCCTCTATTTTGAAAGATCCGTTCCTACCTGCGTATACAACTATTTCCAACGCCAATGGTGTACCGTATCCGGTTACCGGAGCTGGGAGAGTTGATTTAACACCTTCCTTGTCCTTAGAACACACATTATTGGTTCCTTCTCTTTCAAATAATCTCTTGTCTACAGCGCAAGTAACCGCACAATTAAATTGTTTAGTACTAATCTACCCCACTTTCTGTCTTCTTCAGGATCTCGGCAACGGGGAGATAATTGGGCGAGGTACTAAGAGAGATGGTTTATATTACATCGACGATGTTTGTGAAGGGAGATCTCTTTCAGTTAAAAGGTCTTCTTATGTATCTAAAAATCAGATCTTATTGTGGCACCGACGGTTAGGACATGCTTCTTTTGGATATTTGGAGCACTTGTTTCCTGATTTGTTTAAGTCTTGCAAACTATCAGACTTTAAATGTGATACTTGCATTCTTGCGAAGAGTCATCGTACTACTTACCCAGATAGTTTCAGTAGAAGATATGTCCCATTCGATTTGGTTCATTCTGATGTCTGGGGACCTTCTCGTATTACCAGTACTTCTGGATTTCGGTGGTTTGTTATCTTCATCGATGATTGTACTCGTATGACCTGGCTCTATTTAATGAAGAATAAAAGTGATGTGGCTGATCGTTTTCGCGCATTTCATAAAATGATTCAGACACAATTTTCGGCTAACTTAAAGGTCCTTCGTTCTGATAATGGTGGTGAGTATGTTAATGAAGTATTACAAGGATACTTTAGAGAACATGGAATTATTCATGAAACTAGTTGCCCATCTACGCCACAGCAAAATGGTGTGGCGGAAAGAAAAAATCGCCAGTTACTTGAAATTACGAGGGCATGCTTGATTGGGTCAAATATGAAGCCAAAATTTTGGGAAGAAGCTATTACTAGTGCAGTATATCTTCTTAATCGAGTACCAACAAGTGTTTTAAAATTTCAGACACCTTTGGACAAATTGGCTTCGTTTGTAACAATACCTTCTCATCTTAAGCTTCCTCCACGAGTATTCGGTTGTGTTGTTTTTGTACATCTGCAGAAACATCTACGTACAAAGTTAGATCCTTGTGCTATCAAATGTGTTTTTATTGGTTATCATCCATTCCAGAAGGGTTATAGGTGTTATCATCCTCAAAGTCATAAATTTTATGTTACTATGGATGTCACCTTTTCTGAGCACGAAATGTTTTACTCATCCGATGTATCTGATTCTCATCTTCAGGGAGAGAGTGTTATTGAAGAGTTGAATTGGATGGATTTGTTTCCGACTAATAGTGAAATAAATATGACAGCAAATGAAACAAGCATAAGTACACATCCAACTGTCAGTAGTTCAAGAATTGATGACATACAAGTCATGGAGCCGGTTCAAGAGTTCGATATTCCTGTTTTCGAAGAAATTGACACCCCTGCTCTTGAAGATCCATCTCTCTCTTCATCAACAGTACCTACATCTAATTGTCCTCCAGCCGGTGCCGATGTCCCTGAGGTAAGCATAGATTGTTCGATTAATACTAATGATACTTGTGAACTACCTGACACCGACAGGTACCAGTTGCCACCAAGGAGTAATCGTGGAGTTCCACCAGATCGTTTTTCACCTGAAGCATTAAGGAAGGTGAAATACCCTATTGCGAATTACGTGTCAACTCATAGATTATCAAAGGAGGGAAAAGCGTTTGTCAGTCAAATGGCAGATGTTACTATTCCCAGAACAGTAGAAGAAGCACTATCTAATCCGAAATGGGCTGGTCCTATGAAAGAGGAGATGGTGGCACATGAAGAAAATGGTACATGGGATATAGTCTCACTACCAAAAGGAGAGAAACCAGTTGGCTTCAGGTGGGTATATACTATCAAGCATAATCCAGATGGCTCTATTGACAGGTATAAAGCAAGACTTGTGGCTAAAGGGTTTACCCAAACTTATGGTATTGATTATCAGGAGACGTTTGCTCCTGTTGCAAAAATCAACACTATTCGAGTATTATTGTCTTTGGCAGCAAATCTAGGCTGGCCTCTACAACAATATGATGTAAAAAATGCTTTTTTACATGGTGACTTGCAAGAAGAAGTCTACATGACACTACCTCCAGGTTATAATGCTCCAAAAAATGCTAATGTTGTGTGTAAGTTAAATAAGGCTTTATATGGTTTGAAACAATCTCCCAGAGCATGGTTTGGTAGATTTCGCATTGCAATGAAGAAGTTTGGGTATATACAGAGTAATGCTGATCATACCTTGTTCCTTAAAAGAGTAGGTGACAAGGTCACTGCTCTTATTATCTATGTAGATGATATGGTGGTAACAGGAAATGACCCTGAAGAGATGAGTAATCTGAAAAATTGCTTGTATTCTGAGTTTGATATGAAAGATTTGGGTGGACTTAAGTACTTCTTGGGTATTGAAGTTAATCGATCCAGAAAGGGAATTTTCTTGTGTCAGCGAAAATATGTGATTGATTTGTTGAAGGAAACTGGTATGACTGGTTGTACGCCAATTGGGTCTCCTATGGAACAAAATCATGGTCTTGAAGAATGTTCTGATCAAATACCAACAGACAAAGGACAATATCAGAGGTTAGTTGGTCGCTTGATTTATCTTTCTCATACAAGGCCAGATATTGCTTATGTTGTAAGTGTTGTAAGCAGATTTATGCATAATCCGGGTCAGCAACACATGGATGCAGTAACCAGGATACTAAGATATTTGAAGTCCGCACCAGGCAGAGGTTTGATGTTTTCAAAACATGGACATCTTGATGTATCAGGTTACACTGACTCAGACTGGGGAGGTAAAGGTGATAGGAGAAGATCAACATCTGGGTATGTTACCTTTGTTGGAGGAAATTTAGTGACATGGAAATCTAAGAAACAACATGTTGTTTCCTTATCCAGTGCTGAAGCAGAATATAGAGCAATGGTAAAAGGCATTTGTGAATTGTTATGGTTGAAAAGGCTTATGGGAGAGCTTGGTTTCCCATCTGAAAAACCTATGAAGTTGTTTTGTGATAATCAGTCAGCAATCAAAATTGCAGAGAATCCGGTGCAACATGATCGAACGAAGCACGTGGAAATTGATAGGAACTTCATTTATGAGAAACTTGAAGAAAAAATTATTGAAGTACCATATGTCCGAACAACACAACAGCTGGCAGATATTCTGACTAAGTCCGTATCAAATAATATATTTAACGATTCACTTGTCAAGTTGGGCATCTGTGACATATATGCACCACCTTGAGGGAGAGTGTTGAATCAACCTTCCACCTTCCACCAATTCCACCAATCACTCCTCCAATTACACCACCAACCTTTACCTAACATGGACTTCCTTGTATTCTACACCTACTCCACCAACCTTCACCTAACATGGACTTCCTTGTTTTCTTCATTTACCTACTCCATTATTTAATTAATGTAATTATTTAATTCTTGTAATGTTGGTTATAAATACCTCTCATTTTGGAGATAAATAAAAACAATTATTTTTGAGTTGAACCTTAAGTTTAACACACAGATCATTTTCTCTGCCACCATGAGAACGGCTTAAACCATTTACGCTTCTGAAAGGTAAAACCAAATAATTAAGTTTAGACCTCAAAACAAAGAATTTAAAAATGTAAACATGACATAGGTGAAGAGAGATACGTAAACAATAGCTTGTTAATTAGATTTAAATGGTGTGCTTAGTACTGAGTTCATGTATCACTAGTAAAGAAAATCAGCAACGTTTACAGTTTGGACCTAACTAAGATATTATAAGTACGACATATATGTGCATGGGACCCGATCCTCATTGTAGCCGTAGCCTGCAGGACTCAACATCAATAAAAACATGAGACCCCTTCTTGGGTTGCCTCGAGTGCATACATGCCTCCGACCACTTGTGTCTACTTGTCTCAGGTTCTGTATTAAGGAAACTAGCTGTATTTCCTAACCTGAGGAGGATGAGGAGGAGGAAAAAAAAAAACTTGAATACTAAGACACACCAAAAACCATCTTCTTGCCTTCCGTCCCAATACAAAATCCTAAAGCTTTTCGTTGTTTCGTCATATACAATAAAACCATGGATACAGAAAGAATAGTAGGTGATGCTGCAATAGAAATAATAGAAGAAAACAAAGTGTTAGCTGATTCTATTAAACTAAAGCTAGATAACGCAACCGTAACATCTAGTACTGCTACTCAATGTTCTATTCATAGAGTACCCAAAAAATTCCGTAAAATAAACAAATCCGCATACACGCCTGAAATAATCTCCATCGGCCCGTTTCATCACGGAGAAGATGAGTTGGAAGCAATGGAAATTACCAAGTTACGTTATGCTGGTGACTTATGTAGCACATGTGCCTTGAATACTATTTAGGTGAGCTAATTGTGCTAGTGAGTAGCCCAAAAGGGTGTACTAGTTAGGTGAGCTAATTGTGCTAGTTAGTAGTCCAAAAGGGTGTACTAGTTAGGTGAGCAAATTGTGCTAGTTAGTAGTCCAAAAGGGTGTACTAGTTAGGTGAGGTGAGTTAGTAGTCCAAAAGGGTGTACTAGTTAGGTGAGCAAATTGTGCTAGTTAGTAGTCCAAAAGGGTGTGCTAGTTAGGTGAGTTAATTGTGCTAGTTAGTAGTCGAAAAGGGTGTGCTAGTTAGATGAGTTAATTGTGCTAGTTAGTAGTCGAAAAGGGTGTGCTAGTTAGGTGAGTTTTTTGTGTATAAAAGAGAGTCTCCTTCTCCTTTTGCTAACAACGAAAAAAAAACACTCACATATGCAAATAAGAGAGAGTGAGAGGCAGTAAAGGTCTTGTTCTTGAGAGGGATTTATACTCTTGTAATCTTGTTTGAATCATAGTGAAATCTTATCGTCGTCTTCCAAAGTGGATGTAGATCATCTTGATCGAACCACTATAAGTCCTTATGTTGTGTGTGCTTGTTTTACTTTTGATTTCATTTTTATTTCAATTCTTGATTGATTTTGCTTGGAAGAGCCATTTGTCATAACAAATTGGTCTCGGAGCTCCGGGTGGAAGCGATCTACAATAGAGGCAAAGTATGAGATTGAGAAATTTGATGGAAGGAATGATTTGAATTTATGGAGGCTAAATATGAGGGTTGTTTTAGTGCCACAAGGTTTGGTGAAAACTTTGAAGGGGAAAACGGCTCTTGGAACAACATTGAATGATGAGGAAAAGGATGAGCTCTTGGAGAAAGCACATGGAATAATTTTATTGTGTTTGAGCAATGAGGTCTTGAGAGAAGTTGCGACGGAAACGACACCGGATGGGCTATGGAACAAGTTGGAGAAGAGGTATATGACTAAATCCATAACTAATCGTTTATATCTTAAAAAGAAATTACATACTCTTTGAATGCATGAAGGAATGTCTATTATAGATCATATTGATGATTATAATAAAATTCTCTTGGATTTGGCAAATATTGATATCAAAATTGAAGACGAAGACCAAGCTTTGGGTTTGCTTTGTTCCTTACCACCATCTTATGATAATTTTGTTGATACCGTAATGTATGGAAAAACCACAATTTCCATGGAAGACGTTAAAGAGGATTTAAACTCTAAGGAGTTAAAGAAGACGGGTATTGATGGTAAACATAATTCGGGAGATGGGTTGTTTGTTAGAGGAAGAGGAAACTAAAGGGGCGGATTCGATAGGAGTAGATCAAAATCAAGGTCTAAATCAAAATCCGGTAAATTCTATTGCTTTCATTGTAAGGAAAAGGGGCATTTCAAGAAGGATTCTCCAAAATTGAAGAATGTTGAGAAGAATACTAACCAAGGCACCGCAGCAAATGTTGAAGTAGAAAGTGATGATGGAACGGTTCTCATGGTTCATACCGAAATCTCGGAGAATGGGTGGATTCTTGATTCGGGGTGTACTTTTCACATGTGTCGTCATAGAGAGTAGTTTACTACTTATCAATCTAGAGAAGGTAGTAATGTTCTTATGGGAAACAATGTCACTTGTAAAGTGGAGGGTGTAGGTACAATTAAAACTAAGATGTATGACGGTATGGTGAGGACTTTAACTAAGGTTAGGCATGTTCCGGACCTGAGAAGAAATCTGATTTCTTTGGGTACGCTTGATTCAAATGGCTGCAAGTATCAAGGTGAAGGTGGAGTTATTCGTGTCTCAAGAGGAAGTCTTACAATTATGAAGGGAAAGAGAATTAATGGTCTTTATACGCTGCAAGGTACTACTGTGACGGGTGATACAGCTGTATGTTCTTCAAGTTCTGATGATGATACTACCAAGTTGTGGAATATGTGTCTAGGGTATATGAGCGAGAGGGGGTTGGCTGTTTTGAGCAAGCAGGGATTGCTTTGTGATCATAAAACAGTCAAGCTTGATTTCTGTGAACATTGTGTCTTTGGAAAGCAGTGTAGAGTCAAGGTTAGTACATCTATTCATAACACCAAGGGTATTTTGGATTATATTCATTCTGATCTTTGAGGTCCTTCTTGGGTTGATTCACATGGTGGCGGTAGATATATGCTGGCATTCATTGATGATTTCTCAAGGAAAGTATGGGTATTCATAATTAAACACAAAGATGAAACTTTTGTCAAGTTCAAGCAATGGAAGACTATGGTTGAGAAGCAAACCGGAAGACAAATCAAGTGCTTGAGGACAGACAATGGTTTGGAATTTTGTGGGGGTGAGTTCAATGAGTTCTGCAAAGAGCAAGGGATTGTGAGACACCGCACAGTCAGAAAAACACCACAGCAAAATGGTGTTGCAGAAACGATGAACAGAACCATAATGGAGAAGGCACGGTGCATGCTCTCCAATGCCGGGTTACCAAAGCAGTTTTGGGCAGAAGCAGTAAACACATCAGCTTATTTAGTGAACGGATCTTTATCGACTGCCATTGAGTGCAAGACTCCAAATAAAGTTTGGACAGGTTCACATGCTAACTATGAAGACTTGAAGATTTTTGGATGTCTATCCTATGCTCATGTGAATGAGGGGAAGCGAGAGCCTAGAGCAAAGAAGTGTATATTTCTTGGGTATGCAAAGGGCGTGAAAGGCTACAGGTTATGGTGTCCTGCAGAAAAATCAAGCAAGTTTCTTATTAGCAGAGATGTGAAATTTGATGAGCAATCAAAGTTGAAGCCAAAGAATGGAGAACTAGATGGAATAGTTGAAGAGGGTGTTAGTGATAAGGTGGATATTGGTGACAAGGTGGAACTTGAGATGAAAGTGTAAGGAAACAATAAGACTGTTGTTTATGATGATGATGATGACCAAGATATTGTGCAAGAACCTGCCCAGGAAGAAGAAGCACAAGATCATCAGTATAATTTTGTAAGATACAGAGAGAGGAAGCAAGTTAGACCACCTCAGAGATATGGCCATGCTGATTTGGTTTCTTATGCACTTGTACTGGGTAAGAGCATTGATAGGGATGAGCCAAGAACCTATGAAGAAGCAATCAGTGGTGAAGAATCATCAGAATGGCGAGATTCTTCAATTGAAGAAATTGAGTCTCTTGACAAGAATGGCACATGGGAGATAGTTGCAAGACCAAAAGGACAGAAGATTGTTGAAAGGAAATAGGTTTTCAAGAAGAAACAAGGTACTTCAGATAGTGAAGGAACAAGGTACAAGGCAAGGCTTGTGGGAAAGTGGTTTACACAAAGAGAAGGCATTAACTACAATGAGGTATTCTCTCATGTTATTAAACATAGTTCTATTAGAACATTGCTTGCTATATTTGCTTTAAAAGATCTAGAATTGGAACAACTAGATGTTAAGACGTCTTTCCTTCATGGTGATTTGGAAGAGCGTATTTATATGCAATAACCAAAAGGGTTTGAAGTTCCTGGCAAAGAAGACCATGTATGTTTGTTGAAGAAATCTTTGTATGGTTTGAAGAAATCTCCAAGGAAGTGGTATAAACGTTTTGATACGTTATGTTGGAAAATGGATACAGTAGGAGTAAGTATGATAGTTGTGTATATCACAGGATACTCCAAGATGGTTCATTTGTGTATTTACTTTTGTATGTTGATGATATGTTGATCGCTTGCACATACATGTCAGATATACAGAAGTTGAAGGTGCAGTTGAGTAGTGAGTTTGAGATGAAAGACTTGGGTGCAACAAAGAAGATATTGGGAATGAAGATTCATAGAAACCGAGCTGAAGGAAAGTTGCATTTGTCCCAGAAGGCTTACATCGAGAAGGTGTTGGAGCGGTTTGGTATGAAAGATGCAAAACCAGTAAGTACTCCTTTGGCAGCTCATTTTAAACTTTCTAGAAGGCAATCACCTCAAACTGCAGATAAGGAAGAGTATATTTCTTGAGTTCCATATTCAAGCGCAGTTGGTAGCATCATGTATGTTATGGTTTGTACAAGGATGGATATCACATAAGCTGTGAGTGTGGTAAGCAGATACATGGGAACTCCCGGGAAGGCTCATTTGCAAGCTGTAAAGTGAATTTTGAGGTATCTAAGGGGCAGTACAAATGTTGGTTTAGTGTTTGATAAACACTATGGTGATTCGACAAATGTTGTGGGTTATGTTGATTCTGATTATGCAGGTGATCTTGATAGAAGAAGGTCATTTACAGGTTATACTTTTACATTGTGTGGTAGTACTATCATTTCGAGGTCGGTTTTGCAAAGCACAGTTGCATTGTCTACATCTAAGGCAGAGTACATGACAGCCACGGAAGCAGTGAAGGAAGGTATATGGTTGATGGATATGGTTGGTGATTTCGGTTTCAAGCAAGAGATTGCAACTTTGTTATGTGACAGTCAAAGTACCATTCACTTGACAAAGAACCAGATATATCATGATAGAACAAAGAACATCGATGTTAGGTATAATTTTATCAAGGATGCAGTTGAGAAAGGTAGGATAGCGATGCTAAAGGTTCCTACAGTGGATAACCCTGCAGACATGTTGACAAAGTCGGTTCCAAGTATCAAGTTCAAGCATTGCTTGGACTTGGTTGGTGTCAACAGGTGTTGATATCCCTTGAGGGGCTGAGCGAAGACGATGATGATGAGTGGTTATGGTATTCAAGTCAAGGTGTATATTTGTAGCCATGTGCCTTGAATACTAGTTAGGTGAGATAATTGTGCTAGTTAGTAGTCCAAAAGGGTGTACTAGTCAGGTGAGCTAATTGTGCTAGTTAGTAGTCCAAAAGGGTGTACTAGTTAGGTGAGCTAATTGTGCTAATTAGTAGTCCAAAAGGGTGTACTAGTTTGGTGAGTTAATTGTGCTAGTTATTAGTCCAAAAGGGTGTGCTAGTTAGGTGAGTTTTTTGTGTATAAAAGAGAGACTCCTTATCCTTTTGCTAATAAGAGAATTAAAAAACTCACATATGCAAATAAGAGAGAGTGAGAGGTAGTAAAGGTCTTGTTCTTGAGAGGGATTTATACTCTTGTAATCTTGTTTGAATCATAGTGAAATCGTTATCGTCATCTTCCAAAGTGGATGTAGATCATCTTGATCGAACCACTATAAATGCTTGTGTTGTGTGTGCTTGTTTTACTTTTGATTTTATTTTTATTTCAATTCTTGATTGATTTTGCTTGGAAGAGCCATTTGTCATAACAACTTACTTTTGCGATACAATCGGACAAATATGCTTGTAAAGTGTACTGCATGTGTCAGGGGAATTGAAGATGAAGCCAGGAATTGTTATTCCGAAATCAAAAAGCTAACAAGTGATGAATTGTTATGGTGATTGATGGTTTGTTCATGATTGAATTGTTTAGAAAGGCGGACGTCAGGGAAATTAGAGACCATGATCCTATTTTAGTAAACAATATGTGTAACTTCGGTAGCGTAGTTCGTGATTTGTAATTACTCGAAAACCAACTTCCTATGGTTGTTCTTTACTTCTTGTTCAATTTGCTTGATCTGAAACAAGAGTTTAACGGTGTTCCCTTGAACACTATTGCTTTGGATTTGCTCAATCTAATGATTCCCTGAGGAGAAAAAGCTGACTGCTCATGGTTTTCTGACTTTCAAGGAAGACATTTACTTGATCTCTTAAGAAACTCGTTCCACCATTTGTTGCCTAAAGATGATAAAATATATAAAGGTCCATGGAAATCTATACCAATTGTGACAGAGTTGGAACGCGCAGGAGTAAGATTTGTAGTGGGTTCTACGAATGGTAGTTTCTTAGATATCAAATTTAAGAATGGAGTTATGGTAATCCCTCCAATAGTTATTCAAGATCAAACTAAAACATTGCTGAGAAACTGTATTGTTGCTAAACAGTGTTCTGATGGAATTATTAATTATATGACTTCTTATGGTTCTTTAACGGATAGTTTGATTAACTCAGCAGAAGATGTTGAAGTTCTTCGCAACCAAGGGATTATAACCAATATGCTAGGTAATGATGCAAAAGTTGTTGCGCTCTTTAACAAGCTTTGTTGCGAGGTAACAATGGAAAACTACTACTACTCTGACTTATGCGAAAAAGTGAATTCGTATTGCAAGAATCTTTGGCGGCGTGCGTGGAGGAAATTAAGAGACTCGTTGGCATGAGTGTCCATGAAGCAACATTGAAACTGTTATTCTCTATTTTTATTTATTCACAAGTCATGGATATTATCTTCCAATCACTTGTGATTACTAATGTAACTGTTATTTTCGATTCTTGCCATGCTTTTCAAGCTGCTGGTGATATCTTTTTGGGGGTTAAAGTTGGTTGATGTGTTAATTTAAATATTTTGTTTAGTAATCAATTCCAGAAACCATAATTGGTTAATTACCAATTTTCTTTGAAGCACCTAAGACTAAGATTATCTCAACTTGTCCCCTTCCTCAATAATTTGAAATTTTTAAGAATAATGAAAACACACATGTTAAGGGATAGTAACACACATCGAGCAACGCCAGTTTTTTCACTTCGTGAGAATGAAACCAATTCAAAAACTGATTTGAAAGTCTATTTTACTAACACATTTGTAACTTTAAATTCTCTATAGTAGAAGCTAAAATCCTCAATGCCTTCCAAAAGCTAGCTAAATATGCTGGCTAGCTTTTAAGGCCTTCTTTTGGTTGGAAAATGGCACAATGTAAGATATACAAATTATTTTTTCTTCCACCATGTGAACGGCTTAAACCATTTATGCTTCTGAAAGATGCCCTATTGCTAATATCTTACATCCGAGGGGATTGATTGTGAACGGCTTGATATAACTAATATGGATTTTTAAACAAATATGCTTAATGATGTTTTAGCAGGAGAAGATATGATGCTAATCTAATGTATTGTAATAGAAATGGAATTTTTTGGAGCTTTGATGTTAATATTCTTTCTTGGGAGTGTGCTTTTTATGTACACTCAGTTTCACAGAGTATGTTGTTTATGTTCTCATTTTTTTATGTGCTCTTTTATTAGGTAACACGTTTTCGGCGATTATTAATTATAAAAGGAATTGTTTGATGTTTTGCTATTAATGTCGTTTTAATTTTTAGGAGTGCACATTTTATGTATTGCCAGTTCCTTAAGAGTGTGTTATTTATGTACTCAGTTAATGAAGTGCGTATTTTTAATGAATGTTAGGTGTGCTCATTTTTTATGTGCTCTTGCTCTGTAGATAGACGTATCAAATGATTAGAATGAATTCGCTACTCATCTCTCTGGTTGTCCTATGATACATGTTCCTTTTTAAGTTTCGAAAACATATCATCAAGGTAAATGATAATGAACCAATTCCTTGATTTCAGAATCTAGATTCATGCTACCTGCAATCCCTTTACCCTTTACTGATTTAAGCCTTGTCTATTTTCATGGGGTGCTGCAAAGATTAGAAAATATCTTATCTCAGTTATGAGATACAACAACTATAAAAAAAATGTATAAATTCAGTGGTTTTTCTTTTTTGCAACTCGTTTTTTCGGAGTACCAATATTGTATTTACCAATTCACTTTAAATAACATAACATGAAGAAAAAACAGGAAGTTATTGGTTAAAGAAAACTCTTGTGGATTCATATAAATTCCATATATGTCTACAGATGTTGTCTTCTACATTTATTTGAAAATGCGAGGGTACCCAAATATACCTCAAGCTAAAACTTTTTCTTCCGATAAGTCCTTTATACGAAAGTGACTGTCTATGGATTGAGTCGAGACAATACAACAAATCGGTTCTCACTTCGTTGATCATCTATGGATACGAGATCGAGACAATAAAACAACGAAGTGTGTTTACTTGATACAAAGGTTCAGACTTAACCAAACTCAACAGGATTGCGTATCAAGTAAATAGGAATTAACGTTTGTGTATTTTACTTTAATTATAATAAAACAATTATAATGTGAAAAATAAAAGTAAATGACATATCAAGATTTCATTAACTAGGAAACCGCAAATGTAGAAAAACCCCGGGACCTTGTCCAGCCGCTATACAAAATAAATCAACTTCGTATAGTTGAGATCAAGCAACTAAACCTATAGTTCACCTAGTTTTTATTGCACTATTTATACAAGTCTAAAAAGAAACGTACTCTGGCCACATAAGAAAAGAAAACGTATGAGTTAAATGGGAAGATGTGGTAACGCCTGATATTGATCGAATTTGATGGAATTAATGTTCCATAATGAAAGAGCGTTTCACCGTTTCTTCTTGCATTTATTAACCGTCTTATTCTTATTGCACTATCTTCGACGGTCGAGATTTTGCATCTTGACAGAAGGGGAAACCATTGATTGTTGAACACCTTCGTTTTTCTATCCGGGTAGGGAAGTCCATCATGGTGGCGTGGCTGGGTCGGCATGTTATTGGCGTGGCATGGTTTGGCGTGGCCAAATTTAGGTTTTCGGGCCAAAGGTTACCATGTGTCGTCTGGTTACCTTGGATGGATAATATTTGCTCCTGGGATTGAAGGGAAACCGTTGATTGTAGTACGCCTTCGTTTTGGTAGCCGTGCAGGGAAGGCCAACATAGTGGCACAGCTGGGTTGTCATGCCGTTGGCATGACATGGTATGGCGTGGCCAAACTTAGGTTTTCGGACCAAAGGTTACCATGTGTCGTCTGGTAACCTTGGATGGATAGGATTTTCTCCTGGGATTGAAGGGAAACCGTTTATTTTTGCATGCCTTCGTTTTGGTAGCCGCGTAGGGAAGGCCAACATGGTGGCACGGCTGGGTTGGCATGCTGGTGGCATGGCATGGTTTGGCGTGGCCAAACTTAGGTTTTCGGGCCAAAGGTTACCATGTGTCTTCTGGTAACCTTGGATTGCTAGGATTTTCTCCTGGGTATTTAGTGTGGATAGATTTTACTAGGTGCGGTTTTGGCTTGGCATATGGGGACAAGGGTTTGCCATGGGCGCATGGCGTGGCTAATGTCATGGTGCGGTTTTGGCTTGACATGTGGGGCCAAGGTGTTTCCATGGGCGCATGGCGTGATTAGATTTGGCTAGGTGCGGTTTTGTCTTGGCATGTAGGGCCAAGGGTTTTTCATGGGCTCATGGCGTGGGTAGCTTTGGATAGGTACGGTTTTGGCTTGGCATGTGGGGGAAAGGGTTTTCCATGGGCGCATGGCGTGGTTAGCTTTGGCTAGGTGCGGTTTTGGCTTGGCATGTGGGGCCAAGGGTTTGTCATGGGCGCATGGTGTGGTTAGCTTTGGCTAGGTGTGGTTTTTGCTTGGCATGTGGGGCCATGGGTTTTCCATGGGCGCATGGCATGGTTAGATTTGCCTAGGCACGTGATCAAGCTAGGATTTTAGGGCAAAGGTCGTTTGGAAACCTCAGACGGTCAGGATTCGCTCCTGGGATTGAAGGGCAACCGTTGATTATTGCATGCCTTCGTTGATTGTTCATGGTGGCGCGGCATGGGGCCATCGTGAGGTGCATCTGGCATGGCACGGTAGGCGTGGCTGGCATGGTTTTCCATTGGCACAGGGGTGCGGTTAGCATGGTTAGCATGCTATGGCGCGGTTGGCATGGATGGCATGGTTTGCCATTGGAACATAGGTGCGAATATCATGGTCGTCATGCTTTGGCATGGTTGGTGTGGATGGCATAGTTTTCCATTGGCACGGAGGTGCGACTAGCATGGTTGGCATGCTTTGGTGCGGTTGGCGTGGATGGCATGGTTTTCCATTGGCACGGAGGTGCTGCTAGCATGGATGGCATGCTTTCGCGGTTGGTCTGGATTGAATGGTTTGCCGTTGGCACGGAGGTGCGGCTAGCATGGTTGGCATGCTTTGGCGAGGTTGTCCTGGCTGACATGGTTTGCCATTGGCACGGAGGTGCGGCTAGCATGGTTGGCATGCTTTGGCGCGGTTGGCGTGGATGGCATGGTTTTCCATTAGCGCGGAGGTGCGGCTAGCATGGTTGGCATGCTTTGGAGTGGTCGGTGTGGCTGGCATGGTTGGCCATTAATACGGAGGTGCGGCTAGAATGGTTGGAATGCTTTGGCGCGGTCGGTGTGGATGGAATGGTTTGAGATTGTCAAGGTGAGGCGTACATGGACGACTAGGTGTGGTGGGTCCGCGACAATGGATCGAGGGCATGGCAGTGGCCGCGGAAATGGAGCGGACGGATTGGATGGGGCCGTGGCAAGGTGAGGCGTACATGGACGACTAGGCATGGTGGGGCCGTGGTATGGCCTGAATGGTCTTGGACGTGGAAATTCGTCTTTACGGGACCGGTTTCCTCTTTTCCTTCCTTGGCTTAAAATTGGAAATTCTTTCCTTGTTCGAACGCCCAAGCATCACGCCTATAAAAAGGATGGTCGGCCTCTCCATTTGATTCACGCCTTCATTATATCTTCTTTTGTTGTTTGGTAACGGTGAAGCGGACGAGCGGATTAGGTATGTCTTCCAGTAGTTCCTTTTTGACTTGTTTTTCTTTTGTTTTCTTGTGTTGGTGGGAAAAACCCTAATTTTAGGCATACCTTTCCACGACCTTCTAGAAAATGTTAATGTAAATCCCAGCCACAGGTATGTATTGCACAAGCTCGTAGTAGTACTTAGGCATGAATACCGTAGTAATGTGGACCGCCTCAACTCGCTATGCAAAGTAAGCACGCGATAGTAATTGCTATCCCTTTTCCCATGAAAACCTAGTTTTTAGGATTTACTCCTTGTCTTGGTGTAGCCGTGTGCATGATCCCCCCTTTATTTTCTGTTGGGCGCGTTTATCTGGTTAGGCGCGAGTTTCCGGCTGCATGTAGTGGTGATGTAGAGTCTGTCTGTCCCCATTTTTTCGCATATGCTCGAAAAGACTTTGAAACCAATTGGTTTGTGCCCAGGGTGGCTCCCTTGTGTCCAATAGAATAATTTATACACTTTTTATGTAATAATTCCTGCTCTTCTTGTTCTATTGTAGTTATCACAGCGGTGAAAACATCGTAAGATAATTTTTGTTAAGATGTCAAAAGTTTCTGCGGTACCGAAGGATGTGGGTAATTCCAAGCCAAACATAGATGACGATTTCTTCACGGCATCGGCCAAGGTTAGGAGAAACCATCCTCAATACGTGACGATCCTTCTGAACGGTTTGAAAAGTGAATGAGAGTATCGATCGGTTCGGCCAGGAGGCGTAATAAGGTTTTACCTTCAGAGGAAAGAATATCATGCCTCTCCTATCGACTTTAAAATCCATGCGACTCTGTTACGTTTCTTTGAGAAATGGATGCGATTCATGATGGACCAGGAGCCTGTAAATACCAATTTTACCAGGGCGTAGATTGTTGATGTTGTTACGACTTCCGCAGTGAAATGACCATCTCTTTGGAGAGCATGGATGTGTTGCTAAATCTTCCTATAATTGGAAACCTCGACGTCAGGATGTCTGCAGATGAAGAAGAAATGCGTGCCACCCTGGTTGCGAAGTCAAATGGATTCGTTAGGAAGGAAAATGAGACGAAGTGCTTTTATGACTGGTGGGTGTCTCAGTGGTTTCCTGACGAGTTGGAGTCGAACTATAAGAATAACATACTTCATGTCGCGGCGTTCTTGGCTCTTTGGATATCCAGGGATATTTTTGACGACAGCTTGGGAAAGAAATATATAAGACATGAACTTATCAAGTTTGCCATAAAATTGGCAAAGGGCGTCTCTCCCAATCAGTGGTTTATTTCTTGGTTCTCTGTAGCACCCCTGGATCAGCTGGTTTCGAACATGCGCACCTCGAACGGCTATATGAAAGTGGATTCGTATGTTCATGCCGCCTTTCTCTAGGCATGGTTGTGGGAGAATTTCGAGAAGTATACCCTGAAACCGTTAGCTATACTTCCCGAGTCTTAGGGTGGCTCCAGAATACTGCACTGGTCGAATAGGGGCCGAAAAAATGGTTCGAAACTGATTAGGTTTCTTGAAAACTCGTATGTGGTTAATTTTCGTCCATGGGCTCCGGTACATGCGTCCATAACTCAGATTAGTAGCTTTGCTCCTTCTTCGAATATGTCTTTATCTTCTGATGAGGAGGACCTAAGTATTGGAGAGATGGTGTTCATGCGTTGTTGTACGCCCGATCAAGTGCCATTTTTTTCCGAGGAGCTTGCAAATCGATCTCTTACAATGTCGATAGGGCTGCTTGACATATGGGTTTTTACCAAGGGGTCCCACTTGTTCGTCAGCCGGTTATTCGAGAAATCCCGTTATCAACTTTTCCAGATACTAGTGCTCTTGTGTCGGGTAAAAGTCTGCCTTTTCTCGCGGAACGGAATCCATAAACGACCTCCAAATACAACACATTTTGGCAGGAAGAGTTTCTCGTTATTCATGGATTCGTTAATGATGTGGTAGAGAATCGTCGAGATAGGCCTTCTCCTGCAGTTTTAGCGGAACATCCACTGCTGAGGGATCCAAGGAAAAAATCCATTAGTCCAAATGCAGATAGTCCCTAAGTGAATGAACAAAGATCTAAAGATCGTGCGGGCGACTTTTAGGAAGAATCCATAGTTCTGCCAACTTTTAGTTCATCCAATATGCGGGTACGTACGGCTCTCCTCTTGACTTTATCTTGGATCATTTATATCCTTGTTTCTTTTCTGAGAATGCGCCCTTGTATTCAGTCCAGGGTCTCTGTAGTACGGACGCCTTTGCAAAACTTGCGAGCAGTCAGAAAGCATCATTTTTCGAGACAAAGAGGTTCATTGTGGAGCATGTCCATGGTGACGTGGAATACAAAAAGGATGAGAGTTCAGGGTCTAGCGATGGCGAGATCAGTTTTTATGATAGAAGTGTCGAATCTTTGTCTAGTCAGTATGAAACTAAATCGGTGAGTCCCCTCCATGTTTTTATTCTTTCCTTTTTTCTTCTCTCTTTTTTTTTTGCAGTAAAACTAAATTTGATATTTTAGGAGGAAACCGTTCCTGGGGATGATCTTGAAGTGGAAGACGACTAGAGTAAAGGCATATCCGTACTTACCATTGCGGAAACTGTGTCAGCTAGCGACTTGGACATTGAGATCAATCGTCACGAGGGCGCTGTCGTGACTCAGATGGAGGAAAGCACTTTGGGGGGTGAATTTGTAGTTAGGATTCTCCTTCCGGTTGCTGATTCAGTTGCAGGTTCCACCTTCAATCCTTCGTATTTGACCCATTTCCCAGGTCATGTTTTGAGTGGTAGATTTAGTGTGCAGGCTAAACATGCGACATTGTACACCAAGATTTGGGAAAGCTACGGTCACATTGCCATGACTAAGAAGATTACTAGTCGACATGCATTAGTCAAGCATGTAAAGGAAGCCTTATCTTCGATTGATGACATGTGCAACGTGACTTGTCATACAGTTTCTGAAGATATAATATCGAGATGGAGGTTTCATCGTGACATGTGTGTAGACTTCGAATTCAACGTTCCTTGGTTCGTTGAAGGTCTCTCTGATGTTGAAAAGTTGTTGGCCGGAGCAGTTGAACGTCCTTCCTCATACATGATGAAGAAGCAGGAAGCGGAATTCAAGAAGTTGTGCAGGAAGCTGAAACTTAAGAGGGAGACTCTCCAAGGCACGAGGGAGGCCTTTTCCAAAAGGAACAAGCCGTTGTTGGAAAACTTTCCTTGAACGCATTTATGTATTTTGAACTTTTTATTTTTAGATATTTTTTTTTTGAAAGGCAAATGAGACGCCTAGTTTATGGTTTTGATTTTAAGGTTTTCTCGGGTTGATAGATAAATGCTACCTTGATGGTTTTGGATTATACTTTTGGAATGAAATGTTTTAGGAATGAATTGTTTTTTATTATGATTGGCTATGAATGTTGCGTGTTGGTAGGTAATATGGGATAAAAACATAACATGGCTATCGGTTTCATCATTCTCATGAGAACTTGAAATAGTAAACCAATGTATTTTGTCCAGGCAAAACTTACCCGACTTTTCGGATCTGTTGTCGAAAAATAGATCAGGTTCAAACAAGACTTTCATGTGAAACACCGCCGATTATGGAAAGTCCCCAATCTGGATCGTTTCCATTTAACTTCTGTGAAGTCCCTATCCGCCCCTTGCCGTGTCAAAACTGGTTGAATCATTGGCCTTTGAACTCTAGGAAGTCTCTAGTCATCCTTATTATGTCAAGACTGATAATTGGTTCATCTGGTAACTGAGTCGGAGCGGATCGTCTTGTTCTACCATCCTGATGTCTGGGTCAAAACATGAGATCGACGGTCAAAAATTTACATTATAACCGAAAGATCAATCCTCCAGCTTTGGTCACCAATTGTTTATAGGTGAAAATGGTTTCTGCTGATTTCGGTAATTGCGGGAGTGAAGGAGAGAAACAATTCAATCCCTAAACAATCTACTTCAAGGTAGTACTTTAGATTTGAGAGATCAATTTGTACAAGTCTGGCCTAAACCAAGAAATGGCTGTTCCATACTTGCTTCGGTCACAAAGTGGAAGAGAAGGGTTGGTTAAGGGAGGAAATCTAAGAGAGTATTGAGACCAGATTAATTATGTAAGAGTAGTAATCGACTTGTATCAGAAGGTGAAAGCTTTTGAGAAATCTAGCAAGAGTTTCCTTTCTGAGTGTGGTATTTTTCCATGACCAAAAACTTGTGTCTCTAGTGGAAATAGGTAAGCCTATTTATACAAGTCTAAAAAGAAACGTATTTTGGCCTCATAAGAAAAGAAAACGGATGAGTTAAATGGGAAGAGGTGGTAATGCCTGGTATTGATTGAACTTGATGGAACTTGATGTTCCATAAAGAAAGAGCATTTCACCGTTTCTTCTTGCATTTACTAACCGTCTTATTCTTATTGCACTATCTTGAAACGGGAATTTGTGTATGCCGCACGCTATATACCACCAAACCAATACCCTAATTAGCATCCCCCAGTTTGTGTTGATGTCTCGAATGGTTTTGTGAAGAACATGTAGCATGTTGTTGTGGCTTGGCAAGTCTATCTTGGGATACTTGCTAGCTTGGTGACCTTCGATGGTCAATATTTTTCATCTTGAGAGGAGGGGCAACCGTTGATTATTACAAACCTTCGGTTTGGTATCCGCGTAGGGAAGGCCTTCATGGTGGTGTAGCTGGGTCGGCATGTCATTGGCATGGCATGGTTTGGCGTGGACAAATTTAGGTTTTCTGTCCAAAGGTTACCATGTGTCATCTAGTAACCTTGGATGGATAGGATTTTCTCCTGGGATTGAAGGGAAATAGTTTATTATCGCATGACTTCGTTTTGGTATCCATGTAGGGAAGTCCAACATGGTGGCGCGGCTGGGTTGGCATGCCGTTGGAATGGCATGGTTTGGCGTTGCCAAACTTAGGTTTTCAGGCCAAAGTTTACCATGTGTCATCTGGTAACCTTGGATGGATAGGATTTTCTCCTTGGATTGAAGGGAAACCGTTGATTATTGCACGCTTTTATTTTGGTAGCCGCGTAGGGAAGGGCAACATGGTGGCGCGGATGGGTTGGCATGGCCAAACTTTGGATTTCGGGCCAAAGGTTACCATGTGTCGTCTGGTAACCTTCGATGGATAGTATTTGCTCCTGGGCGGTTAGTGTGGCTAGCTTTGGCTAGGTGCAGTTTTGGCTTGGCATGCGGGGACAAGGGTTTGCCTTGGGAGCATGGCGTGTCTAGCTTTGTCTAGGTGCGGTTTTGGCTTGGCATGTGCGTCCAAGGGTTTGCCATGGGCGCATGGCGTGGTTAGATTTGTCTAGGTGCGGTTTTGGATTGGCATGTGGGGCCAAGGGTTTGTCATGGGCGCATGGAATGTTTAGCTTGGGATATGTGCGGTTTTGGCTTGGCATGTGGGGCTAAGGGTTTAGCATGGGCGCATGGTGTTGTTAGATTTAGCTAGGTGCGGTTTTGTCTTGGCATGTGGGCCCAAGGGTTTGCCATGGGCGCATGGCGTGGTTAGCTTTGGCTAAGCGCTCGATCAAGCTAGGGTTTTGGGGCAAAGGTTATTTGGAAACCTTTTTCGGTCAGGATTCTCTTCTAGGATTGAAGGGAAACCGTTGATTGTTGCATGCCTTCGTTTGGTAGCCACATAGTGAAGTCCAGCATGGTGACGCGACATGGGGCCATGGTGAGGTGCGTCTGGCATGGAGATATAGGCATGGATGGCATGGTTTTCCATTGGTACAAGGGTGAAGTTAGCATGGTTTGCATGGTTTTCCATTGGCACGTAGGTACGGATAGCATGGTTGGGATGCTTTGGCTCAGTTGGTGTGGCTGGCATGGTTTTCTATTGGCACGGAGGTGCGGCTAGCATGGATGGCATGATTTGGTGCAGTTGGCTTGGCTGGTATGTTTTTCCATTGGCATAGGGGTGCGGCTAGCATGGTTGGCATGCTTTAGCGTGGCGGGCATGGTTTGCCATTGGCACGGAGGTGCGGCAAGAATGGTTGGCATACTTTGGCGCGGTTGGTGTCTCTGGCATGGTTTGCCATTGGCACAAAGGTGTGGCTAGCATGGTTGTCATGCTTTGGCGCAGTTGGCATGGCTGGCATGGTTTTCCACTGGTACGGAGGTGCGGCTAGCATGGTTGGTATGCTTTGGCACGGTCGGTGTGGCTTGCATGGTTTGCAATTGGCATGGAGGTGCGGCTAGCATGGTTTGCATGCTTAGGCGCGGTTAGCGTGGTTGGGATGCTTTGGCGTGGTTGGCGTGGCTGGCATGGTTTGACATTGGCACGGAGGTGCAGCTAGCATGGTTAGCATGCATTGGCGAGGTAGGTATGGCTGGCATGGTTTTCCATTTGCACAGAGGTGCGGCAAGCATGGTTGGAATGCTTTGGCGCGGTTGGTGTGGCTGGCATGGTTTGTCATTGGGACACGTGGGAATTAGGGTTTGGCTTGTCGTAACCCTAATTTTAAAAAGATACCCCGGTAATTATTTAGAGACACACTAAAAGTTTCAGTAAATGCGCCTAGTGAATGATTATTACTTAATTATTGTGACGTCCCTGTCTGCTAGGGTTTAGTGTTTTACGATTTTAACCCTAAGATAAAAACCACCATCAACACACGCATAGAACAAAGTCTATTAAAAATGGTTATCACAAGATCTTCTTTAGATCAAACAAAAGTCTAAAGATCCATGTCGAAACTTTGAACTAGTTTGAATGGATCTTATATCAAAAGGCAAGATCCTCAAGCATAAATAAACTAGGTGCAATCAAAGTTCAACCACCGTTAGTCAATCAAATCAATATGAAAACAAAATATAAACTGCAATTATCTAAGTTCCACCAACGATACTCTTAGAGCTTCTCAATCACAAAGAAGACTTTAAACTGAACGGCTGTAAAATATTTCGCCTAATTAGGTTACTCTCCTCTCCGAATAGGAGGCTTCACCGGTAAAATTACAACAAAGGAAGTTTACTGTCACGAAGGATTTGTTTGCTAGAAATGAAAACTCAAAGTATTTATAGACAAAGAAGTTTCGACACCAAGGAATTTCCAAAACCGAAAATATTCTCAAGATTTTCAATATATTCCGAATTTCGGTTTTCATAATTCCTCAGAATGCTCTGTCCAAAATTAATGATCGAAATATCCTTGGAAAATCTTTAAATAGTGAATGCACATTACTAATTCTTATTTTCCATATATAATTATAAACCTTAATTAAAAGATTCTTAACTTATTTAAATTCGATCCTGGGATTTACTTCCTGTTAGCTGTTAAGGAATTAATATCTTCGAACAATAAAAGATACGCATTAATGAATGTGTTCAAAGTGTGTCGACATCTTCACTTTGTAAGTCATATTTCATACTTACACACTTGATACTGATTAACCACGCTTCCAAACAAGTTTAGAATTGGTTCATCTCACTTTCAAAAACTTTGTGATTGATTAAGTAACAGTCAATCAAAAATCATGGTTTTAACGGTTCTACCAACACAAGTTTCAGTTCTACCTCCATGTGGGTATTGTGCATAGTCACACTATCTTACCAAACTTTGGTTGACTAGGTACTAGGATCGGTTCCTCATATATATATATGGTATCTAACTCATATGTGTTGCACATGTCCATAGGATCAGTTCCCCTTTGCCTAAAAATGTGTTGCACATGTCCATAGGATTGGTTCCCCTTTCTGTTATAAACCTTGATGCACCTCATACAAGGATCAATTCCCCCTTTGTAGGTGTTGCACCTCTTACTAGGATCGGTTCCCCTTGACCCAGATTCGTTCTTACACACAAAAACTCGATCATACCAACAGGTGATTACTTAAGATCGGTTTCACTAATAAAAGTCATACTAATACATAAGTCAGGCCTCATTTGAATAGTTTTACCAAGCATACAAACAAGTCATGAGCGGTTATACTAATCACGCATATTGGTCGTTCATAAGATATGCAATGAAGAACAACCCCAATAACGCCTGGCGATTTCCTTTTCGGTTCAGAATATATGTTCATGAAATTAATTCCTTAAAACACATGTAAAACATTGTTTCCTAGAATGAAATCCTCACCTCATACCCATATATAATCACAATAACATTCATACGATTATGTTGATATCTTATCTACAAAGTTTAATGGTTAAGCAATAAACCTCGTATTGTATTCCTTAATACTATGTCTGTCTAGAGTCTTCATGCTTATAAGTTTCGTGTTTTCAATATGCACAACTTGAAAGATATGTTAGGGAATGAAACATTTCAAGTCAAATATCACTAACCTCAAGTGGAAGGATGATGTTGTGGTTGTAGCTCCGTATTTCTTCACTTCTTCAAGTCTTCGCAATACATGTAATATCTCATATCCTAATACTTTCAAGCTAACTTATACTAATTTGACTCTAGTACATTTAATCAAGAGACTATTAAATGAGTTTTGGTTCACTAAAATATGACAACCAAACTTGACATACCAACCCTTTGTGGGTTCAACCGAGCTATGCTCTAACATTATTTATTTTTTACAGTGAAGGAATTGAGTGCATTTTTGATACATTTTCTGCACATAATTTTGTGAATAATTAAGACTTTGTCAAGGGGTAAAACAAGAGATTCAGTTTATAGTTGTCGGACATTATGAAGTGAAATCAAAACAGTACATCAGTTATGTACTAAAATATTTCACAAGTATAAGCGGTGTAGCTTCCCGAGAAGTAAACAATATAAATTCACTGAACATTCCTACATAAATTGGAACCTTATAGATATTATTTTTGATATTCCAAAGAAAGACCAAAGTAGTACAAGAGATATGTACTACAACATTTTACTCAAATACCACAGTAGAGCGCAACTTCATTCAAATTATATAATCATCCAATATTACCATACAATCATTATTGAGCTAATTGGGAATTCATGATCAGTGACTTGATTATCACATTGTTTTACTTAAGTTAGATACCATAAAGTCTTTTTTATCAAATAAGCGTCGAATCAACTGAACCATTTTTTTTTCAAGTACACTTTATATGTCCCCTGATCCAAAAATAAATTGCTTTGAATCCAACTTCTTCCAGGCAGATGCAGTCTTTAATCATGAGCAATGACCACTTGCACAAATAGTTAGTGTACCACATCATTAAGAATAAATTACCATAGGAGGCTTCACTAATCTTTTTCGAGAGGGCCTCACTCAAAATATAGTTACTCGTTCTAATTTTTTGTACAAGAGTATGAAATGCAGTCAAACCAGATTTACATAACTTCCTTTTGGATTTCATCACAACATTACCTGCAAAATTAACTAGTTTTATTTCAGTATATCATTTATGTACTGGGAGTTCATGGTACACAAAAATAAACACAATCAAAGTTTTGTTTAGATATATCATTTATATCATATAAAACTATCATTTATAGTGTGTATAAAACTATCATTTATAGTGGAAGTTCATAGTGTATAAAACTATACAATCTACATATTGTTTTTTTTCTTCCAATATACCATTTATGTACTGGACGTTCATAGTGTATATAAAACTAAGCACAATCATAGTTTTGTTTTAGTATATCATTTATGTACTAGAAGTTCATATATAATGTATAAAGCTAAACACAGTCTACAACATAGTTTTATTTTCTTCAGTATATCGTTTATGTTCTGGGAGTTCATAGTGTATAAAACTAAACACAATCATAGTTTTGTTCCAGTATTTCATTTATGTACTGGAAGTTCATAGTGTATAAAACTTAACACAATCTACATCGTACTTTTGTTTCAGTATATGATTTATGTACTAGAAGTTCATAATGTATAAAACTTAACACAGTCTACATCGTAGTTTTATTTCAGCATATGATTTATTTACTAGAACTTCATAGTGTATAAAACAAAACACAATCATAGTTTTGTTTTAGTATTTCATTTATGTACTGGAAGTTCATATTTTTGCAGGTAACTTTTTCATGATTTTTAATCAGTATACGAAATATGTACCAGTTGATCATAGTCTTAGAAACCCAAAATAACAACCAAATCAAAACTGAAATAAATATTTCATAAACTAAATCATTGTTTGATCTGGTACCTTTTTCCTTTGATGTCGGTACTGATTTTTTGATCAATGAAGTTGTTTTTGATCTTGCTGGTTTGGTTTTTCTTCTTTTTGATTTAGGAGCAGTACAATTTTCCTCAAAATCATCTTGTTCCGAACTAGTAGCAGTACTATCTTCCTCTGTTACTTCTTTTTCTTTAATACTTCTACTGATTGTTCTTCGTTTTTTTAACCTCATCGAGAAAAAAATCAACCTAGCAGTGTACATCGATTATTACTTTTTTCAGATTTGGTTTTGTTATTTTTGAAATTAGAATTTTGATTGGGTTTTTGTGATTCTATGATAGACTCACATGACTTTCTCTCGTTTCAGAACGAAGATGGATTTCTTTGGATATGATTTGATTTTACCTCTTTCTTCTGATGAGAGAATAATAAACGATGGAGTTAAAGAAGAATAATGGATTGTGGGAGAGAAGTGGGTTCACACATTTGGTAGTAGGACTGGTAGGTCTTTTTCATGTTTTAAATAACTTTGGACACCCTAATAACACTTAAATCCGGTTGTACCCTACTATAAATAAGTATATAGGCTCAAGACCAAATAACAAATTTTCCTATGGGGATCCGACTCTTCTAAACAGTTAATGCCACGGTAATTATTTTTGGGCATACCTCAACATTTTTCCTGACAGAAGGAACTTCTTGCGTTTGTTTTTCAAAGTTGGTTTGCAATAGTTTTCCAGTGTTTCCCGTTCCCGTTGTGGGTGAAAAATATCGCACAATCATTAGTTATGGGAATTAGTACATTTAGTGTTACGCGAATAAGAATGCACATTATATGTCCAGGATGATGAATTTGATGATGTCACTATGTCACGATAAAAATGTGAAGTTCTATGCATCAATAAAGAATTCATGCGGTAATATAGAAGTCCAAGCGACTTTGACGCACATCAGATCCGAAAATAGGGGCTCTATTAGCTGTCCTCTACTATGTAAACTCCTATAAAAGGGATCAACCACCATTGTAAAGGGAGCGATCTTTTTGGTGAGCTGAGATAAGATATTTAGGAGAGAGAAAGTTATTTGTTTTCCAAGTTAGGATTTTATTATACCTCCTTTGTACTTGTTCAGAGTTTTTAATAAAAGATCTTGAATATTTCATTATGGTTTCATAGATCATCATTAGGGTGTGGTTGTAGGATTTCCTGCAACTACAGTTTGGCTCTAGAATATAGATTGGGAGAGTAAGAGGGATTATCCCTGCCTGTGAGGATTTTTTCGAAGGATTTCTAAACTTTTACTTATGTTGTCTAAAAAAGATAGTCTTATTGTTATTTTTATGGAGTTTTGAGAGTTTATAGTCTTAATATCTGTTAAACAAAACCAAAACTTGAATCTCTGGAGATTAGTTTCGTGGATAATCTTTTTCAGATCTTCGAAAGATACCCTTTACTTTGTCAAAAGAAAATATTATTTCAGGAACAAAATATGGTGGGGAAAGCATCTGCAGGAGAGCACGTGACACCAATTAGGAGGAGCAGGAGAATGGCAGGACGAAGAAGAGGTAAATTTGCTGAATCATCAAGGATGGGAGAAAGAAACAACCAGCATCGACAAGTTAGATCTCAGATCCTGCAGGCACAAGAGGAAAACAACCGTAGGAACTACGATGAGGTAAGCGTTCATACCACAGATACATATACAACGGAATAGGACGAGCAAAGAACCACTGGGACATAATGAAGAAAACATTACAATAGAGAAACTCAGGTAAAGAATAGTTGAAGAGAGAAGGAGATAAGAAGAAACGCCCGTGAATTTGACGCGACAGAATGATGAGCTAAGAGACGAAAACCAAAGGTTACAAGAAGAGAGGTCACGAACCACATCAAGGACAATGCATGCGAGCTAAAGATCAAGAACAAGTAGGAGGATGTCCAGGCGAAATCGATCTGATCGGATAAATGATGCACATGAGCAGCTTTTAAATAACAACTTTGTTGAGAATTTTCATGTAGGCGATAATATGACTTTTGAGTAAATAATAAAGCATTTTGAGTAAATAATCACAATCAAAGCAGGAGACACTTCTGTAATTTTCAGTATAATTGTAATTTTGATGTGGTGTGTCTGATACTGTAGGATTTTAGTTGCCATGCTTACTATTTTTGAAAGGGCATGAGACACTTCTGTTCTGTTTCATGGTAAGGAACTGAACTTCAAATTTAGTTTCTATTTTTGCTGTTATATGTCAACCCTATGATTTTTCATATCTTCTGTTTTGTTGAAGGGTTCCAATGTACATCATATCCAAGCTAGCCTTCTTCATATATTTGTGGTATCTTAAACAACGATATGTGTTCAAATCCGCTTCAGTTGAGTTTGAAGTTTAATTTGGTGTTTATGTTTTGCTTGAAGATGGGTTTCTGACTTGATTTTTGTTTAATATGTGTTGTAGGCCGGAAAGAGGTAGAAGGTAGTAAGGACCGGCTTCCATTCAGATGACTTTGAGGTGCAGGTTATGGGTACTGAAACTTGATGGGCACCCCAATGAAGTTAATACTTGTAGTCATGGTTCGATTTTAATGTATGAATACAATTGGAAGATTGCTTATGAGCTTATTCTTAAACTTGGGTACGACTTGATTCGTTATTGGCTAATTAGATTGTGTTTGTATTGGCTGAGTAGTGTGAATTGGAATGGAAGAATGAAGCTGGGGTCAATTAGAATAGCAACATAAGGATACTTCTCTTCAATGAAGCTCATTGTTCTAAGGTTTTTCGTCGATTGCTGAAGGGGAGGGGCATGAATTGGTTTTTAACCATTACTACTCCAAAGTAAGTTACTCGCATCCATAGGTGCTTTACAACTTCCTTTGTTGGTTGTTGCTGATCATGTAAGATCATCTCAGTTGTTGACTATTATGATTTTGTTCACATAATTGCAGTACTGCACACTTTCATATCAAGATCATTAGATTGCCAATATAATTGTTTAGGATTGGCATGGTATAAATACTAGATGAACGCTGCCACGGTGGGAAGGCCGACCGAAAACATTTACACAAAACAAAATTTTGTACTCACATTTAGTTCCTCCATAATGGCAACCGTGTCAGGGAGTCGGTCTAGGGCTTGTTTCCACTCATCGAGGAATGCAAAAAGATTTGAAGGGTTTGTGGTAGGTTCGGTGGTGGTGATGTCCTTGATGAGCAGAAGCCTGAGATTTTCTAACTGTGAAGGGACTGAATGTAATCACGTTGGCATTTTATGAGGCGGCAAAGCTAGAGTGCCAAGAGGAGACGGCTGATTCAAGACGACGGGTTGCTTTTCGGTGCATCTCAGTTGACTCAACTTTTTATGCTCTGTTTATGAGGCCGGGTACTTGTTGAACAATGTTATTCTGGAGTTCATGACATTGATTCATTGACCTCCACATGTACATTAACCTGCATTTCAGAATTTTATGGCATAAATAAGCAATTTCTTATTACTTAACACATGGTTAATGAACAAGCTGAAGAACAGTTCGAAGTCTCTGATGTGAGTTTCGTAACTATCATCACAAATCAAACATCCATTGTTGATTACATTGCGTTTTACTAGCTACGAAAGTAGGTCAATATATACAGAGTTGATAACCAAACAAGAATAAAGATACACCTAGGAGAGTATAATCTGGCAAAAGTCGTGCATATTGTGACAAATGAAATTCTTAAGCATGAGATTTATTTAATTTCAAGGTTGGGTAGGCTAGAAACCCATAACAATTCAGATGCAAGCAACTACCGGACACTGGCAGCATGTACATTAAAGCAAAAACGGAACAAGGAGAATTGAGTTACCCGTGGCATACTTGTAGTCATGGTTCAATTTTAATGTATGAATACAATTGGAAGATTGCTTATGAGCTTATTCTTAAACTTGGGTACCACTTGATTCGTTATTGGCTAATTAGATTGTGTTTGTATTGGCTGAGTAGTGTGAATTGGAATGGAAGAATGAAGCTGGGGGTCAATTGGAATAGCAACATAAGGATACTTCTGTTCAATGAAGCTCATTGTTCTAAGGTTTTTCGTCGATTGCTGATGGGGAGGGGCATGAATTGGTTTTTAACCATCACTACTCCAAACTAAGTTACTCGCATCCATAGGTGCTTTACAACTTCCTTTGTTGGTTGTTGCTGATCATGTAAGATCATCTCAGTTGTTGATTATTATGATTTTTTTCACATAATTGCAGTACTGCACACTTTCATATCAGGATCATTAGACTGCCAATATAATTGTTTAGGATTGGCATGGTATAAATATTAATCTAGCCTAAGATATCTCACCCAGAGACAGATAGTGTTTTTGGTTCAAATTCTTATGTTCATTCTCTACATACATTTACGTTGTTGGTGTTTTTTTTTTTGCAGCCCAAACTTCTGCCACTCAGCAGGAAGGACATCAGTCTGGAAGGCAATTTCAATGTTTCACATAAATCCCAGAAGCATATCCATTCCTAGAGGCATAATGTTGAAATCTTCTTCACTGTAGTTCATTATGAGTTACGCTTTTTATTTTGACTAGATTTGTGCCAGTGCTACGCACCGGGTATTTTTTCCTTTTGGCTTGTTGTGTGCTGGGCTACACCCTGCCCCGTGGCGATGCATTTTAAATTTGGTATGTGCGGGCTTCAGCCTGCCCCGTGGTGATGCGCTTTTAAAAGCGGAGAAAAGATATGAAATATGTAAGGATTCTATTTAATTTTTCCTTTTATTTCCGCAGAAAATACGTATGAAACGTGTGTTTTTGTTTTATACCCACCAAGCTAAATTTGTGACCGTGCTATGAACCGGGATTTTTTCTTTCTTTTTAACTTGGTGTGCGTGGGGCTTCGCCCGCCCCGTGGCGATGCATTTTTGATTTGGTGTGCACGGGGCTTCCTCTCCCCCGTGGCAGTGCATTTTTCATTTGGTGTGCGCGGGACTTCACACCGTCCCGTGTCGATATATTTTTGATTTGGTTTTGCGGGGTAAATACATTAAATAGGTGGAGAATATGTGCACATTTTTTTTCCTTTTTGAGTTTGTAATTTTTAAACGAACCATATGTTGCCAAGTGTTTTCACCTAAATATTGCCACAATCATGATCTTTTTCCTGTTCTTTTTCCAAACTTCGGCAGCTATTCGTCTTTGAATATATCACTATGACACTAATATTCCATAAATAATTCGATCAATACGATGTATGAATGTGTGCCCGTCTTAATTGGTTACTTGAAGGCGGGAAAAACGAAAGTTGAGCATAATATAGTGTTGTTAATTTGTTATGCACATTCTTGGTACCATACCTACATTCGTTCCTTCAAAAACATGTGGGTACTGAACCATGTTGTCTCCATACCATCTAGAAGTGCTTAACTTGTTCCTATTATAACTCCCACTGTGTGGAATGGAATCCCGCACCACTGGTACGACAAACCGAAACGTTTTATCATGGTGTTTGGATCATGGAAAAATACGCATGATTTTCTGGCGTTCGTAGCGAATATCAATGTAAGCCAAACCAAAGTGCCTCCGGGAGCTCTCCTCACTGATCTTGTTGAAGAGAAAATATTAGTTGCAGTGTATTATGGTTGCTAACTGATTACTCACTCATATATGGAGTACCGACAGACAATGTACATATTTCCTCTTCAGTGAGACTCTCCGTAGGTTTATTTCTACGTTGATGTCCTTTGCGTCTATCGCTTTCATTTGAGTCTCTTTACTTTATATTAGTTTGATAAGTTTTCATTTGAGTCAGTGCCTTTCACTTATTATTTTTTTCTTTGCTTGTAGTTTTATATCTATTGGGACATCTTTGTTGAATTCTAAGAGAGAAGAATCATGGTGGACATCTTAAAGAAACTCACTTCCACTGTCGGATTTGACTGGAAAATTAGCTATAGCTTTTACCGGGAATCTTGATTTCATTGTTGGGTCGCAAAAGCCTGAAGAAATTGCTTAAGCCATGTTGAATTACTAATCCTTCTGAGCAACATAATAACAAATCCTTCGCATATTTTAAAATAATTGCTTCAGATGATTCAATCGACTATAATATAAACACTCCGGCTCTTTGTCGAAGTTGTGGCCTGTAAACAGCCATGTTTAATCTCTGTGTTGCTGAAGTCTTCGGCTGTGGTAGAATTGCATTGTCGTTGGAAGTCCTTCACAACCACAAAATTGCTAGGTCTTCCTGCTTGTGTCATCTATAAGTTGTGGCGTGTTGTATAAAACACTTTGATTTTGGAATTAATCGTACTCACCATCTGTTTTCTAGGAGTACACCATGTGTTTGGACATCACAGGTTGCAATAATATATAAAAGATTTTAAGAATTCCGTTTTAGCTGGGTTTACACTTTTTTTTTTTTGGTTTCCTAACGTAGTAAGGTTTCCGAACTTAGTCACGGCTTGAAATCTAAATTGTTTTTCTTTTTCCCTTTTTTTTATAGGTTTAGTCACGGCTTAAAATTCCAAATATAATTTGGTTTCCTTTTTTTCTTTTCCCCTAATTTTTTAACCAATCATATGTTGACAAATGTCTTCATCAAAATTCTGGTTTCACAAAACTCAAAAAAACCTTATTTCGGCCAATAGGAAGCAATGGTTTCCTCACCGTTCGACGTGGGAGCTTTATTTGTCTAGGCCTTTAAGTCTTTAGATTTATAAGTGAGAAGACTGAGATTGTATCCATCACCAATCACCCTTTTTTTTTAGTGCTTACTAGGTCATCACCCGTGCCGTAACGGCCGGGGCTTTTATTAGTTGCTGTTGATAGAGGTTTTTATTCCTTGTTATACACCAGCACTCGAGCTCCTGTTTAATTCTTGAATAAATTTTGTACAGTGAACTCAATTGGCTGAACTGTATATTTCTTTTATAAACAACAAAATAATAAGCTTAAAAAAAATGCATAAATCATCATTAATCCGTTTTCGAAGCCAAAATACATTTTGAAGGGAATAAAATGAAACGTATAGCTCAAAACACACCCATATAGAATCCACTTAAAATATACTAAGCACTAAAATTGTTTGTTATATTGTAGCAAAAATGAACAAATTGAAAGAAGTATTAGTTGGTCCGTCAGGTTGTTGTAATATAACACATAAATGGCACTACTCATCAAAATGGTGATAGTTAAAATACAAAACTTAATAACATTGATCCAACTGCTCCGACATGTTACTCAGCTAAACCAAGCTTAAGAAGACCGAATAACTATCCGGAGATTATCTAGTAGTCGACAAATCTTGTCCCATTGATATCTCATTGTTCCCCAATTTTTTTATCATCTGTTGCAATAACATTAACCGTCTTTCTTCTAACCAAGCTTTAGCTTCTGTGACATGTTCACCAATAACACAATGAGACATCACCCGCTACATGTGTATGACTTTCCAACTGAAGGCTATTGCAAACATCTAGCAGCCCGAATTGCTTCGCGCAAAAATCCCCCTACTCAACCGATGGAAATTAGTATAAAAGTGATTAGATCGCACAACTGTAGAGAGGGAGGAAAATCCAATCTTTCGCTAGATCTCCAACTTGTGTTTTGCTTCCTTTGCACATATTGGATAAAAAGCAGTCCTGCAAGTCCCTCAATGATTGACAAAAAATGAAATACGTTATGATAGAAACATCATTAACATAACCATATATATGGATACGCTATTCAAAATCTTTCTAACTATAAAAACATTGGGTATACCAAACATTGGAATCAATAAGAAATGTTTGTTCAAAGTAACTTTTTAATTCGTCACACTCTACCAAGCCATTGAAACATCCTCACCACAAATCACTACTTGCTAGGTATTCATACCCTACCTGCCAAACCTAGTTAAAATCAACGTCAAATTCAAAATACTGCTGAAATGTTTGTAAAGGTTCAATATTTAAATCAATTTCTTCTTTTTTGTACTGAGATCAAAACTCCAATGATGACACCAATAAGAAAGCATCTAAATAAAAAGAAAAGAAAAAATCAATAAGACTTTAAAGTTTGAGCAATGATTGTTCGAGCAATGAATGAAATGTAAGCTGGTATGGTTTTGTGCGTGTTCCTAAAATTTCAACAATCACTCAAGGAGACGATCATAGAAGTATAAAAGAATGACGTTATGAACGTGCAATCAAAATATACAATCTTATGAGAGACTTAAGCTGGCCAGTTACTGTAGCCACTATGATCAAGGTTCATTGACGTGACATTATAAGGATATTTGCTCAGAGAAACTTAAGGCTTTTCAATTGCGCTAGAGCCTGTAGGGTTTTATTTTCAAGGCTAGATATGAATCGACGAATTGGACACAAATATTCAAACAATTCCTCGACACTGCTACAGAGCCAATTCTATAACTATACAAATACGACCTTCTTCATTGCAGTCTACATGTTGACCATACTTGATAAGTTTGGGCTATATAACTTGTGCGATTCCTACACTTGTGCGATTTTGGTGGTCAACATAAAATATTTGCTAAGTAAAATTAGTTAGTTCTACTAGATTTTGTGCCCGTGCTACGCACCGGGCCGATACGAAAACCATCCACCATCATTTTTTTTTTACCCATATTTTTGGTTTGGTGTGATGTGGCTTTGCCTCGCCCCATCGTGCATTTTTGCCGTCATTATGCATTTTTTATTTGGAATGACGCGACTTCACCTTGCTCCGTCCCGATACATGGATTTTTGATTTGGTGTGGCTCGGCTTCACCTCGCCTTGTTGTGCATTTTTTATTTGGTGTCGCGGGGCTTCGCCCCGCCCCTTCGCGATGCATTTTTGATTTTTGATCTGGTGTGTGCATTTTCGATTTAGTGTTGTGTGGTTTCTCTTCGCCCCGTCGCGATTCATTTTTGATTTAGTGTTGTCCTGTCGCTTAGGATTTTTTGATTTGGTGTGTGCATTTTTGGTTTGGTGTGTGTGTGCTTTCGATGCATTTTCTATTTGGGGCTTTTTTTGATGCCTCCGCCTCCTCACAAAACTGGCACGTAATCTGTGCTACGCATGGGGTTCGATGAGAAGTTTTGATATTAATGAAACTTACCCAAAACTCTCTTAAAAAATATGAAGGTGAAATTTCATCTATAAATTACTTACAAAGATATATTAGCATACAGCCATACATTATATTAAACCGTGATTTTTTTTTCACTACTTGTTTTTTCCATGCAAGCAAGTATTCTCATCCTGTACAATGTCTCTCCAACTGACATGCACCAACCTGGATTTTCCCATGTGTGAGGATTGTAATAAGATACGCTTTGAATTCCTTGGGGTTGGACCCATTCAAAATCCCAGTTATGTGTGGCTTGAAGGAATTTCAATACACATTCTCGTTTATGTCACCACATCCCATGTACCAACACACTGCATCCCATCTCTTCTTCAAGATTTATGCATTTAAGATAAAACAACTCCAGCGATATTTAATATATAGACTTGTACCTGATGAAAACTGAAGAATGGAGTATGATGCTTGTCTCATTAATAAGCTACAATAGTATTACTGTTCTGCAATAATTTTGAAAAATTAGATACCCAAATTCTTTCTTTGTATTAAAAACTAAAACCAGAATGGTTTTCTATTTTGAGTTATTGATGAAATATGCTAGTTTTTTGGAAGTTTCCCAGGGAACTAATCCCATGACAAATGAATGTGAAAGGTCTGACTCTTAACAGTTACTATCAGTATGAAACTTGGTGAAATGTTTTTATGACTCGTGATTATACCTTTCCTAATTTCTCACCTCAGATTCTGCCTCCTCTGTCTTTAGCGATCCCTCAAGCTTTGTCGTAAGGCCTCCTGGTCCTATTATTTGTTCTGCAATTTTGCAGAGAATATTTGGTATTTCCGCAAATAGACGTCCTACCATGTTGATAACCTGTTACGCATGAGCAGCACATCGGTATGAATTCTAAAATTGACCTCCTGCTTATCAAAATTTAACAGATAGTCAGAAATATTTTCAATTTCACGGTTCTTCTATCTAATTGAAATAAGATTTTCTCTTCAATTAAGTGGATGACATCCAACACAGGAAACATGTTAAGACTATCACAGTAAACTTCAATTTGATTACTGATATCTCTTTTATCTCGAGTGCGAGATCAAATGATATGGTATGGTATTGGTATCAATCATCTGGTAATTCCCAACAGATGACTTAACCTAATCTCAATAGCTAAATTCAAGTTAACACACTTCAAGAGGTAAAACAAAAGAAAAGATAAAACATTTTCTTAAGAACCAAATGTGCTAAATATGCTCGAAACATAAAAAAAATAGAAGTACGTACCTTGGAGATGGCAGGATAAGAAGCGCCATAAACTACAATCTTACCCAGATTGGGATCTGGCGCAGTACAATTTTATATCTTCACCACCCCATGCATAAACATTGTCCATCATTTATTCCAAAATAATTCAACTCCACTCCCACCATCATCATTGAAACCAAAATCTCCATCATCAATGGAATCCATAATATCTTCATCTTATCCTTGGTCAAAGCTAACACCCAGTAACAAACACCATTTCTCCCTACAATTTGTTCAAAAATCACAGCAACCCCTCTCAATTTCCTAACTGATTCTCCATCACTCTCGTGTTCTTCTTGAATCTCTGCTTTAATCTTTATCTTAACCTTTTTAAATCAAATCTAACTACTTCCATTTACTTTCTAACATCAACTGCATTGGAATGGAAGCAAGGACTTACTGGTTGTCTGCGTACTTTCCCATAGTTCTTTTCTTTTTCTCTGCCGCAAGAATTGTGTCTATTTGATGCATACATCACCAAAAGCAAAGAAACATATATCCCCTAAAATGTGTGTAGCTAAGATCCTAAAAACGGAGTTGGGATTTCTTTGATTTCAAACTAAGATCCTAAAAACGGTTGCATATTCTTGTTCGTGGAAACATTAGCTTTACATAGTCACTCCTATATGTCAAATGGAAAACAAAAAAATAACTACAACTCTCATGGCGTACACCAGCAAATTCCTCAAAAAAAAAACTTCAATTAATCTAAAACACCAGTACATTTCTCGAATAGAAGACCAAGTTTCGCATACCACCCAGTAGAATATATATTTAACAGAAATAAGCTAACGACTCACATGGTCTACACTGAACACTACTGATTTCACAACGATGTTTATGAGTAAAATAGAAGTCCAGGTTTAGCATACCACCCAACACAAATCCAAAGTCCTATTTCTTTGTAAAGACCGTTCTACCAATAAAGAAGTTGCTCAAAATCTGGAAAACATGAGCGACAGAGACATAGAAGAAAGAGCAAAACCAAGAGATTTTCCTATACACACAAATTTCACATGCCTGAAATATGCCACTCCATTTTGGGCTTACTGCAAATAGAAGAAGATCAATGAGTTATTCTAATACTCAGTATCGTGTTATTTCCTGTACTACAACTATACTTCATACATATAGACCGTGCAAGAGAGTATGAAATAAATTTTAATAAGCATACATGGTTACTGGAGTTCATGGGATTTTAATAAGCATACATGCTTGCTTAAAAAAAGAAAACAAAAAATGACCACATTACCTTGCATGGGATTCTCCACGAATAATGGTACAAAATATACAATAGGGGTCCTCTTTCTCATTCTTATCAACAACACATCTGATATTGAAGTTCAAACCCATAAAACATCTGATATTTTTGTGTGGAAGGAGATGAGAACAGAGAACTGTTATCTATGAATGACCGCCTACGAATTAACCAAGTATGACCCAATTTCAGTATATGAGAAACAAAAACCCTACATTTTTATGACTACATCTAAAATATTATTAGAATCAACTGGACAAAAGAAGTAGATCAATGATGAATTACGAATTTTACCTTCTTCCACCTCCATGCCCTGCGAGTTGTTCTCACCAGTGTTAAAAATTGCGAATTTGGACCTTGTATAGCCAATCAAATGTCAACAATTTGGACCCCTATCATTTCCAAGAAAGTAGTTAAACCTCAGCAAAAGAAATGTCAGTATCATTAAACCAAAAAAAAAAAGAAAAAAAAAAGGAACATATTGTGTATGATCAAATTTATAGTTAGATCTAACTTTGTCATATTTCGGTAACTTGGTCATATTTCGGTATGTAATTGCCACTGTGGGCACTTGTATTCACCAGATTTATGAAATTCCTTCATCAGCTGGTGGATTTCCATGAGCCAGAATGCAAGCATCCACATGTAAAAACACCTCACCAAATTGACAATCATGACATGCCACCTTTGAGATACATGATGTGATGGCAAAGCAATCACCCATCCTTGATCATTTCTGTGTAAAAACTATATGGATGATGCAAAGGCGTTTTAAAATGTAGACGTCAATCAAATCTTAGAGAAAGAGGAAAAAGATTATAGAGAACAAAATAGTAAGATAGATACTTGTGCATATCAAACTTCTAAAGTTTCATTTCCTTTTCTTTTTTTCTAATTATGATCAATTAGTACTGTACCTTGATCAAGTTTGATTTTTATACAACATTTTGAATCAATCCCACTATAACACCCCCCCAGCTTTCTTTTCATAAAAGTGAGCCATTTGAGAGCCTTATACAATCTGATATATCCTTCGATGTAATGCTCAAAGCTAATTCATTATTTAAACCCAAAATTCCAACAAAATCAAAAATTAGAATCCATTCACTTACAACCAAACAAAAACACTGCATCTTAGAGTCAATCTATAATTTTCTGAAAGATAAGAAACACAGTATACATTGAGTTTGTACTATCTATAATCAATCTGATAAATACTTTTTTTTTAGCAAAAATCCAAATGTTGAAGAAAACCCAATACTAAATCATAGTTAACGACTAAAAGATATGGGTTTATGATATATCAGTAATTAGAATAAGAGTAAAATTAGTAAGTTGAATACAAAAATCACCTAAACCGTGAGATCTTTTCTTGAATGGCTATTAGGGTTTCTCTGTAACTTATCTTGGACAAAAATCGTACCTGCAAAATTAAAAATAAAAGGGTTAGGGTTTATTAAAACAAAGGATATATCAATTTCAGACGCTGAATAAAATTTGAAACTAAAAAAATACCTAAACCCCAAATTGAACTGTATCAAAAACCCAAGATTTCCTTCAATCGACAAATCTCTACAACACAAACACAAAATCCCTTCTTCGAATCTTAAAAAAACAAAAACAAAAAACTACACTTTTGATTCAACTCTTAAAGAATCACCAACTCTACCAAAATCAGAAGAACATACAATACAAACGATTCAACTTCAAACTAAACAAAAACCTATCTAAGATTTATCTATTTATAACCATTCAATTGAACGAAACCCTAAATTTACCTTTTCTGAGAATTCTAAATTCGGTAATTGTATCAACACCATCACCAACAATGAACTCTTAAAGTTTTCCCTAAGTTTCCTCTCAATTTTATGAGCTCGGAATCATCTCTCAGAACTTCCAGAATCGCCAGAACAGAAGAAGCAGAAGAAGAAGAAAGAAAGAGAAAAAGAAAATGCTCTTACGCATGATGTTTTGTTTCTTTTTTTTTTTCGTCCCGATTTTTTTTTTTGGTCCCGTTTTTTTAACCGAAACAGCTATTTACTGTTACATTAATAGTATTTGAGAAAAAGTGGAATGGATAAGTTTCAAGGGGGCGGTGATGCTCACCCAAGGGTGGGTATTCTCACCGCGCGACGCATGGCCTCGCATGGCTTAGGGGTTTAAAGGAGGAGATGATAAAACGGTAATCTCAGATCGAAATGCTTCATACGAAAGGAATCAGTAAGGACTATAGATTATTCTATCTGGAATGGGAAGCATTAGATTATTCTTACTCTACGAAAATAAGAAACACTTATTTGAATTCATAAATAAGAAACACTTGAGCATTATTAAACCCTTATACCTCAATTTAGTAGCATTATCTGTAGCTTAACAAAAATTTGATTGCATCTATGCTCTAGTTACTCCTGCAACTGATTGTAGTGTATTAAGATTATAGATATATCGAATCTAATATTCCCAATAGACAAACCCAATTTTTTGTCATTGTAGTGAAGATGCAATCTAAAAAATAAGCAATTCACAAAATATTATCCAGATGTGAAATAAACACATAAAAGTTTCATGGGTATTACCTTTTGTCTACTCCCTCCTTAGACCTCTTCCAACTGATAGATTTATGATAAGAGTAAGGATCAAATGTAAATAAAGAAGACACAAGAGATTAAAGTGGTTCGGCACGGATGCCTACGTCAAATCAGATGAAACCCCGTAGGGTGAATGATATATTGATCATCATTAATCACTGAGATGATTTACAAACCCCACACACATAAACTCACGTAAGGAGAGAGCTCTCAACACTCACTTACTAAGGACCCAATCTCACTCATTTTGGGTGACTACAAATGCCTATTTATAGGATTACAAAGAGAAGAAGAGAACTATGGTTTCAACAATGTAGGCTTACCTACCATGGAGGCTTACCAACTTTGGCATCTCTAGATATTTCTAGAGACTCATTTTACTCATGTTATTTGTCTAACATTAACTCCATTTTCTTCATTCACCTAACAACACCATAGTAGTAGGTGACATATATTCCAACACCCCCCCTCAAGTTGAGCACGTAAATGTTTTGAAGTGATCAACTTGAACTGTTGTTGAAAAAGATGGTTTAGCTCTTGGCGTAAAACTATGAAATGAGTTTAGTAAACAAAATAGAGTTATGGGTGTTTTTAGGCGATGTGGTACTATTTTAACCCCCCCCTCTCAAACTCGAGAGGGTCGAGTTTGAATACACCTGGACCTGAAGCATGGCATGCGGATTGTAGCACACGAGTTGCATCCCGCCAACTGTGGATGCACGCGGATTGTGGCCTACGGATTGCTGCCCATGCAGAAAGGGTTACACTGAATGAGTGGCACGGAATCCACGGATGCACACTGGCGGATCTGATTGGTACGGAAACCACGGACATACTGACTGGAATCGTTTAACAAGACACTGACTGAGTGGCACGGAAGCCACGGATGCACACCGACCGATCTGAGTGGTACGGAAACCAGTGACACACAGATGGAAACGGGTAGCATTGAGTGGGGTCTGGGCTCGATATGAGTGGAAACTTAAACTTCATCTTGTAGTGGAAACTTAAACACCCATTTGGATCGAACTTGGCTCTGATACCATGATAGATTTATGATAAGAGTAAGGATCAAATGTAAATAAAGAAGACACAAGAGATTAAAGTGGTTCGGCACGGACGCCTACGTCCACTGATGAAACCCCGTAGGGTGAATGATATATTGATCATCAGTAATCACTGAGATGATTTACAAACCCCACACACATAAACTCACGTAAGGAGAGAGCTCTCAACACTCACTTACTAAGGACCCAATCTCACTCATTTTGGGTGACTACAAATGATACTACAAATGCCTATTTATAGGCTTACAAAGAGAAGAAGAGAACTATGGTTTCAACAATGTAGGCTTACCTACCATGGAGGCTTACCATCTTTGGCATCTCTAGATATTTCTAGAGACTCATTTTACTCATGTTATTTGTCTAACATTAACTCCATTTTTTTCATTCACCTAACAACACCATAGTAGTAGGTGACATATATTCCAACAAATAAAAATGTTGATTATCTGCGAAACACCCATCATGAATATCCCATCAACAATGAACAAAAAGAGATAAAACTTAGGAAGCAACTCACTGATGATAAGAATCAATCAAAGCAAGTCTTTGTGTCGATCACAATAAGTATTCTACCTGCACACGAAGGATTCCTTTGAGTAGCTTCTCTAATATTTGCAACCCATTTTTCTTTATAATACTGAAAAAAATGAAAATACGAACCCATATATTCACGCATATTGAGCAACACATTAATCAAAGACGGTGATTCAGTGTTAATTCAAATGATTTACCTGACTGAGATGGATGCTTTCCCAATATCCCGTATACTAACAAAATCCGCAGCGATACATCAAAAAATTCTAAAAAACACTCGATCAAAACAATTAAACTAGATTACCACACGCGGTGGGGGCCGACAACAACAACGATAACAACTAAAGCCCATCAAATAATACGTGTGTGCTAGTATAAATTCTACTCCTTTTGTTTCAAAATAATAGACTTGTCTGTGTATAATATTTTATATATGGAATACACAATTTCGTACATGAGCGTTTTCTAGCATTTTAGTGTACACTTAAAACACTAAAAAATATGACAACACAGCTAAATTCGGCAATAGAGATCAACGTGCCTGGCGTGTGAGTTATTGTCTTGGGTTCGAACATGAAACTCATTTTTGTGAAAGAAGTTACAAAGGAGTTGGATCTCTAAATTGGACACCACGGTTTACCTAACAAAGAAAAAAATGGACACCACGTGTTGTGGTATACTAATGCATGATCAATACGTGTTCCATATTTTTCTACCCGAAGGAATATATTGGTAGCTATATAGTATTTGTTTTTTAATCGAAACATTTCTTTTTTCCTTCCACTTCCCTCTTCTACTAAGACTAAGCCGATTCTTTCTTTTTACTTGCAGTATTTCTCTTTAATCTTCTCTCACAAGCTCGAACCAGCTGATGTGTGGTGGTGAGGGAACGCCTTTCTTTGTGTTCAACGGTGAAACAATCAAACAAAAGTTTGAAAAAGAAATACGACTTTCAGTTTTCTTTGGTATTTTTGGATCTATGATTAAACCTCATATGTTTAGTTAGTTGTTGTTAGTGCTAATGATGGTGTTTATAAGTGTGGGTTCTTGGATATTTAAGATTTAGTAAGAAATTAATTCTCAAGTGATGATGGGTTATCATCTGTTGTGTTAATTGTAGAAGTATCTTTGTTATTGATCACATGGGTTCGCGTATTGAAGACAAGATTAATACACAACGGCAGCAATTGATGAACATAGCTGTGAAATATGGATTCGTGGGTCGGGTAAATCTATTGGCACGATAAACCGGACCCATGACCCGTTGTCTTCTCCACATATGAAGTTCTCTGAAGCTTTTTATGAACTCTGTTTTTTTTACAGAAAATTTGATTTCCAAGTATGAAATTTATTCGAATTGGATAAACGAAAAGGTTCAATCACTCGAATACGGATTTATGTGTTCAATATGGCATTGAATTGAATAAAGTATTCTCTTATTGGTCTTACAAATGGATTCAAAATTGTGAATTGAATTTTATTTTTTTTAAACCATGAATGAAAACTGAAATTCATCGATTCTGATCGATATAATGTATTAATTGATGCTCTTAAAACTGTTAATTGCTTCTTTGATCATATTCGACATAAATTTATGATCAATTTCATTGATTATCTCCAATTTAATTTTAATTTTATGGGATCGTGAAATCAGAAAGTTCAATTTTGATTTTTTTGTACATTCTTTGTGACGGACAAAGATTACATATTGTCATCACATAGAAGGCCTCCTTAACAGTCGGCCAATCAAAGAAAAAACCTAAGAAGCCTTGAAAAAATACTCTTGAAAGCGTATGGTTAAGAAAAAAATATTGAGAACTTCGGAGGATAATCTCTCTTGAGGTTTTTATAGTCAAACATTTCGGGGATTGATTAATAGCTGGAAACAATTTAATTGTAACGTACGAAGAATTGATTGAGATTAGGTCGAAAAGGAACAACATTTTTGGCAACTGGAATAAACAGGATTGAACGGCAGGAAATTATGGCGCTAGTAAAGTAAGGCGTAACGGATCAAAATGGGAGAGAAAATAAGTCAAAGTGAGACCATAAATCTGGTCGAAGTAAATCTGGAGCTTTGGATTATGGCGTAAAATAGGGACTTATTTTCAGCCACGATTTGTCTTTGCAATTTAGTGAGCAGTGGCAGCCGTCGATGGCTTAAAAAGGCCTGTTCAAAGCCGTCATATGGCTAAAAAACCATTTATTTTTGTAAGATAGATCTTCGAGATGGAGTTTATTCGGTCAAGTTTTGTTCTATGTTGCTTGTTAATATTTCAGTTCTTGAAACTATCCCGTAATGGTTTTAGAATTTTTATTTTATTTTCCCCGCACATTTCATATTTATTTTAATCTTCTCATTTGTGAGATGCCACGTGTCAACTGGTGGTGAATGTCTGACAGAAACTGGACAGACATTTCGGATATAGACCAGACTGAGTTAGCAAGGGTAGTCATAGATTTGAAGGGCTGAGTTGGCAATTGAACTCTTCAAGAACCTAAATGTGAGTTGAACGACTTAAAAGTCTTTTTCTACGCCCGTTTGGCGTTTTATCGGCCTAGTTTTGCAAAGTTCAAAAAAACAGCTTTAGTTGCCTGGCACATTTAGGGGCGACTCAGTCGCAATTAGGGCGACACTAAAAGACAAAAAAGGTTACCCAAACGTAAAATTTAGCAACCCTTATCCGCGATTTTTCAAAATGGCAACTATGCCCTTATATAATCGGTAGCCAAAACCACAATCGGTAGATTACAAATAATCGGTAGTTTAAAATGAATCATTAACTACGATTAATGTATGGATATTTTGGCTAATGTTCCCTTTTATAATCGGAAGGTTAACTGGTTACATTACCTTCCGATTATAGGTTGCTCCAAAATGAGTTTTTTTTCTAAAATCCATTTTCTCCAAATTTTTGAAATCTTCTATAATCGGTAGGATATTTGGCTACCGATTATAAGTAGCCCCACAACAGACCTTTGCCAAATTTCCACTTGGCTCAGGGTGCAGAGCCACCCCTAACCATTTGGTTCGTGTTTGAGACGTAGCCATAATCGGAAGTTTAATTGGTTACATTACCTTCCGATTATAATAATAGGAAGGTTAACTGGTTACATTACCTTCCGATTATAATAATCGGAAGGTTAACTGGTTACATTACCTTCCGATTATAGGTTGCCCCAAAATGACTTTTTTTCTAAAATCCATTTTCTCCAAAATTTGAAAATCTTCTATAATCGGTAGGATATTTGGCTACCGATTATAGGTATCCCCACATCGGACCTTTGCCAAATTATCACTTGGCTCATGGTGCAGAGCCACCCCTAACCATTTGGTTCGTGTTTGAGACGTAGCCATAATCGGAAGTTTAACGGGTTACATTACCATCCGATTATAATAATCGGAAGGTTATCTGGTTACATTACCTTCCGATTATAGGTTACCCAAAATGAGTTTTTTCTAAAATCCATTTTCTCCAAAATTTTGAAATCTTCTATAATCGGTAGGATATTTGGCTACCGATTATAAGTAGCTCCACATCGGACCATTGCCAAATTTCCATTTGGCTCTGCGTGCAGAGCCACCCCTAACAATTTGGTTCGTGTTTGAGACGTAGTCATAATCGGAAGTTTAACTGGTTACATTACCTTCCGATTATAATAATTAGAAGTTTAACTGGTTACATTACCTTCCGATTATAATAATCGGAAGGTTAACTGGTTACATTATCTTCCGATTATAGGTTGCCCGAAAATGAATTTTTTTCTAAAATCCATTTTCTCCAAAATTTTGAAATCTTCCATAATCGGTAGGATATTTGTCTACCGATTATAAGTAACCCCACATCGGACCTTTGCCAAATTTCCACTTGGCTCATGGTGCGAGCCACCCTAACCATTTGGTTCGTGTTTGAGACGTAGCCATAATCGGAAGTTTAACTTGGTTACATTACCTTCCGATTATAATAATCGGAAGGTTAATTGGTTACATTACCTTCCGATTATAGGTTGCCCCAAAATGAGTTTTTTCTAAAATCCATTTTCTTCAAAATTTTGAAATCTTCTATAATCGGTAGGATATTTGGCTACCGATTATAAGTAGCCCCACATCGGACCTTTGCCAAATTTCCACTTGGCTCGGAGTGCGAGCCACCCTAACCATTTGGTTCGTGTTTGAGACGTATCCATAATCGGAAGCTTAACTGGTTACATTACCTTCCGATTATAATAATCGGAAAGGTTAACTTGGTTACATTACCTTCCGATTATAGGTTTCCCCAAATGAATTTTTTCCTAAAATCCATTTTCTCCAAAATTTTGAAATCTTCTATAATCGGTAGGATATTTGGCTACCGATTATAAGTAACTCCACATCGGACCATTGCCAAATTTCCATTTGGCTCTGGGTGCAGAGCCACCCCTAACCATTTGGTTCGTGTTTGAGACGTAGCCATAATCGGAAGTTTAACTGGTTACATTACTTTCCGATTATAATAATCGGAAAGGTTAATGGTTACATTACCTTCCGATTATAGATTGCCCCAAAATGAGTTTTTTTCTAAAATCCTTTTAAATCGGTAGGCAAAGGTGTTACAAAGCTTCCGATTAGGTTTTAACAATCGGGCACAAAATACCTCCCGATTATGAAGGGCATATAAGTATTTTCAACCTATTTTGTCTTTTATTGTCGCCTCTAATTGCGATTGAGTCGCCCCTAAAAGTGCTAGGTTTAGTTGTGCAACCCTAAAAATAAACGGGCCTATTTTTTTTTTTTACCTTAACTTTTAATTACAGGTATAGATACAAAGCAATTTATGATGGAAGGAAAGTACAAGACAGTTGTGATTCCTACAACTCCAATACTTCAAATGAAATGGAGGAGGAAATGGTGGAAGTAAATTCAGGGAAGAACATTAGGTCTGATGGGAAATAAAATAATTTCTTGGAATTAACATTTGAATGCCCTTGATAAACAAACAGTGGAGATGTCTTCTCCTTTTTTGTTTTGTCAGGAAATTGTGGTTTGATTATGGTATATATTCCTTCTCACGGCACTGCTGGTAACAGTGGTGGCCTCATCACTATATGGGATAACACTAAATTGGAACTGCTGGATAAGAGTCTGGGATTAACTCAATCTCAAATCTCTTCAGATTTAGAAGCACTAGATTTAAATTTACTTTGACCAATGCTTATTTTCCATGTGAGTTTCACATGAGAAAAGTCTGCCTTCTGGAATGATTTGAAAGATATTAGAGCCTGGTCTAATGAAGCTTGGTGTTTTGTTGGTGATGTAAACTCAGTTCGAAGTGATGCTGAAAAAGAAACCTGGTGGTGACTTAAGAAATATGAGTTTCCTTAATGCCCATGACGAAATTAAATTGCCACCAAAATAGACACGTCCACTCGTCGAGCGACGGTCATCTAAACAACCAGCCCAGTCTGCACCGGAGTAGGCATGTGGCGAATATTCCCGTGAAGGTTTGAGATGCAAGCCGTAGTCAGCGTGATTTTGAGATAACGAATGATGCGCTTGACTAACTCCCAATGTTCTATATAGGGGTCATGCATATCTTCGGCACACCTTGTTAACAATAGAGATGTCTGGCCTGGTCAAGTGTAAATACTGTAACGCTCCAACTACACTACGATATAAGGTTGGATCATCAAATTTCGTGGTGCCTTGATGACGAATCTTCAAATTAGGTGGAAAAGGAGTGCATCTTGGTTTACTCCATCCAGTTTTGTTTCTTGAGAAGATCGGTAACATATTTGCGCCGGCGTGAGAACTAACTCATCTGCCTGCTGATTAAACAAATAGCTGTAAAAGATCCAATTGCAGCACATAGGTGCTTAATATGATCTTTGGAAGACTTTCAGAAACTCATTTAGAGATGTCTTCTCCTTTTTTTTGTTTTGTCAGGAAATTGTGGTTTGATTCAGACTTTATCTTTGGAATGGTATATATTCCTTCTCACGGCACTGCTGGTAACAGTGGTGGCCTCATCACTATATGGGATAACACTAAATTGGAACTGCTGGATAAGAGTCTTGGAATTAACTCAATCTCAAATCTCTTCAGATTTAGAAGCACTAGATTTAAATTTATATCTTTGACCAATGCTTATTTTCCATGTGAGTTTCACATGAGAAAAGTCTGCAAGTTCTTCTGGAATGATTTGAAAGATATTAGAGCCTGGTCTAATGAAGCCTGGTGTTTTGTTGGTGATGTAAACTCAGTTCGAAGTGATGCTGAAAGAAAGAAACCTGGTGGTGACTTAAGAAATAACATAATGGCCTAACTTTCAAGCCTAAAGACTAGAGCTGAGTTTCCTTAATAAGTTTATCTCTGAGCAGGAGTTGATTGACTTACCTTTAAATGGGGTCTTTCACATGAAATAATAAATATGATGATCCTTTATTGTGCAGATTAGATAGATATGTACTTCTTTTGACTCGCAGTTTAGCAATGCTACACAAACGGTTTTTGAGAAGCATTTTCATTAACAAATAACAATAGAAAACGATTCCCTTTGTTTTTCAAAGCTGACAGGCAAGAGTTCACCAATCAATTTCGAAAAACAAAGAGAGCGAATATCTTACAAATAACAAACTCCAACTTGGGGTGCCTCGATTGCATTCATCCTGCCGACCACTTGTGTGTACTCCCCAGATTTTGTACTTTCTGTGGCCTTATAGGCCATCTGATGAAAATGTGTCTTAAAGTTCATCTCTAGAAAGATAAAGTTCATCAAGACTTCCCACAAGAACTTCACCAACAGGCGTATGATTTAATTATCCCTAAATATAAGAGCACAATCAATTCTTCGGTGAAATACCCTGTCAATGAAATGGAAAACTTTCAGGAAGATGAACATGAATATTCAAATACTTTCAACAAAACCAATTCAGTGGAGATCTCAGGGATGATGAATCATCAATCCAACTCATCGATGACAAGGAACTTAGAATCATATTCATCAGATGACTCACGTAACTGCTATGAAGATAGTTTATTCAGGCAGTTACCATTATCTGGATTTCATCAGGATAATACTAATCTGACAGTTATTAACTCACTAAACTACCATTCTCAGAACCATGATCTCTCCTCTACTGTAACTATCCAAAATTCAGATTTCGAAACTCAATACCCATCTCTACAACAATTGAATTCTGAGTTATCTAAGGGAAAATGCATTGCTTATAACCAAGAAGATTCATCAACAGACTTTTAATACAACAGTTTCAAATCTGTACAAGTTTCTGAATCTTTCAAGTTCATAACTAAGAAACAAAAATCTACTTCTACTGAAGTTTCAAACAAGTTTATCAATGAGAACCTTCATCAACTTTTATCCAGGTCCAACAGTAAACCACAGGGTGGTAACAGTGGACGGATTTTATGGAATCCCAGACAATCAAGTAAGGCTACCAAACAGAGTGATTGGAAATCGTTGGCTAGGAGTTCTAGCAATGCCACTATTCAGAGGTCAATTACCTACAGCAATCCGAGAGGTGCTAAACGAATATTGGATGGAGCACGATTATATTATGGAACCACACAATCAGAGATGGCTTCGGGAATCATCGAGAATTCAGATAATCAATGGGAGATGGCGGTTATCCCTAATAGGCCGCGTGGTCCATGTTAGTCTTTGCTTGGAATTGTTGGGGGGTAGGGAATGACCCAACAATTCAAACATTAAAATCTTTCCTAAGAAGCTCTAGACCTGACATTGTCTTTCTCTCGGAAACAAAGTTATCTGAGGCTTCTTCTCAATCTATTCTTCATAGATTTGGTTATTCAAACCATTGTGTAGTTCCAGTAATAGGTCGCAGTGGTGGCCTTTGGTTAATGTGGAAAGATAAAATTGATGCAGAAGTTATTTCATCTTCGAAAAACCTGATTCACCTGCAAATCAAACAATCATGTCCTTATCAGGCATGGAATTTATTTTGCGTTTATGGACCACCAGAAAGATCAGATAGAGGAAACTTTTGGTAAAATTTATTAATTTACTCTCAACACATAACTGGTTTTAAATGTTTCATCGGTGATTTTAATGCACTATCTTCTATTAGAGAAAAATTTAGAGGTAATCGTTCTTTAAACACAACAATATCTCAATTTAACAGCTTCATTCATGAAAATCATCTGTTGAACTTGGGTTTCTCGGGTCCTGCGTATACTTGGAGTAATGGTAGGCAGTTTCAGAGTCTAATAAGACAAATACTCGACGAGTTATTGCAACTTCTGATTGGTGTTTAATGTTTGAGAAATCGGGGTTATCATATGCCGAGAATCTCCAGTGATCATTCACCTATCCTTCTCAACACATGTAGAAATATTGAAAGAAATCCATAGGCTTACAGATTTGAAGCATATTGGTGCAATCATCCTGATTTTCTTAAAGTTGTTCTGGAAAGTTAGAATATCAATCTCCCTGTAGATTTGATGACAAAACTTACTTTTCTTGGAAGATTCCTAAAAAACTGGAGCAAAAATAAGATAGGCAGCATAAAAAATAAGATCAGAATACTCAAAAAAAAAAAACTTCATCTTCAAACTTTATCTCCTAATCATAATGTAATTGTTCAAGAAAAAGCAACATCAACTCAATTGAATGACTATATCATCATGGAGGCTACTTACTGGGAACAGAGAATGAAACAAATTTGGATGAAAACGGGAGATAAAAACACAAAACAATTTCATCTCTCAGTACAACAGAGAAGGAAGAAAAATAAAATTTCTTGTATTCAAAATAGTGAACATCAATGGATTTCTAATCCAAAGGAAATTGCAGAGGAACTCATTATATTTTTTGAAACTTTGTTTAAAGAAGATTTGAACATTCAACCTCCTTCAAACTTACAAGCTTCTTCTTATTCCATGGGTTTTGAAGAAAATTTATCATTATCTGCATCTCCTTATGGTGAAGAAATATGGAACACTATTAAGAATATGAATTCTTTGGGTTCTCCAGGGCCAGATGGATTTCCGTCTCTTTTCTACAAAAAATGCTGGACAATTGTAGTTGACGATACAATTAATTTCATCCAACAAATCTTTAAAACATGAGAAATACCAAGTAAGTTGAATCACACTCACATAAGCTTAATTCCAAAAGTCAAAAACCCTACTTCGGCTATGGAATTTCGACCAATTGCATTATGCAATGTTTTATACAAGTTCGTGGCAAAAAATTTAGCAGTCAGAATTGGTCCTTACTTAAATTATTTCATTTCTTGGTCCCAAAATGCTTTTATTATGAATAGGCAGATAACTGATAATGTGGTCATTGCAAAAGAGTTATTTCACTCTATGAATAAGTCTAAATCAAAACAAGATTTTGCTCTCAAATTAGACATGTCAAAAGCATATGATCGTGTCTCTTGGTCGTTTTTGAGTTTTATGCTTCATCAATTGGGAATTCATGGGCATTCCCATAATCTTATTATGAGCTGTGTTACTTCTTTTACTTTTTCTATCCTCTTAAATGGTGCTCCTTATGGAAACTTTAAGAGTGGAAGAGGATTGCGTCAAGGATGTCCTTTATCACATGCTTTATTCATCATCTGCTCTCAAGGACTATCTCTTCTCATGGAGCATTTTGAAGTAAATGGTCTTTATCGTGGTTACAGGATCAATGTTCATGCTCCAACAATAAGTCACCTGATGTTTGCAGATGATTTATTTTTCTTTGGGAAAAACTTCGAATCAAATGTGGATCATCTCAAGTGTATTTTGGATACTTATTCTTCCTTTTCAGGGCAGATAATAAATTTTATGAAATCCTCGATTCATTTCAGTAAAGGTACCAGTGCTCCAAATAGATGGTTATCAATACAGAAATTGGGTGTGAGGGAAATGGCAAAAGATGAAAAATATTTAGGAACCTATCCTTTGAAATCAGATTGTAATATTGAGACTTTTGAACCATTGAATTCTAAGTTTGGTTCAAAATTAGTGGGTTTGGAGAAATTTTTTCGTGAACCCGGCAGGAAGAACTGTTCTTTCTAAGAGCGTTCTTTCAACAACTCCAAATTATACTATGGGTACTTGTATCCTTCCTAAGGGTGTCACAAAAGAATTGTCTCGATCTCAAAGAGCATTCTGGTGGGGTCATGATGTTAGTACAAGAAAAGCTCATTTTATCAAATGGGAGAAGGTGGAAAAACCAAAAGAAGATGGTGGCTTAGGCATTCGAAATATGGAATTTGTGAATATTTCTCTGGTTTCGAAGCTAGTATGGAGATTTCTGAAAAATAAAAATGCAGTCTGGGTGCAACTTTATATCTTTTAAAAGTATCTCCAGATAATTCTTTTTGGGATTGTACTTCTAAGCCTATTGACTCTAATACTTGGAAAGATATGCTTTCGGTAAGGGATTTTTTCATAAATAATTGTTGCTGGTTTTTAGGTTAAGGAAACAATATACATATTTGGCATGATCATTGGATTCCAGGGGATACCAGGTTTTAGGCCATCAAAACTGCCAAACACTACGGTGGACGTTACAAGGGTTTCAGATCTTATTAATCATGAAGATAAGACATGGAATATGGATTTTCTTTCTCAAGTTTTTCCTAATGACCAAGTCCAGGCTATTTTGGATATCTACATTCATTGAATCTTGAGGTAGAGGATAAACTTATCTGGTTGAAAACTCCATCAGGTATGTTTACTTCAATATTTGTATACAAGTTACTAATGGATAATACATCCACAAGTTCTTCAGAATCGGAATTTCCATGGAAGATATTTTGGAAAAAAAATAAATATTCAACCTAAAATACAAATTTTTATATGGAAAGTTCTTCATGATGGTCTGGTAGTTTATCATAACCTCGAAAAATTCAATAATCAGATTAATAGTGCATGTCCATTATGCAACAATGAAGAAGAAATGGTTTTTCATCTCTTTTTCGAATGTCAATTTTCATTGACAATTTTACAAGAAAGTCCAATACTTATAGAAGTGATTTCTGGTATGGATTTACGTCAAATTATTCAACACTGGTTATCTTACCCGGATCAAGGTATCATGTTGAATTTAGGCTCTTACATTCTGTGGAACATATGGAAGATTAGAAATGATCTAGTCTTCAACAATTCACAACCATCGACCTCTCAATGCACTCAGAAAGCTTTACATGATTTCAGGTTAATTGATCTTCATAATGCCTTAAATTTTTGCTCTAATATTGAAATCGGTCAGAATAATGCAGTCTCATGGGAACCTCCTCCAAACTGTGTCATCAAAATTAATGTTGATGCAACTTTTAACAATGGTGATGCAAGGCAGACTATCGCTAGAGATTCTTTTGGAAATCACCTTGGTAGTGGTACAATTTGTTTCAATACCATATCTCCTACTTATTGCAGAGGCAAAGGCTTATGGTTTAGGTATCCAGTTAGCAAAAATATTGCAAATTTCCAGAATTATCGTGGAAGGGGATGCTTCAGACATCCCTAAGGCTATCAAAGGTAGTACAAATGAGATACCATGGAGTATTCGTTCAACAATCCTCTCTATCCGTGATCACATCAAGGATTTTAGTGAAATTAGTTTTACTTCAATTCCTAGAGATGTTAACTCTATTGCACATGACTTAGCTCAAAGTGCAATCTCTAATAATGTAAACAGATGGTGGTTTGATGATGAACCACCTAGTTGTATTATGCAGCGCCTCTCTTTATTAGAGGATTAATTCAATGAAAATATGTTTCCTTCAAAAAAAAATAATAATAATAATAATAATATCTTATTGAATTTGGAAATAGGCGTGTGAAAATTAAACTATATAAAGAGAGCAGGCTATCACACTAAGACACACCAAAAACCTTCTTCTTGCCTTCCGCCCCAATACAAAAGCCTAAAGCCTTCGATTCTTTCGTCATATCATGAATACAGAAAAGAGTAGTAGGTGATGTTGCAATAGAAATAACAGAAGAAAACAAAGTGTTAGCTGATTCTATTAAACTAAAGCTAGATAACGCAACCGTATCATCTAGTACTGCTACTCAATGTTGAATGTTCTATTCATAGAGTACCCTAAAAATTCCGTAAAATAAACAAATCCGCATACACGCCTGAAATAATCTCCATCGGCCCGTTTCATCACGGAGAAGATGAGTTGGAAGCAATGGAAATTACCAAGTTACGTTATGCTGGTGACTTACTTTTGCGACACAAGGGGACAAATATGCTTGTAAAGTGTACTGCATGTGTCAGAGGAATTGTTTTTCGGAAATAAAAAAAGCTAACAAGTGATGAATTCGTAGAGATTATGGTGATAGATTGTTTGTTCATGATTGAATTGTTTAGAAAAGCGGACCTAAGGGAAATTAGAGACCATGATCCTATTTTGGGGAACATTATGTGTAACTTCGGAAGCGTAGTTCGTGATTTGGTATTACTCGAAAACCAACTTCCTATGGTTGTTCTTGGCTGTTTGTTCAGTGTGCTTGATCTAAAACAAGAGTTTAACGGTGTTCCCTTGAACATTCTTGCTTTGGATTTGCTCAATCTATTGATTCCCCGAGGAGAAAAAGTTGACCGCTCATGGTTTTCTGACTGTCAAGGAAGACATTTACTTGATCTCTTAGGAAACTCGTTCCACCATTTGTTGCCTAAAGATGATAAAAGAGATAAAGGTCCATGGAAATCTATACCTACTGTGACAGAGTTGGAACGCGCAGGAGTAAGATTTGTAGTGGGTTCTACGAATGGTAGTTTCTTAGATATCAAATTCAAGAATGGAGTTATGGTAATCCCTCCAATAGTTATTCAAGATGAAACTAAAACATTGCTGAGAAACTGTATTGTTGCTGAAGAGTGGACTTATTACTTACATGACTTCTTATGGTTCTTTAATGGGTAGTTTGATTAACTCAGCAGAAGATGTTGAAGTTCTTCGCAACCATGGGATTATAACCAATATGCTAGCTAATGATGCAAAAGTTGCTGCGCTCTTTAACAAGCTTTGTTGCGAGGTAACTATGGCAAACTACTACTACTCTGACTTATGCGACAAAGTGAATTCGTATTGCAAGAATCGTTGTCGGCGTGCGTGGAGGAAATTAAGAGACTCGTTGGCATGAGTGTCCATGAAGCAACATTGAAACTGTTATTCTCTATTTTTCTTTATTCACAAATCATGGATATTAGCTTCCAATCATTTGTGATTGCTAATGTAACTGTTATTTTCGATTCTTGTCATGCTTTTCAAGCTGCTGGTGATATCTTTTTGGGGGTTAAAGTTGGTTGATGTATTAATTTAAATACTTTGTTCAGTAATCAATTCCAGACACCATAATTGGTTAATTACCAATTTTCTTTGAAGCACCTAAGACTAAGATTATCTCAACTTGCCCCCTTCCTTAATAATTTGAATTTTTTTAAGAATAATGAAAACACACATTAAGGGATAGTAACACACATCGAGCATCGCCAGTTTTTTCACTTCATGAGAATGAAACCAATTCAAAACTGATTCGAAAGTCTATTTTACTAACACATTTGTAACTATAAATTCTCTATAGTAGCAGCTAAAATCCTCAATACCTTCCAAAAGCTAGCTAATATGCTGGTTAGCTTTAGGGCCTTATTTCGGTTGTCAAATTGGAAAAATTAAGCTACACAGATCATTTTTTCTGCCACCATGAGAACGGCTTAAACAATTTACGCTTCTGCAAGATAAAGCAAAATAGTTAAGTTTAGACCTCAAAAGAAAAGATTTCAAAATCTCTCTAAACATGACAGTGATATTTATAGAGACATAGGTGAAGAGATACGTAAAAAATAGCTTATTAGATGACTTCCCTGATATTATAAGTACTGTTATTACCAATGGCTCTTCTAAGCACAATCAATAGAGAATTTAAATAGAAATGAAAAACAAATGTAAAATAGACACACACAACACAAGGATTTATAGTGGTTCGATCAAGATGATCTACATCCACTTTGGAAGACGACGATAACGTTGTACTATGATATGAACAAGATTACAAGAGTGTAAACTCCTCTCAAGAACAAGACCTTGTTCTTGCTCTTACTCTCTCTATACACTACTAATGTTTCTCTTTTTTGTTTAGGAACTTAAACTGATTTTGGGATGAGTTTAGAATGAGAAATACATGGCCTTATATAGGATGTCAAAGGGAAAGAATGTGGACATAATGTCGACATACATCACATACAAAGTGCTCCATCCACCCAGCCTTTAGTGCTCCATCCACCATCTCACCACTAGCCCATTAAACCGAAAGGTACCAGCATCTATTAGTATATTCAAGGAACTATTCTACAAATCTCCACCTTGACTTGAATACCATCATCACTCATCATCATCGTCTTCTCTTAGCCCCTCAAGACCTGTTGACACCAACCAAGTTCAAGCAATGCTTGAACTTGATACTTGGAACTGGCTTCGTCAACATGTCCGCAGGGTTATCCGCTGTAGGAATCTTTAGCATCGCTATCCTACCTTCCTCAACTGCATCCTTGATAAAATGATACCTAACATCGATGTGCTTCGTTCTCTCATGATACATCTGGTTCTTGGTCAAGTGAATGGAACTTTGACTATCACAGAACAAAGTTGCATTCTCTTGCTTGAAACCCAAATCACCAACCAAACCCATCAACCATATACCTTCCTTCACTGCTTCCGCGGCTTCCATGTACTCTGCCTCAGTTGTAGAAAATGCAACTGTTCTTTGCAAAATCGACCTCCAACTGATAGTACTACCACACAATGTAAAAGTATAACTTGTCAATGATCTTCTTCTATCAAGATCACCTGCATAATCAGAATCAACATAACCCACAACATTTGTCGAATCACCATAGTGTTTATCAAACACTAAACCAACATCTGTACTTCCCCTTAGATACTTCAGAATCCACTTTACAACTTGCCAATGAGCCTTCCCGGGACTTCCCATGTATCTACTTACCACACTCACATCTTGTGCGATATCTGACCTTGTACAAACCATAGCATACATGATGCTACCAACTACGCTTGTGTATGGAACTCGAGACATATACTCTGCCTCATCTGCAGTTTGAGGTGATTGCTTTCTAGAAAGTTTTAAATGAGCTTCCAAAGGAGTACTTACTGGTTTTGCATCTTTCATACCAAACCGCTCCAACACCTTCTCGATGTAATCCTTCTGGGACAAATGAAACTTGCCTTCAGCTCAGTTTCTATGAATCTCCATGCCCAATATCTTCTTTGCTGCGCCCAAATCCTTCATCTCAAACTTACTACTCAACGGATCCTTCAGCTTCTATATCTCTGACATGTCTTTCCAAGCAATCAACATATCATCAACATACAAGAGTAAATACACAGATGAACCATTTTGGAGTTTCCTGTGATATACACAACTATCATACTTACTCCTGTCATAGCCATTTGCCACCATAAACGTATCAAAACATTTATACCACTGCTTTGGAGATTTCTTCAAACCATACAAATATTTCTTCAACAAACATACATGATCTTCTTTGCCAGGAACTTAAAACCCCTTTGGTTGTTGCATATAAATACGCTCTTCCAAATCACCATGAAGGAAAGCCGTCTTAACATCTAGTTCTTCCAATTCTATATCTTTCAAAGAAACTATAGCAAGCAATGTTCTAATAGAACTATGTTTAACAACAGGAGAGAATACCTTATTGTAGTCAATGCCTTCTCTTTGCATAAACCCATTTGCCACAAGCCTTGCCTTGTACCTTGTTCCTTCACCATCTGAAGTACCTTGTTTCTTCTTGAAGACCCATTTGCTTCCAACAATCTTCTGCCCTTTTGGTCTTTCAACTATCTCCCAAGTGCCATTCTTGTCAAGGGACTCAATTTCTTCAATTGAAGATGATCCCCATTCTGCTGATTCTTCACCACCGATTGCTTCTTCATAGGTTCTTGGATCATCCCTATCTATGCTCTCACCTACTGCAAATGCATATGCAACCAAATCAGCATGGCCGTATCTCTGAGGTGGTCTGACTTGCCTCCTCTCTCTGTCTCTTGCAAGATTGTACTGATGACCTTGTGCTTCTTCATCCTGGGAAGGTTCTTGCACAATAGCTTGATCATCCTCATCATAAAAAACAACAGTCTTATTGCTTCCTTGAACTTGCACCACAAGTTCCACCTTGTCACCAAGCTCCACCTTATCACTAACACCCTCTTCAGCTTCTAGTTCTTCATTCTTTGGCTTCAACATCGATTGCTCATCAAATTTCACATCTCTGATGATAAGAAACTTGTTTGATCGTTCTGCTGGACACCATAACCCGTAGCCTTTCACGCCCTTTGCTTACCCAAGAAATATACACTTCTTTTCTCTAGGCTCTAGCTTCCCCTCATTCAAATGAGCATAGGCTGGACATACGAATATCTTCAAGTCTTCATAGTTATCTTGTGAACCTGTCCAAAATTCATTTGGAGTCTTGCACTCAATGGAAGTTGATGGAGATCTATTCACTAAATAATCTGATTTGTTTGCTGCTTCTGCCCAAAATTGCTTTGGTAACCTGGCATTGGAGAGCATGCACCGTGCCTTCCCCATTATGGTTCTGTTCATCCTTTCTGCAACACCATTTTGCTGTGGTGTTTTTCTGACTGTGCGGTGTCTCACAATCCCTTGCTCCTTGCGTAACTCATTGAACTCACCCCCAAAAAATTCCAAACCATTGTCTGTCCTCAAGCACTTGATTTGTCTTCCAGTTTGCTTCTCAACCATAGTCTTCCATTGCTTGAACTTGACAAAAGTTTCATCTTTGTGTTTAAGTATGAATACCCATACTTTCCTTGAGAAATCATCAATGAACGTCAGCATATATCTACCACCACCATGCGAATCAACCCGAGAAGGACCCCAAAGATAAGAATGAATATAATCCAGAATACCTTTGGTGTTATGAATAGCTGTACTAAACTTGACTCTACACTGCTTTCCAAAGACACAATGTTCACAGAAATCAAACTTGCCTGTTTTATGACCACAAAGCAATCCCTGCTTGCTCAAAACAACCAACCCCCTATCGCTCATATGCTCTAGACGCATATGCCACAACTTGGTAGTATCATCATCAGAACTTGAAGAACATACAGCTGCATCACCTGTCACAGTAGTACCTTGCAGCGTATAAAGACCATTAATTCTCTCGCCCTTCATAATTGTAAGACTTCCTCTTGAGACACGAATAACTCCACCTTCACCTTGATACTTGCAGCCATTTGAATCAAGCGTACCCAAAGAAATAAGATTTTTTCTCAGGTCCGGAACATGCCTAACTTTAGTTAAAGTCCTCACCATACCGTCATACATCTTAATTTGAATTGTACCTACACCCACCACTTTACAAGTGAAATTGTTTCCCATAAGAACTTTACCACCTTCTCTAGCTTGATAAGTAGTAAACCACTCTTTATGAGGAAACATGTGAAAAGTACACCCCGAATCAAGAATCCACCCATTCTCCGAGCTTTCGGTATGAACCGTGAGAACCGCTCCATCATCACTTTCTGCTTCAACATTTGCTGCGGTGCCTTGGTTGATATTCTTCTCGACATTCTTCAATTTTGGACAATCCTTCTTGAAATGCCCCTTTTCCTTACAATGAAAGCAATAGAATTTACCGGATTTTGATTTAGACCTTGACTTTGATCTACTCCTATCAAATCCTACCTTTTGGTTTCCTCTTCCTCTAACGAACAACCCATCTCCCGAATTATCTTTACCGTCGATACCCGTCTTCTTTAACTCCTTAGAGTTCAAGGCCGCTTTAACGTCTTCCATGGAAATTGTATTTTTTCCATACATTACGGTATCAACAAAATTTTCATAAGATGGTGGTAAGGAACAAAGCAAACCCAAAGCTTGGTCTTCATCTTCAATTTTGACCTCAATATTTGCCAAATCAAAGAGAATTTTATTATAATCATCAATATGATTTATAATAGACGTTCCTTCATGCATTTGAAGAGTATGTAATTTTTTCTTAAGATATAAACGATTAGTTATGGATTTAGTCATATACCTCTTCTCCAACTTGTTCCATATCCCGTCCGGTGTCGTTTCCGCCGCCAATTCTCTCAAGACCTCGTTGCTCAAACACAATAGAATTAATCCATGTGCTTTCTCCAAGTGATCATCCTTTTCTTCATCCTTCAATGTTTCTGCTAGAGCCGTTTTCCCCTTCAAAGTTTTCACCAAACCTTGTTGCACCAAAACAGCCCTCATCTTTATCCTCCATAAATTGAAATCATTCCTTCCATCGAATTTCCCAATCTCATACTTTGCCGCCATCGTTGATCGCTTTTATCCGACGCTCTGATACCAATTTGTTATTACCAATGGCTCTTCTAAGCACAATCAATAGAGAATTGAAATAGAAATGAAAAATAAATGTAAAATAGACACACACACAACACAAGGATTTATAGTGGTTCGATCAAGATGATCTACATCCACTTTGGAAGACGACGATAACGTTGTACTATGATATGAACAAGATTACAAGAGTGTAAACTCCTCTCAAGAACAAGACCTTGTTCTTGCTCTTTCTCTCTCTATACACTACTAATGTTTCTCTTTTTTGTTTAGGAACTTAAATTGATTTTGGGATGAGTTTAGAATGAGAAATACATGGCCTTATATAGGATGGCAAAGGGAAAGAATGTGGACATAATGTCGACATACATCACATACAAAGTGCTCCATCCACCGAGCCTTTAGTGCTCCATCCACCATCTCACCACTAGCCCATTAAACCGAAAGTTACCACCATCTATTAGTATATTCAAGGCACTATTCTACAAGTACCTTAAGATCGGCTTCCGTATTGTTATTGCCTTGGTCGAACTTGCAAAAGGTAAACTAGTTTCCTGGTGACTCGGGAAATGGGAATCAGGTTCTTCTAAATAGTGTCTGTCGAGGAAAATAAAGTTGGCCCTAACATCAATGTTTTCCTCAACAGTTTGAATTTGCTATCATACTGCAATGTAAATCAACAATTGTATCACGCATCTCCTCTTTGGAAGAGTTTCAATCTGACACGGTGTGCATAGTACTGATTACAAATATCCACTACTAACCTCTTTTCCGATTGTGTTGGAAATGGTAATTTGTAACCAAGATTTGTCTAGATAGTTAAGACAAGTGTAGAATTCTGTAGAGAATTCTACACAGTCAAACGCCGTGTTTTAATTACGAATTTTAAAAGGGGTGGCGAGTGTTTTGATCTGTCCACACAACGCCTTCCACTCATAAGTTCAAGTACTAGTACTCTGAAACTGTAGACATCTGCTTTCTCAGTTAAATAACCCTCGATTATGTACTCGGGAGCAATATATCCCCTGCGAACATTAAAAGATGAATGAAACTTACATGGTTCGTCCGTAAATGAAATGTTGGAACAAAAATCGACTGAGCCAGTAACACAAGGAATGGAATCTTCCTCAACTTACATGGTTCCTGCTGCTCCAGTGTGAGTACCCTCTCTGTTAATCAATAGCTTGGCCAATCCAAAATATGCTATCTTGGGAGTAAGATGCGCGTCTGATAAAACATTGGAAAGCTTAATATCTCTATGCACAATTTTGAATTCTGCTCCTTCATGTAAGTACAAGTCCTTTTAAGCCCGTGCAACAATGCCCGGGCTAGTGTCATAAAGCTACTTTTCCTCTTTGGATTATTAGAAAAGTATCTGATGAAAATAAGATGGGAAATGTATCTCACTCTTTGGCTTAGCCGTGCCCGTGCACAATGCGTTTTATCAACTACTTATATTCGTAATTCCAAAGTGCAAGATGCTTCTATACTCAGATTATAAAACAAATACCTCCGACTAATAACTTTTGTGGTCATTTCTCAAAACTTTTGGAGCGACAACATCTTTACAAAATAATAATTAATACATAGGTATATCAACATCAGTATAACATATAATCATAGCACAACTCAGTCGAAAAGTACTTTAATTACCAACATTTGAACTTAACTGCACCCTACCCAGTCATAGTGTAGCCTCGATTTATCAAAACAGAAACCCATAATCTCATGAGTACTCCCAAAATAAACATAGAAATAAGTAATTAAGAAGTGGGTTGGATTTTGTTGATGTCAACCACCTCCGTTAGCAGCCTCTGTTAGGAAAACATATATTCTTCCATAGGTGTTGCCCTTCTGCCTTCTTTTCCATTCTTTTACATCAGTATTCCAAATCCACTTTGTTTTAAAATCAACATACTACGAGAAAAAACAGTAATCTACAACTGTAACTTCACAACTCGTAAATTTTCGGATTTATGCAACAACTGAAGTTGTTTTTCTTTAGACGATGAAGATATTTGTTCTAAAGCGCATGTGTTTGGATGTAAACACGTGTAAGTAAGATTTTAGTGAGGTGTAAACGACAGGATACGGTTCTCCATATACACGTGTACAAAAAGAAAAGTGAATCCGAGTGTAGATGATGGACGGATCATATTTCGTTTTATCCACTCATACGGATTGAGAAAACAATCGGACGGTTGAGATTGTATTTGTTATGCTCATACGGATTGAGCTTATTTGTGTTTTTCTTTGTGCTACTACGAACTCATGTATTCGGTTGATTATCAACCTTGGACATGAAAAAAAAAATCCAAAAAAAAATATTAAAACATTTAGGACATTGTTATCGACATTCTGATATAAAAAAATCCAAAAAATGTATAATAATGAATCGGGAAAATTAAAAATGAATTGGATAATTTGTGTGTTTTTTGTGCTTTCTCTTTGTGTTTTTGTGCTTTCTCTTTGTGCTTCCGGTTTGGATTTCGACTAGCCGCATAGGTCAAGAAGTAATTTTTAAAAGTCGTACAGATCATGAAGTAGCTTTAGGTCACACTAATTCCAGATTCATCCGATAGACAGATATTGAGAAAACACAACGAACCGTTGGCTGTCCAGGATTTTTAACTCATCACATTTCAGTCTAAGTTTATCATTTTTTCACGTAGCAAACGTGACCCGATCTTACTGAAATTTTTACGGTACTTCCACCATACAACTTAGTCTCACATATAACAATTTCAGCATCATCCAACCATTGGATCTCAAGATATCATTAAAATAAGAACAGACACGCCGACTACCTTAAGCCGTCGGAGGTTGTCTATATATACCCAGTAAGTATGTATAGTCAAAATGTTCTTATTGTAGTATGTATTTATGTCAAGAATGTTTCAAATGTATTTATCGTGTATTAATAGTTAAACATGATTGCACAATTTGAGCCTATTTTGACAGGAAAAAAATTTAACAGAATTGTATAAGACACCAAAAAAAAAAAAATGTATCCCATTCGGTTGGTATATATGGCATTGTCAGATAGTCAAAATCCCAGCAGGTATTTGAAAATGAAGTAGTTGGCAACGTTTTAAGCAGAAGAATGGGTTAGGACCGTTAGGTTCCCAACAAATCCACTTTCCCGGGAAGTATAAATGGTCAAAATGATCTTGTTAGTATATATGTTTATATATATACCAATAAGTATATATAGTCAAAATTTTCTTATCAATAATATTTAGGATTTAAAATACTGATTCCATTACCACTAGATAGATTATCGGGTATTAAACATGATTACACAATTTGCAGCGACTTTGATAGGAAAATATCATTATGAGCTATGGTGAGGGTTAGTCACCTAACCGTCACTACAAATTCCAAGCTATCGTGAGGGTTAGTCACCTAACGTCATTATATGGGCTATTGTGTCAGTTCATACACAAACTGTCATTATATAATGAATATATGTGACAGTTCACAAGTGTCACCGTAGCTTAGGTCTATTGTGACGGTTTATAATAAGCACCGTCAGAGTAAGAAGTTTTCGTGATAGTTTAGTCTAACCGCCACGATTTGTAGCTCTAATTTATGATGGTCGCCTCAGGAACCGTCATCTATACTTGACCAGAAATATATTGTGACACTTTTTTCAAAAACCGTCATGGTAAAAAATTTCAAACCGTCACTAAATCGCATATTTGGCCTAGTGTATGTCGAGAATGTTGGCTCATGTTACCGGCTTGTACCTTGTTTAGCGAGAATGCCGGTATTGACTCTTCCGGACTTTGTGTTCAAGAACATTTAATGCCGGAATTGTGGTCGAGCACGCTGGAAATGGTACCCGGCATGGTAATTTTATTATTTTCTTTGAACTAATTCAATTTTATTTTCATTTATTCCTTAGATTGTGACATACATTGATCCAACAAATTCCAGACCGCTTGGTCCGGATACGTTCGAATACTATAAGATGCCTCCGGTATGTTACCAAACAATTCTTTTCACCTAGTTTTTAGAACGTTATGTGGGGATTGCTTGTAATGAACCTTATAATCTTCCATTGTTATCTTAATGTAGGAAATTAAATCTCCAGTGGAAGCAATTTCTTGGGCAAAAGAGATGGGTCTTAAGAACAAGTGTGTGTTGGTGAGGAATACCCAAGGTTCAAATATGCGTTTTGAGATGGTTCGCGAGAGAAGTGGTAAATATGCGAAGAATATCCATAAGAGAAAGGGTTATGTATATGAAAAGAAGACTAATAGGGTATACAAGACTAAGAAGGGGAAGGATAATTGCCCCTTTATGATTGTATTCAATTTAAGAGACAAAGAAAAGGAATGGGATTGTACGGTGTGGTTTGGCCAACATAACCACCCGGATCCGAAAGATTTTAATGGTCACCCGTGAATTCGAGGATGTAAAGATAATGACCAAAGCATGTATCAAACCAAGAGTGATTCTCAGAACCTTCAAGGAAAAGGATGATCAAAACGTTTCTTCTCTAAGTACAATTTATAGCGCACAAGCAACCATTAGAAGGGTGGAATGGGAAGGGAGGAGCATTATGCAAGAATTTGAGAAGATAGTTTGGGATCATAACTACACGCGTATCATTAAAAGAGGACCGGACGAAAAGCCCCTTCAAATATTCATTACGCACCCTTTGCTTTCACAATTGGTTGATACATGTTGTGGTGTTATTATGATGGATTGCACCTACAAGACAAACAAATACAACATGTCGTTGTTCAACATCGTGGGGAAAACATCGGACAAGGTAACATTCACATTGGCTTGGTGTTTAATGGAAAACAAGAGGGACTACAATTATAATTGGGCATTACGAAAATTGAAATTATTGTTCCCGGAAAATCAATTTCGAGGGTCATCGTAACCGATCAAGATGACACACTAATGGGTGCTATATCTGATGTATTTCCGGATACACAAAATTTCTTATGTACGTATCATATAGGTCAAAATGTCACAAAACATTTTCATGCTTTGTTTGAACCCTCTAAGGCGGATATTAAGATGAGAATGATTTCTCAACTAGAGGAATATGTTCGCAAGAAGAAACTATCACCCGGAAAAGAAGAAGATGAAATAGGAAATATTAAAGAGCTAGTGGACAAAGAACATGATGAAAATCATAAAAAGTGGTTGGAATTTCTAAAGGATTGGGAGAAAGTTTATTGGTCTCTTACCGAGGATATATATGAAAAGAGATTGAATATGTTTAGTGATAAATATAAGGAAGTGTATCCAAGCGTCGTCTCATATTGTCGGGATAAATTATTGGATAAGTACAAGGAAAAATTTGTGCGTGCATAGACAAACCGGTATAGGCACTTCAAAACTGAAGCAACTGGTGCAGCGGAATCCGCTCATGGTAGATTTAAAGATCTCATCCAATCCTGGCAAGGCAACGTGGTTATGGTTACCGAGGCAATGTAGCAATACTTTAAGGCTGATATCGATAGGATCAAAAAGGTTTTTGAGAAAAGCTCAGTGGAAAGGATGACTCAATTTCTTTAATATACTAAGTTGCTCCAAGGAATAGAGTTCAACGTCTCTCATTGGGCAATAAAACATATGATGAGAAAAATGGCATATGAGAAAAATTATGGAAAACCAGGTGATATGTGTATTTGTCCGGACATGTCTTCATTGGGGCTTCCATGTCGTCATATGCTTGTGAAGTATAAATAAGTTATACCTATTGAGGTTATTGATCTGTTTTGGAGGCAACTATCTTTTGATCCTCCCCATACGGAAGATCACGGACAATCACCATGGGATACAAAGGAAGCAAAGGAATTCTACGAAGCTTACTCACGTGGCAACTCGGTTATCCGACAAGTATTGTTGAGCCAACTAAGGATAATTACTCGCCCATGGATCAAACCAGGTGAAGATCCAGGAAAGGGATATCTGATAGGTACACCAAAAACTCCAGGTTGTCCTAAGCCATGTGAGGATGAGCCACCTGCTTCATCAGGAGGTACATTATTCTCCCACTGAGCACCATCATTGCTTCTTGCGTCTCCCTCCTCCGGGGTATTGTCCTGGATCGTTATCTTACGACGTTCCGGATCATATCTACTACGTCGAGATCGAGAAGACTTAGGTTTGTTCAAAGTAACTTTTTAATTCGTCACACTCTACCAAGCCATTGAAACATCCTCACCACAAATCACTACTTGCTAGGTATTCATACCCTACCTGCCAAACCTAGTTAAAATCAACGTCAAATTCAAAATACTGCTGAAATGTTTGTAAAGGTTCAATATTTAAATCAATTTCTTCTTTTTTGTACTGAGATCAAAACTCCAATGATGACACCAATAAGAAAGCATCTAAATAAAAAGAAAAGAAAAAATCAATAAGACTTTAAAGTTTGAGCAATGATTGTTCGAGCAATGAATGAAATGTAAGCTGGTATGGTTTTGTGCGTGTTCCTAAAATTTCAACAATCACTCAAGGAGACGATCATAGAAGTATAAAAGAATGACGTTATGAACGTGCAATCAAAATATACAATCTTATGAGAGACTTAAGCTGGCCAGTTACTGTAGCCACTATGATCAAGGTTCATTGACGTGACATTATAAGGATATTTGCTCAGAGAAACTTAAGGCTTTTCAATTGCGCTAGAGCCTGTAGGGTTTTATTTTCAAGGCTAGATATGAATCGACGAATTGGACACAAATATTCAAACAATTCCTCGACACTGCTACAGAGCCAATTCTATAACTATACAAATACGACCTTCTTCATTGCAGTCTACATGTTGACCATACTTGATAAGTTTGGGCTATATAACTTGTGCGATTCCTACACTTGTGCGATTTTGGTGGTCAACATAAAATATTTGCTAAGTAAAATTAGTTAGTTCTACTAGATTTTGTGCCCGTGCTACGCACCGGCCGATACGAAAACCATCCACCATCATTTTTTTTTTACCCATATTTTTGGTTTGGTGTGATGTGGCTTTGCCTCGCCCCATCGTGCATTTTTTCCGTCATTATGCATTTTTTATTTGGAATGACGCGACTTCACGTTGCTCCGTCCCGATACATGGATTTTTGATTTGGTGTGGCTCGGCTTCACCTCGCCTTGTTGTGCATTTTTTATTTGGTGTCGCGGGGCTTCGCCCCGCCCCTTCGCGATGCATTTTTGATTTTTGATCTGGTGTGTGCATTTTCGATTTAGTGTTGTGTGGTTTCTCTTCGCCCCGTCGCGATTCATTTTTGATTTAGTGTTGTCCTGTCGCTTAGGATTTTTGATTTGGTGTGTGCATTTTTGGTTTGGTGTCGTGTGCTTTTGGCTCGGCTTTGCCTCCTCACAAAACTGGCACGTAATCTGTGCTACGCATGGGGTTCGATGAGAAGTTTTGATATTAATGAAACTTACCCAAAACTCTCTTAAAAAATATGAAGGTGAAATTTCATCTATAAATTACTTACAAAGATATATTAGCATACAGCCATAAATTATATTAAACCGTGATTTTTTTTTCACTACTTGTTTTTTCCATGCAAGCAAGTATTCTCATCCTGTACAATGTCTCTCCAACTGACATGCACCAACCTGGATTTTCCCATGTGTGAGGATTGTAATAAGATACGCTTTGAATTCCTTGGGGTTGGACCCATTCAAAATCCCAGTTATGTGTGGCTTGAAGGAATTTCAATACACATTCTCGTTTATGTCACCACATCCCATGTACCAACACACTGCATCCCATCTCTTCTTCAAGATTTATGCATTTAAGATAAAACAACTCCAGCGATATTTAATATATAGACTTGTACCTGATGAAAACTGAAGAATGGAGTATGATGCTTGTCTCATTAATAAGCTACAATAGTATTACTGTTCTGCAATAATTTTGAAAAATTAGATACCCAAATTCTTTACTGTATTAAAAACTAAAACCAGAATGGTTTTCTATTTTGAGTTATTGATGAAATATGCTAGTTTTTTGGAAGTTTCCCAGGGAACTAATCCCATGACAAATGAATGTGAAAGGTCTGACTCTTAACAGTTACTATCAGTATGAAACTTGGTGAAATGTTTTTATGACTCGTGATTATACCTTTCCTAATTTCTCACCTCAGATTCTGCCTCCTCTGTCTTTAGCGATCCCTCAAGCTTTGTCGTAAGGCCTCCTGGTCCTATTATTTGTTCTGCAATTTTGCAGAGAATATTTGGTATTTCCGCAAATAGACGTCCTACCATGTTGATAACCTGTTACGCATGAGCAGCACATCGGTATGAATTCTAAAATTGACCTCCTGCTTATCAAAATTTAACAGATAGTCAGAAATATTTTCAATTTCACGGTTCTTCTATCTAATTGAAATAAGATTTTCTCTTCAATTAAGTGGATGACATCCAACACAGGAAACATGTTAAGACTATCACAGTAAACTTCAATTTGATTACTGATATCTCTTTTATCTCGAGTGCGAGATCAAATGATATGGTATGGTATTGGTATCAATCATCTGGTAATTCCCAACAGATGACTTAACCTAATCTCAATAGCTAAATTCAAGTTAACACACTTCAAGAGGTAAAACAAAAGAAAAGATAAAACATTTTCTTAAGAACCAAATGTGCTAAATATGCTCGAAACATAAAAAAATAGAAGTACGTACCTTGGAGATGGCAGGATAAGAAGCGCCATAAACTACAATCTTACCCAGATTGGGATCTGGCGCAGTACAATTTTATATCTTCACCACCCCATGCATAAACATTGTCCATCATTTATTCCAAAATAATTCAACTCCACTCCCACCATCATCATTGAAACCAAAATCTCCATCATCAATGGAATCCATAATATCTTCATCTTATCCTTGGTCAAAGCTAACACCCAGTAACAAACACCATTTCTCCCTACAATTTGTTCAAAAATCACAAAGAACCCCTCTCAATTTCCTAACTGATTCTCCATCACTCTCGTGTTCTTCTTGAATCTCTGCTTTAATCTTTATCTTAACCTTTTTAAATCAAATCTAACTACTTCCATTTACTTTCTAACATCAACTGCATTGGAATGGAAGCAAGGACTTACTGGTTGTCTGCGTACTTTCCCATAGTTCTTTTCTTTTTCTCTGCCGCAAGAATTGTGTCTATTTGATGCATACATCACCAAAAGCAAAGAAACATATATCCCCTAAAATGTGTGTAGCTAAGATCCTAAAAACGGAGTTGGGATTTCTTTGATTTCAAACTAAGATCCTAAAAACGGTTGCATATTCTTGTTCGTGGAAACATTAGCTTTACATAGTCACTCCTATATGTCAAATGGAAAACAAAAAAATAACTACAACTCTCATGGCGTACACCAGCAAATTCCTCAAAAAAAAAACTTCAATTAATCTAAAACACCAGTACATTTCTCGAATAGAAGACCAAGTTTCGCATACCACCCAAAGAGAATATATATTTTACAGAAATAAGCTAACGACTCACATGGTCTACACTGAACACTACTGATTTCACAACGATGTTTATGAGTAAAATAGAAGTCCAGGTTTAGCATACCACCCAACACAAATCCAAAGTCCTATTTCTTGGTAAAGACCGTTCTACCAATAAAGAAGTTGCTCAAAATCTGGAAAACATGAGCGACAGAGACATAGAAGAAAGAGCAAAACCAAGAGATTTTCCTATACACACAAATTTCACATGCCTGAAATATGCCACTCCATTTTGGGCTTACTGCAAATAGAAGAAGATCAATGAGTTATTCTAATACTCAGTATCGTGTTATTTCCTGTACTACAACTATACTTCATAAATATAGACCGTGCAAGAGAGTATGAAATAAATTTTAATAAGCATGCATGGTTACTGGAGTTCATGGGATTTTAATAAGCATACATGCTTGCTTAAAAAAAGAAAACAAAAATTGACCACATTACCTTGCATGGGATTCTCCACGAATAATGGTACAAAATATACAATAGGGGTCCTCTTTCTCATTCTTATCAACAACACATTTGATATTGAAGTTCAAACCCATAAAACATCTGATATTTTTGTGTGGAAGGAGATGAGAACAGAGAACTGTTATCTATGAATGACAGCCTACGAATTAACCAAGTATGACCCAATTTCAATATATGAGAAACAAAAACCCTACATTTTTATGACTACATCTACAATATTATTAGAATCAACTGGACAAAAGAAGTAGATCAATGATGAATTACGAATTTTACCTTCTTCCACCTCCATGCCCTGCGAGTTGTTCTCACCAGTGTTAAAAATTGCGAATTTGGACCTTGTATAGCCAATCAAATGTCAACAATTTGGACCCCTATCATTTCCAAGAAAGTAGTTAAACCTCAGCAAAAGAAACGTCAGTATCATTAAACCAAAAAAAAAAAGAAAAAAAAAAGGAACATATTGTGTATGATCAAATTTATAGTTAGATCTAACTTTGTCATATTTCGGTAACTTGGTCATATTTCGGTATGTAATTGCCACTATGGGCACTTGTATTCACCAGATTTATGAAATTCCTTCATCAGCTGGTGGATTTCCATGAGCCAGAATGCAAGCATCCACATGTAAAAACACCTCACCAAATTGACAATCATGACATGCCACCTTTGAGATACATGATGTGATGGCAAAGCAATCACCCATCCTTGATCATTTCTGTGTAAAAACTATATGGCTGATGCAAAGGCGTTTTAAAATGTAGACGTCAATCAAATCTTAGAGAAAGAGGAAAAAGATTATAGAGAACAAAATAGTAAGATAGATACTTGTGCATATCAAACTTCTAAAGTTTCATTTACTTTTCTTTTTTTCTAATTATGATCAATTAGTACTGTACCTTGATCAAGTTTGATTTTTATACAACATTTTGAATCAATCCCACTATAACACCCCCCCAGCTTTCTTTTCATAAAAGTGAGCCATTTGAGAGCCTTATACAATCTGATATATCCTTCGATGTAATGCTCAAAGCTAATTCATTATTTAAACCCAAAATTCCAACAAAATCAAAAATTAGAATCCATTCACTTACAACCAAACAAAAACACTGCATCTTAGAGTCAATCTATAATTTTCTGAAAGATAAGAAACACAGTATACATTGAGTTTGTACTATCTATAATCAATCTGATAAATACTTTTTTTTTAGCAAAAATCCAAATGTTGAAGAAAACCCAATACTAAATCATAGTTAACGACTAAAAGATATGGGTTTATGATATATCAGTAATTAGAATAAGAGTAAAATCAGTAAGTTGAATATAAATATCACCTAAACCGTGAGATCTTTTCTTGAATGGCTATTAGGGTTTCTCTGTAACTTATCTTGGACAAAAATCGTACCTGCAAAATTAAAAATAAAAGGGTTAGGGTTTATTAAAACAAAGGATATATCAATTTCAGACGCTGAATAAAATTTGAAACTAAAAAAATACCTAAACCCCAAATTGAACTGTATCAAAAACCCAAGATTTCCTTCAATCGACGAATCTCTACAACACAAACACAAAATCCCTTCTTCGAATCTTAAAAAAACAAAAACAAAAAACTACACTTTTGATTCAACTTTTAAAGAATCACCAACTCTACCAAAATCAGAAGAACATACAATACAAATGATTCAACTTCAAACTAAACAAAAACCTATCTAAGATTTATCTATTTATAACCATTCAATTGAACGAAACCCTAAATTTACCTTTTCTGAGAATTCTAAATTTGGTAATTGTATCAACACCATCACCAACAATGAACTCTTAAAGTTTTCCCTAAGTTTCCTCTCAATTTTATGAGCTCGGAATCATCTCTCAGAACTTCCAGAATCGCCAGAACAGAAGAAGCAGAAGAAGAAGAAAGAAAGAGAAAAAGAAAATGCTCTTACGCACGATGTTTTGTTTCTTTTTTTTTCGTCCCGATTTTTTTTTTTGGTCCCGTTTTTTTAACCGAAACAGCTATTTACTGTTACATTAATAGTATTTGAGAAAAAGTGGAATGGATAAGTTTCAAGGGGGCGGTGATGCTCACCCAAGGGTGGGTATTCTCACCGCGCGACGCATGGCCTCGCATGGCTTAGGGGTTTAAAGGAGGAGATGATAAAACGGTAATCTCAGATCGAAATGCTTCATACAGAAAGGAATCAGTAAGGACTATAGATTATTCTATCTGGAATGGGAAGCATTAGATTATTCTTACTCTACGAAAATAAGAAACACTTATTTGAATTCATAAATAAGAAACACTTGAGCATTATTAAACCCTTATACCTCAATTTAGTAGCATTATCTGTAGCTTAACAAAAATTTGATTGCATCTATGCTCTAGTTACTCCTGCAACTGATTGTAGTGTATTACGATTATAGATATATCGAATCTAATATTCCCAATAGACAAACCCAATTTTTTGTCATTGTAGTGAAGATGCAATCTAAAAAATAAGCAATTCACAAAATATTATCCAGATGTGAAATAAACACATAAAAGTTTCATGGGTATTACCTTTTGTCTACTCCCTCCTTAGACCTCTTCCAACTGATAGATTTATGATAAGAGTAAGGATCAAATGTAAATAAAGAAGACACAAGAGATTAAAGTGGTTCGGCACGGACGCCTACGTCAACTGATGAAACCCCGTAGGGTGAATGATATATTGATCATCATTAATCACTGAGATGATTTACAAACCCCACACACATAAACTCACGTAAGGAGAGAGCTCTCAACACTCACTTACTAAGGACCCAATCTCACTCATTTTGGGTGACTACAAATGATACTACAAATGCCTATTTATAGGCTTACAAAGAGAAGAAGAGAACTATGGTTTCAACAATGTAGGCTTACCTACCATGGAGGCTTACCAACTTTGGCATCTCTAGATATTTCTAGAGACTCATTTTACTCATGTTATTTGTCTAACATTAACTCCATTTTCTTCATTCACCTAACAACACCATAGTAGTAGGTGACATATATTCCAACACCCCCCCTCAAGTTGAGCACGTAAATGTTTTGAAGTGATCAACTTGAACTGTTGTTGAAAAAGATGGTTTAGCTCTTGGCGTAAAACTATGAAATGAGTTTAGTAAACAAAATAGAGTTATGGGTGTTTTTAGGCGATGTGGTACTATTTTAACACCCCCCCTCAAACTCGAGAGGGTCGAGTTTGAATACACCTGGACCTGAAGCATGGCATGCGGATTGTAGCACACGAGTTGCGTCCCGCCAACTGTGGATGCACGCGGATTGTGGCCTACGGATTGCTGCCCATGCAGAAAGGGTTACACTGAATGAGTGGCACGGAATCCACGGATGCACACTGGCGGATCTGATTGGTACGGAAACCACGGACATACTGACTGGAATCGTTTAACAAGACACTGACTGAGTGGCACGGAAGCCACGGATGCACACCGACCGATCTGAGTGGTACGGAAACCAGTGACACACAGATGGAAACGGGTAGCATTGAGTGGGGTCTGGCTCTGATATGAGTGGAAACTTAAACTTCATCTTGTAGTGGAAACTTAAACGCCCATTTGGATCGAACTTTGCTCTGATACCATGATAGATTTATGATAAGAGTAAGGATCAAATGTAAATAAAGAAGACACAAGAGATTAAAGTGGTTCGGCACGGACGCCTACGTCCACTGATGAAACCCCGTAGGGTGAATGATATATTGATCATCATTAATCACTGAGATGATTTACAAACCCCACACACATAAACTCACGTAAGGAGAGAGCTCTCAACACTCACTTACTAAGGACCCAATCTCACTCATTTTGGGTGACTACAAATGATACTACAAATGCCTATTTATAGGCTTACAAAGAGAAGAAGAGAACTATGGTTTCAACAATGTAGGCTTACCTACCATGGAGGCTTACCATCTTTGGCATCTCTAGATATTTCTAGAGACTCATTTTACTCATGTTATTTGTCTAACATTAACTCCATTTTCTTCATTCACCTAACAACACCATAGTAGTAGGTGACATATATGCCAACAAATAAAAATGTTGATTATCTGCGAAACACCCATCATGAATATCCCATCAACAATGAACAAAAAGAGATAAAACTTAGGAAGCAACTCACTGATGATAAGAATCAATCAAAGCAAGTCTTTGTGTCGATCACAATAAGTATTCTACCTGCACACGAAGGATTCCTTTGAGTAGCTTCTCTAATATTTGCAACCCATTTTTCTTTATAATACTGAAAAAAATGAAAATACGAACCCATATATTCACGCATATTGAGCAACACATTAATCAAAGACGGTGATTCAGTGTTAATTCAAATGATTTACCTGACTGAGATGGATGCTTTCCCAATATCCCGTATACTAACAAAATCCGCAGCGATACATCAAAAAATTCTAAAAAACACTCGATCAAAACAATTAAACTAGATTACCGCACGCCGTGGGGGCCGACAACAACAACGATAACAACTAAAGCCCATCAAATAATACGTGTGTGCTAGTATAAATTCTACTCCTTCTGTTTCAAAATAATAGACTTGTCTGTGTATAATATTTTATATATGGAATACACAATTTCGTACATGAGCGTTTTCTAGCATTTTAGTGTACACTTAAAACACTAAAAAATATGACAACACAAACTAAATTCGGCAATAGAGATCAACGTGCCTGGCGTGTGAGTTATTGTCTTGGGTTCGAACATGAAACTCATTTTTGTGAAAGAAGTTACAAAGGAGTTGGATCTCTAAATTGGACACCACGGTTTACCTAACAAAGAAAAAAATGGACACCACGTGTTGTGGTATACTAATGCATGATCAATACGTGTTCCATATTTTTCTACCCGAAGGAATATATTGGTAGCTATATAGTATTTGTTTTTTAATCGAAACATTTCTTTTTTCCTTCCACTTCCCTCTTCTACTAAGACTAAGCCGATTCTTTCTTTTTACTTGCAGTATTTCTCTTTAATCTTCTCTCACAAGCTCGAACCAGCTGATGTGTGGTGGTGAGGGAACGCCTTTTGCTGTGTTCAACGGTGAAACAATCAAACAAAAGTTTGAAAAAGAAATACGACTTTCAGTTTTCTTTGGTATTTTTGGATCTATGATTAAACCTCATATGTTTAGTTAGTTGTTGTTAGTGCTAATGATGGTGTTTATAAGTGTGGGTTCTTGGATATTTAAGATTTAGTAAGAAATTAATTCTCAAGTGATGATGGGTTATCATCTGTTGTGTTAATTGTAGAAGTATCTTTGTTATTGATCACATGGGTTCGCGTATTGAAGACAAGATTAATACACAACGGCAGCAATTGATGAACATAGCTGTGAAATATGGATTCGTGGGTCGGGTAAATCTATTGGCACGATAAACCGGACCCATGACCCGTTGTCTTCTCCACATATGAAGTTCTCTGAAGCTTTTTCTGAACTCTGTTTTTTTACTGAAAATTTGATTTCCAAGTATGAAATTTATTCGAATTGGATAAACGAAAAGGTTCAATCACTCGAATACGGATTTATGTGTTCAATATGGCATTGAATTGAATAAAGTATTCTCTTATTGGTCTTACAAATGGATTCAAAATTGTGAATTGAATTTTATTTTTTTTAAACCATGAATGAAAACTGAAATTCATCGATTCTGATCGATATAATGTATTAATTGATGCTCTTAAAACTGTTAATTGCTTCTTTGATCATATTCGACATAAATTTATGATCAATTTCATTGATTATCTCCAATTTAATTTTAATTTTATGGGATCGTGAAATCAGAAAGTTCAATTTTGATTTTTTTGTACATTCTTTGTGACGGACAAAGACTACATATTGTCATCACATAGAAGGCCTCCTTAACAGTCGGCCAATCAAAGAAAAAACCTAAGAAGCCTTGAAAAAATACTCTTGAAAGCGTATGGTTAAGAAAAAAATATTGAGAACTTCGGAGGATAATCTCTCTTGAGGTTTTTATAGTCAAACATTTCGGGGATTGATTAATAGCTGGAAACAATTTAATTGTAACGTACGAAGAATTGATTGAGATTAGGTCGAAAAGGAACAACATTTTTGGCAACTGGAATAAACAGGATTGAACGGCAGGAAATTATGGCGCTAGTAAAGTAAGGCGTAACGGATCAAAATGGGAGAGAAAATAAGTCAAAGTGAGACCATAAATCTGGTCGAAGTAAATCTGGAGCTTTGGATTATGGCGTAAAATAGGGACTTATTTTCAGCCACGATTTGTCTTTGCAATTTAGTGAGCAGTGGCAGCCGTCGATGGCTTAAAAAGGCCTGTTCAAAGCCGTCATATGGCTAAAAAACCATTTATTTTTGTAAGATAGATCTTCGAGATGGAGTTTATTCGGTCAAGTTTTGTTCTATGTTGCTTGTTAATATTTCAGTTCTTGAAACTATCCCGTAATGGTTTTAGAATTTTTATTTTATTTTCCCCGCACATTTCATATTTATTTTAATCTTCTCATTTGTGAGATGCCACGTGTCAACTGGTGGTGAATGTCTGACAGAAACTGGACAGACATTTCGGATATAGACCAGACTGAGTTAGCAAGGGTAGTCATAGATTTGAAGGGCTGAGTTGGCAATTGAACTCTTCAAGAACCTAAATGTGAGTTGAACGACTTAAAAGTCTTTTTCTACGCCCGTTTGGCGTTTTATCGGCCTAGTTTTGCAAAGTTCAAAAAAACAGCTTTAGTTGCCTGGCACATTTAGGGGCGACTCAGTCGCAATTAGGGCGACACTAAAAGACAAAAAAGGTTACCCAAACGTAAAATTTAGCAACCCTTATCCGCGATTTTTCAAAATGGCAACTATGCCCTTATATAATCGGTAGCCAAAACCACAATCGGTAGATTACAAATAATCGGTAGTTTAAAATGAATCATTAACTACGATTAATGTATGGATATTTTGGCTAATGTTCCCTTTTATAATCGGAAGGTTAACTGGTTACATTACCTTCCGATTATAGGTTGCTCCAAAATGAGTTTTTTTTCTAAAATCCATTTTCTCCAAATTTTTGAAATCTTCTATAATCTGTAGGATATTTGGCTACCGATTATAAGTAGCCCCACAACAGACCTTTGCCAAATTTCCACTTGGCTCAGGGTGCAGAGCCACCCCTAACCATTTGGTTCGTGTTTGAGACGTAGCCATAATCAGAAGTTTAACTGGTTACATTACCTTCCGATTATAATAATAGGAAGGTTAACTGGTTACATTACCTTCCGATTATAATAATCAGAAGGTTAACTGGTTACATTACCTTCCGATTATAGGTTGCCCCAAAATGACTTTTTTTCTAAAATCCATTTTCTCCAAAATTTGAAAATCTTCTATAATCGGTAGGATATTTGGCTACCGATTATAGGTATCCCCACATCGGACCTTTGCCAAATTTTCACTTGGCTCATGGTGCAGAGCCACCCCTAACCATTTGGTTCGTGTTTGAGACGTAGCCATAATCGGAAGTTTAACGGGTTACATTACCATCCGATTATAATAATCGGAAGGTTATCTGGTTACATTACCTTCCGATTATAGGTTTCCCCAAAATGAGTTTTTTCCTAAAATCCATTTTCTCCAAAATTTTGAAATCTTCTATAATCGGTAGGATATTTGGCTACCGATTATAAGTAGCTCCACATCGGACCATTGCCAAATTTCCATTTGGCTCTGCGTGCAGAGCCACCCCTAACAATTTGGTTCGTGTTTGAGACGTAGCCATAATCGGAAGTTTAACTGGTTACATTACCTTCCGATTATAATAATTAGAAGTTTAACTGGTTACATTACCTTCCGATTATAATAATCGGAAGGTTAACTGGTTACATTATTTTCCGATTATAGGTTGCCCGAAAATGAATTTTTTTCTAAAATCCATTTTCTCCAAAATTTTGAAATCTTCCATAATCGGTAGGATATTTGTCTACCGATTATAAGTAACCCCACATCGGACCTTTGCCAAATTTCCACTTGGCTCATGGTGCAGAGCCACCCCTAACCATTTGGTTCGTGTTTGAGACGTAGCCATAATCGGAAGTTTAACTGGTTACATTACCTTCCGATTATAATAATCGGAAGGTTAATTGGTTACATTACCTTCCGATTATAGGTTGCCCCAAAATGAGTTTTTTTCTAAAATCCATTTTCTTCAAAATTTTGAAATCTTCTATAATCGGTAGGATATTTGGCTACCGATTATAAGTAGCCCCACATCGGACCTTTGCCAAATTTCCACTTGGCTCAGAGTGCAGAGCCACCCCTAACCATTTGGTTCGTGTTTGAGACGTATCCATAATCGGAAGCTTAACTGGTTACATTACCTTCCGATTATAATAATCGGAAGGTTAACTGGTTACATTACCTTCCGATTATAGGTTTCCCCAAAATGAATTTTTTCCTAAAATCCATTTTCTCCAAAATTTTGAAATCTTCTATAATCGGTAGGATATTTGGCTACCGATTATAAGTAACTCCACATCGGACCATTGCCAAATTTCCATTTGGCTCTGGGTGCAGAGCCACCCCTAACCATTTGGTTCGTGTTTGAGACGTAGCCATAATCGGAAGTTTAACTGGTTACATTACTTTCCGATTATAATAATCGGAAGGTTAACTGGTTACATTACCTTCCGATTATAGATTGCCCCAAAATGAGTTTTTTTCTAAAATCCTTTTAAATCGGTAGGCAAAGGTGTTACAAAGCTTCCGATTAGGTTTTAACAATCGGGCACAAAATACCTCCCGATTATGAAGGGGCATATAAGTATTTTCAACCTATTTTGTCTTTTATTGTCGCCCCTAATTGCGATTGAGTCGCCCCTAAAAGTGCTAGGTTTAGTTGTGCAACCCTAAAAATAAACGGGCCTATTTTTTTTTTTACCTTAACTTTTAATTACAGGTATAGATACAAAGCAATTTATGATGGAAGGAAAGTACAAGACAGTTGTGATTCCTACAACTCCAATACTTCAAATGAAATGGAGGAGGAAATGGTGGAAGTAAATTCAGGGAAGAACATTAGGTCTGATGGGAAATAAAATAATTTCTTGGAATTAACATTCGTGGATTGAATGCCCATGATAAACAAATAGCTGTAAAAGATCCAATTGCAGCACATAGGTGCTTAATATGATCTCTTTCAGAAACTGAGATGTCTTCTCCTTTTTTTTGTTTTGTCAGGAAATTGTGGTTTGATTCAGACTTCGGAATGGTATATATTCCTTCTCACGGCACTGCTGGTAACAGTGGTGGCCTCATCACTATATGGGATAACACTAAATTGGAACTGCTGGATAAGAGTCTGGGAATTAACTCAATCTCAAATCTCTTCAGATTTAGAAGCACTAGATTTAAATTTACTTTGACCAATGCTTATTTTCCATGTGAGTTTCACATGAGAAAAGTCTGCCTTCTGGAATGATTTGAAAGATATTAGAGCCTGGTCTAATGAAGCCTGGTGTTTTGTTGGTGATGTAAACTCAGTTCGAAGTGATGCTGAAAGAAAGAAACCTGGTGGTGACTTAAGAAATATGAGTTTCCTTAATAAGTTTATCTCTGAGCAGGAGTTTATTGACTTACCTTTAAATGGGGTCTTTCACATGAAATAATAAATATGATGATCCTTTATTGTGCAGATTAGATAGATATGTACTTCTTTTGACTCGCAGTTTAGCAATGCTACACAAACGGTTTTTGAGAAGCATTTTCATTAACAAATAACAATAGAAAACGATTCCCTTTGTTTTTCAAAGCTGACAGGCAAGAGTTCACCAATCAATTTCGAAAAACAAAGAGAGCGAATATCTTACAAATAACAAACTCCAACTTGGGGTGCCTCGATTGCATTCATCCTGCCGACCACTTGTGTGTACTCCCCAGATTTTGTACTTTCTGTGGCCTTATAGGCCATCTGATGAAAATGTGTCTTAAAGTTCATCTCTAGAAAGATAAAGTTCATCAAGACTTCCCACAAGAACTTCACCAACAGGCGTATGATTTAATTATCCCTAAATATAAGAGCACAATCAATTCTTCGGTGAAATACCCTGTCAATGAAATGGAAAACTTTCAGGAAGATGAACATGAATATTCAAATACTTTCAAGAAAACCAATTCAGTGGAGATCTCAGGGATGATGAATCATCAATCCAACTCATCGATGACAAGGAACTTAGAATCATATTCATCAGATGACTCACGTAACTGCTATGAAGATAGTTTATTCAGGCAGTTACCATTATCTGGATTTCATCAGGATAATACTAATCTGACAGTTATTAACTCACTAAACTACCATTCTCAGAACCATGATCTCTCCTCTACTGTAACTATCCAAAATTCAGATTTCGAAACTCAATACCCATCTCTACAACAATTGAATTCTGAGTTATCTAAGGGAAAAGGCATTGCTTATAACCAAGAAGATTCATCAACAGACTTTTAATACAACAGTTTCAAATCTGTACAAGTTTCTGAATCTTTCAAGTTCATAACTAAGAAACAAAAATCTACTTCTACTGAAGTTTCAAACAAGTTTATCAATGAGAACCTTCATCAACTTTTATCCAGGTCCAACAGTAAACCACAGGGTGGTAACAGTGGACGGATTTTATGGAATCCCAGACAATCAAGTAAGGCTACCAAACAGAGTGATTGGAAATCGTTGGCTAGGAGTTCTAGCAATGCCACTATTCAGAGGTCAATTACCTACAGCAATCCGAGAGGTGCTAAACGAATATTGGATGGAGCACGATTATATTATGGAACCACACAATCAGAGATGGCTTCGGGAATCATCGAGAATTCAGATAATCAATGGGAGATGGCGGTTATCCCTAATAGGCCGCGTGGTCCATGTTAGTCTTTGCTTGGAATTTTTGGGGGGTAGGGAATGACCCAACAATTCAAACATTAAAATCTTTCCTAAGAAGCTCTAGACCTGACATTGTCTTTCTCTCGGAAACAAAGTTATCTGAGGCTTCTTCTCAATCTATTCTTCATAGATTTGGTTATTCAAACCATTGTGTAGTTCCAGTAATAGGTCGCAGTGGTGGCCTTTGGTTAATGTGGAAAGATAACATTGATGTAGAAGTTATTTCATCTTCGAAAAACCTGATTCACCTGCAAATCAAACAATCAGGTCCTTATCAGGCATGGAATTTATTTTGCGTTTATGGACCACCAGAAAGATCAGATAGAGGAAACTTTTGGCAAAATTTATTAATTTACTCTCAACACGTAACTGGTTTTAAATGTTTCATCGGTGATTTTAATGCACTATCTTCTATTAGAGAAAAATTTAGAGGTAATCGTTCTTTAAACACAACAATATCTCAATTTAACAGCTTCATTCATGAAAATCATCTGTTGAACTTGGGTTTCTCGGGTCCTGCGTATACTTGGAGTAATGGTAGGCAGTTTCAGAGTCTAATAAGACAAATACTCGACAGAGTTATTGCAACTACAGATTGGTGTTTAATGTTTGAGAAATCAGGGGTTCTGCATATGCCGAGAATCTCCAGTGATCATTCACCTATCCTTCTCAACACATGTAGAAATATTGAAAGAAATCCATAGGCTTACAGATTTGAAGCATATTGGTGCAATCATCCTGATTTTCTTAAAGTTGTTCTGGAAAGTTAGAATATCAATCTCCCTGTAGATTTGATGACAAAACTTACTTCTCTTGGAAGATTCCTAAAAAACTGGAGCAAAAATAAGATAGGCAGCATAAAAAATAAGATCAGAATACTCAAAAAAAAAAATACTTCATCTTCAAACTTTATCTCCTAATCATAATGTAATTGTTCAAGAAAAAGCAACATCAGCTCAATTGAATGACTATATCATCATGGAGGCTACTTACTGGGAACAGAGAATGAAACAAATTTGGATGAAAACGGGAGATAAAAACACAAAACAATTTCATCTCTCAGTACAACAGAGAAGGAAGAAAAATAAAATTTCTTGTATTCAAAATAGTGAACATCAATGGATTTCTAATCCAAAGGAAATTGCAGAGGAACTCATTATATTTTTTGAAACTTTGTTTAAAGAAGATTTGAACATTCAACCTCCTTAAAACTTACAAGCTTCTTCTTATTCCATGGGTTTTGAAGAAAATTTATCATTATCTGCATCTCCTTATGGTGAAGAAATATGGAACACTATTAAGAATATGAATTCTTTGGGTTCTCCAGGGCCAGATGGATTTCCGGCTCTTTTCTACAAAAAATGCTGGACAATTGTAGTTGACGATACAATTAATTTCATCCAACAAATCTTTAAAACATGAGAAATACCAAGTAAGTTGAATCACACTCACATAAGCTTAATTCCAAAAGTCAAAAACCCTACTTCGGCTATGGAATTTCGACCAATTGCATTATGCAATGTTTTATACAAGTTCGTGGCAAAAAATTTAGCAGTCAGAATTGGTCCTTACTTAAGTTATTTCATTTCTTGGTCCCAAAATGCTTTTATTATGAATAGGCAGATAACTGATAATGTGGTCATTGCAAAAGAGTTATTTCACTCTATGAATAAGTCTAAATCAAAACAAGATTTTGCTCTCAAATTAGACATGTCAAAAGCATATGATCGTGTCTCTTGGTCGTTTTTGAGTTTTATGCTTCATCAATTGGGAATTCATGGGCATTCCCATAATCTTATTATGAGCTGTGTTACTTCTTTTACTTTTTCTATCCTCTTAAATGGTGCTCCTTATGGAAACTTTAATAGTGGAAGAGGATTGCGTCAAGGATGTCCTTTATCACCTGCTTTATTCATCATCTGCTCTCAAGGACTATCTCTTCTCATGGAGCATTTTGAAGTAAATGGTCTTTATCGTGGTTACAGGATCAATGTTCATGCTCCAACAATAAGTCACCTGATGGTTGCAGATGATTTATTTTTCTTTGGGAAAAACTTCGAATCAAATGTGGATCATCTCAAGTGTATTTTCGATACTTATTCTTCCTTTTCAGGGCAGATAATAAATTTTATGAAATCCTCGATTCATTTCAGTAAAGGTACCAGTGCTCCAAATAGATGGTTATCAATACAGAAATTGGGTGTGAGGGAAATGGCAAAAGATGAAAAATATTTAGGAACCTATCCTTTGAAATCAGATTGTAATATTGAGACTTTTGAACCATTGAATTCTATGTTTGGTTCAAAATTAGTGGGTTTGGAGAAATTTTTTCGTGAACCCTAGCAGAAGAACTGTTCTTTCTAAGAGCGTTCTTTCAACAACTCCAAATTATACTATGGGTACTTGTATCCTTCCTAAGGGTGTCACAAAAGAATTGTCTCGATCTCAAAGAGCATTCTGGTGGGGTCATGATGTTAGTACAAGAAAAGCTCATTTTATCAAATGGGAGAAGGTGGAAAAACCAAAAGAAGATGGTGGCTTAGGCATTCGAAATATGGAATTTGTGAATATTTCTCTGGTTTCGAAGCTAGTATGGAGATTTCTGAAAAATAAAAATGCAGTCTGGGTGCAACTTTATACTGCAAAGTATCTCCAGCATAATTCTTTTTGGGATTGTACTTCTAAGCCTACTGACTCTAATACTTGGAAAGATATGCTTTCGGTAAGGGATTTTTTCATAAATAATTGTTGCTGGTTTTTAGGTTCTGGAAACAATATACATATTTGGCATGATCATTGGATTCCAGGGATACCAGGTTTTAGGCCATCAAAACTGCCAAACACTACGGTGGACGTTACAAGGGTTTCAGATCTTATTAATCATGAAGATAAGACATGGAATATGGATCTTCTTTCTCAAGTTTTTCCTAATGACCAAGTCCAGGCTATTTTGGATATCTACATTCTGTTAGATACTGAGGTAGAGGATAAACTTATCTGGTTGAAAACTCCATCAGGTATGTTTACTTCAATATTTGTATACAAGTTACTAATGGATAATACATCCACAAGTTCTTCAGAATCGGAATTTCCATGGAAGATATTTTGGAAAAAAAATAAATATTCAACCTAAAATACAAATTTTTATATGGAAAGTTCTTCATGATGGTCTGGCAGTTTATCATAACCTCAGAAAATTCAATAATCAGATTAATAGTGCATGTCCATTATGCAACAATGAAGAAGAAACGGTTTTTCATCTCTTTTTCGAATGTCAATTTTCATTGACAATTTTACAAGAAAGTCCAATACTTATAGAAGTGATTTCTGGTATGGATTTACGTCAAATTATTCAACACTGGTTATCTTACCCGGATCAAGGTATCATGTTGAATTTAGGCTCTTACATTCTGTGGAACATATGGAAGATTAGAAATGATCTAGTCTTCAACAATTCACAACCATCGACCTCTCAATGCACTCAGAAAGCTTTACAGGATTTCAGGTTAATTGATCTTCATAATGCCTTAAATTTTTGCTCTAATATTGAAATCGGTCAGAATAATGCAGTCTCATGGGAACCTCCTCCAAACTGTGTCATCAAAATTAATGTTGATGCAACTTTTAACAATGGTGATGCAGCAGCAGCTATCACTAGAGATTCTTTTGGAAATCACCTTGGTAGTGGTACAATTTGTTTCAATACCATATCTCCTACTGTTGCAGAGGCAAAGGCTTATGGTTTAGGTATCCAGTTAGCAAAAATATTGCAAATTTCCAGAATTATCGTGGAAGGGGATGCTTCAGACATCCCTAAGGCTATCAAAGGTAGTAAAAATGAGATACCATGGAGTATTCGTTCAACAATCCTCTCTATCCGTGATCACATCAAGGATTTTAGTGAAATTAGTTTTACTTCAATTCCTAGAGATGTTAACTCTATTGCACATGACTTAGCTCAAAGTGCAATCTCTAATAATGTAAACAGATGGTGGTTTGATGATGAACCACCTAGTTGTATTATGCAGCGCCTCTCTTTATTAGAGGATTAATTCAATGAAAATATGTTTCCTTCAAAAAAAAAAAAAATAATAATAATAATATCTTATTGAATTTGGAAATAGGCGTGTGAAAATTAAACTATATAAAGAGAGCAGGCTATCACACTAAGACACACCAAAAACCTTCTTCTTGCCTTCTGCCCCAATACAAAAGCCTAAAGCCTTCGATTCTTTCGTCATATCATGAATACAGAAAAGAGTAGTAGGTGATGTTGCAATAGAAATAACAGAAGAAAACAAAGTGTTAGCTGATTCTATTAAACTAAAGCTAGATAACGCAACCGTATCATCTAGTACTGCTACTCAATGTTGAATGTTCTATTCATAGAGTACCCTAAAAATTCCGTAAAATAAACAAATCCGCATACACGCCTGAAATAATCTCCATCGGCCCGTTTCATCACGGAGAAGATGAGTTGGAAGCAATGGAAATTACCAAGTTACGTTATGCTGGTGACTTACTTTTGCGACACAAGGGGACAAATATGCTTGTAAAGTGTACTGCATGTGTCAGAGGAATTGTTTTTCGGAAATAAAAAAAGCTAACAAGTGATGAATTCGTAGAGATTATGGTGATAGATTGTTTGTTCATGATTGAATTGTTTAGAAAAGCGGACCTAAGGGAAATTAGAGACCATGATCCTATTTTGGGGAACATTATGTGTAACTTCGGAAGCGTAGTTCGTGATTTGGTATTACTCGAAAACCAACTTCCTATGGTTGTTCTTGGCTGTTTGTTCAGTGTGCTTGATCTAAAACAAGAGTTTAACGGTGTTCCCTTGAACATTCTTGCTTTGGATTTGCTCAATCTATTGATTCCCCGAGGAGAAAAAGTTGACCGCTCATGGTTTTCTGACTGTCAAGGAAGACATTTACTTGATCTCTTAGGAAACTCGTTCCACCATTTGTTGCCTAAAGATGATAAAAGAGATAAAGGTCCATGGAAATCTATACCTACTGTGACAGAGTTGGAACGCAGGAGTAAGATTTGTAGTGGGTTCTACGAATGGTAGTTTCTTAGATATCAAATTCAAGAATGGAGTTATGGTAATCCCTCCAATAGTTATTCAAGATGAAACTAAAACATTGCTGAGAAACTGTATTGTTGCTGAAGAGTGGACTTATTACTTACATGACTTCTTATGGTTCTTTAATGGGTAGTTTGATTAACTCAGCAGAAGATGTTGAAGTTCTTCGCAACCATGGGATTATAACCAATATGCTAGCTAATGATGCAAAAGTTGCTGCGCTCTTTAACAAACTTTGTTGCGAGGTAACTATGGCAAACTACTACTACTCTGACTTATGCGACAAAGTGAATTCGTATTGCAAGAATCGTTGTCGGCGTGCGTGGAGGAAATTAAGAGACTCGTTGGCATGAGTGTCCATGAAGCAACATTGAAACTGTTATTCTCTATTTTTCTTTATTCACAAATCATGGATATTAGCTTCCAATCATTTGTGATTGCTAATGTAACTGTTATTTTCGATTCTTGTCATGCTTTTCAAGCTGCTGGTGATATCTTTTTGGGGGTTAAAGTTGGTTGATGTATTAATTTAAATACTTTGTTCAGTAATCAATTCCAGACACCATAATTGGTTAATTACCAATTTTCTTTGAAGCACCTAAGACTAAGATTATCTCAACTTGCCCCTTCCTTAATAATTTGAATTTTTTTAAGAATAATGAAAACACACATTAAGGGATAGTAACACACATCGAGCATCGCCAGTTTTTTCACTTCATGAGAATGAAACCAATTCAAAACTGATTCGAAAGTCTATTTTACTAACACATTTGTAACTATAAATTCTCTATAGTAGCATCTAAAATCCTCAATACCTTCCAAAAGCTAGCTAATATGCTGGTTAGCTTTAGGGCCTTATTTCGGTTGTCAAATTGGAAAAATTAAGCTACACAGATCATTTTTTCTGCCACCATGAGAACGGCTTAAACAATTTACGCTTATGCAAGATAAAGCAAAATAGTTAAGTTTAGACCTCAAAAGAAAAGATTTCAAAATCTCTCTAAACATGACAGTGATATTTATAGAGACATAGGTGAAGAGATACGTAAAAAATAGCTTATTAGATGACTTCCCCTGATATTATAAGTACTGTTATTACCAATGGCTCTTCTAAGCACAATCAATAGAGAATTTAAATAGAAATGAAAAACAAATGTAAAATAGACACACACAACACAAGGATTTATAGTGGTTCGATCAAGATGATCTACATCCACTTTGGAAGACGACGATAACGTTGTACTATGATATGAACAAGATTACAAGAGTGTAAACTCCTCTCAAGAACAAGACCTTGTTCTTGCTCTTACTCTCTCTATACACTACTAATGTTTCTCTCTTCTTTGGTGTTTCTAAAACTGATTTTGGGATGAGTTTAGAATGAGAAATACATGGCCTTATATAGGATGTCAAAGGGAAAGAATGTGGACATAATGTCGACATACATCACATACAAAGTGCTCCATCCACCCAGCCTTTAGTGCTCCATCCACCATCTCACCACTAGCCCATTAAACCGAAAGGTACCAGCATCTATTAGTATATTCAAGGAACTATTCTACAAATCTCCACCTTGACTTGAATACCATCATCACTCATCATCATCGTCTTCTCTTAGCCCCTCAAGACCTGTTGACACCAACCAAGTTCAAGCAATGCTTGAACTTGATACTTGGAACTGGCTTCGTCAACATGTCCGCAGGGTTATCCGCTGTAGGAATCTTTAGCATCGCTATCCTACCTTCCTCAACTGCATCCTTGATAAAATGATACCTAACATCGATGTGCTTCGTTCTCTCATGATACATCTGGTTCTTGGTCAAGTGAATGGAACTTTGACTATCACAGAACAAAGTTGCATTCTCTTGCTTGAAACCCAAATCACCAACCAAACCCATCAACCATATACCTTCCTTCACTGCTTCCGCGGCTGCCATGTACTCTGCCTCGGTTGTAGAAAATGCAACTGTTCTTTGCAAAACCGACCTCCAACTGATAGTACTACCACACAATGTAAAAGTATAACTTGTCAATGATCTTCTTCTATCAAGATCACCTGCATAATCAGAATCAACATAACCCACAACATTTGTCGAATCACCATAGTGTTTATCAAACACTAAACCAACATCTGTACTTCCCCTTAGATACTTCAGAATCCACTTTACAACTTGCCAATGAGCCTTCCCGGGACTTCCCATGTATCTACTTACCACACTCACATCTTGTGCGATATCTGACCTTGTACAAACCATAGCATACATGATGCTACCAACTGCGCTTGTGTATGGAACTCGAGACATATACTCTGCCTCATCTGCAGTTTGAGGTGATTGCTTTCTAGAAAGTTTTAAATGAGCTTCCAAAGGAGTACTTACTGGTTTTGCATCTTTCATACCAAACCGCTCCAACACCTTCTCGATGTAATCCTTCTGGGACAAATGAAACTTGCCTTCAGCTCAGTTTCTATGAATCTCCATGCCCAATATCTTCTTTGCTTCGCCCAAATCCTTCATCTCAAACTTACTACTCAACGGATCCTTCAGCTTCTATATCTCTGACATGTCTTTCCAAGCAATCAACATATCATCAACATACAAGAGTAAATACACAGATGAACCATTTTGGAGTTTCCTGTGATATACACAACTATCATACTTACTCCTGTCATAGCCATTTGCCACCATAAACGTATCAAAACGTTTATACCACTGCTTTGGAGATTTCTTCAAACCATACAAATATTTCTTCAACAAACATACATGATCTTCTTTGCCAGGAACTTAAAACCCCTTTGGTTGTTGCATATAAATACGCTCTTCCAAATCACCATGAAGGAAAGCCGTCTTAACATCTAGTTCGTCCAATTCTATATCTTTCAAAGAAACTATAGCAAGCAATGTTCTAATAGAACTATGTTTAACAACAGGAGAGAATACCTTATTGTAGTCAATGCCTTCTCTTTTCATAAACCCATTTGCCACAAGCCTTGCCTTGTACCTTGTTCCTTCACCATCTGAAGTACCTTGTTTCTTCTTGAAGACCCATTTGCTTCCAACAATCTTCTGCCCTTTTGGTCTTTCAACTATCTCCCAAGTGCCATTCTTGTCAAGGGACTCAATTTCTTCAATTGAAGATGATCCCCATTCTGCTGATTCTTCACCACCGATTGCTTCTTCATAGGTTGTTGGATCATCCCTATCTATGCTCTCACCTACTGCAAATGCATATGCAACCAAATCAGCATGGCCGTATCTCTGAGGTGGTCTGACTTGCCTCCTCTCTCTGTCTCTTGCAAGATTGTACTGATGACCTTGTGCTTCTTCATCCTGGGCAGGTTCTTGCACAATAGCTTGATCATCCTCATCATAAAAAACAACAGTCTTATTGCTTCCTTGAACTTGCACCACAAGTTCCACCTTGTCACCAAGATCCACCTTATCACTAACACCCTCTTCAGCTTCTAGTTCTTCATTCTTTGGCTTCAACATCGATTTCTCATCAAATTTCACATCTCTGATGATAAGAAACTTGTTTGATCGTTCTGCTGGACACCATAACCCGTAGCCTTTCACGCCCTTTGCTTACCCAAGAAATATACACTTCTTTTCTCTAGGCTCTAGCTTCCCCTCATTCAAATGAGCATAGGCTGGACATACGAATATCTTCAAGTCTTCATAGTTATCTTGTGAACCTGTCCAAAATTCATTTGGAGTCTTGCACTCAATGGAAGTTGATGGAGATCTGTTCACTAAATAATCTGATTTGTTTGCTGCTTCTGCCCAAAATTGCTTTGGTAACCTGGCATTGGAGAGCATGCACCGTGCCTTCCCCATTATGGTTCTGTTCATCCTTTCTGCAACACCATTTTGCTGTGGTATTTTTCTGACTGTGCGGTGTCTCACAATCCCTTGCTCCTTGCAGAACTCATTGAACTCACCCCCACAAAATTCCAAACCATTGTCTGTCCTCAAGCACTTGATTTGTCTTCCAGTTTGCTTCTCAACCATAGTCTTCCATTGCTTGAACTTGACAAAAGTTTCATCTTTGTGTTTAAGTATGAATACCCATACTTTCCTTGAGAAATCATCAATGAACGTCAGCATATATCTACCACCACCATGCGAATCAACCCGAGAAGGACCCCAAAGATAAGAATGAATATAATCCAGAATACCTTTGGTGTTATGAATAGCTGTACTAAACTTGACTCTACACTGCTTTCCAAAGACACAATGTTCACAGAAATCAAACTTGCCTGTTTTATGACCACAAAGCAATCCCTGCTTGCTCAAAACAACCAACCCCCTATCGCTCATATGCTCTAGACGCATATGTCACAACTTGGTAGTATCATCATCAGAACTTGAAGAACATACAACCTGCATCACCTGTCACAGTAGTACCTTGCAGCGTATAAAGACCATTAATTCTCTCGCCCTTCATAATTGTAAGACTTCCTCTTGATACACGAATAACTCCACCTTCACCTTGATACTTGCAGCCATTTGAATCAAGCGTACCCAAAGAAATAAGATTTTTTCTCAGGTCCGGAACATGCCTAACTTTAGTTAAAGTCCTCACCATACCGTCATACATCTTAATTTGAATTGTACCTACACCCACCACTTTTCAAGTGAAATTGTTTCCCATAAGAACTTTACCACCTTCTCTAGCTTGATAAGTAGTAAACCACTCTTTATGAGGAAACATGTGAAAAGTACACCCCGAATCAAGAATCCACCCATTCTCCGAGCTTTCGGTATGAACCGTTTGAACCGCTCCATCATCACTTTCTGCTTCAACATTTGCTGCGGTGCCTTGGTTGATATTCTTCTCGACATTCTTCAATTTTGGACAATCCTTCTTGAAATGCCCCTTTTCCTTACAATGAAAGCAATAGAATTTACCGGATTTTGATTTAGACCTTGACTTTGATCTACTCCTATCAAATCCTACCTTTTGGTTTCCTCTTCCTCTAACGAACAACCCATCTCCCGAATTATCTTTACCGTCGATACCCGTCTTCTTTAACTCCTTAGAGTTCAAGGCCGCTTTAACGTCTTCCATGGAAATTGTATTTTTTCCATACATTACGGTATCAACAAAATTTTCATAAGATGGTGGTAAGGAACAAAGCAAACCCAAAGCTTGGTCTTCATCTTCAATTTTGACCTCAATATTTGCCAAATCAAAGAGAATTTTATTATAATCATCAATATGATTTATAATAGACGTTCCTTCATGCATTTGAAGAGTATGTAATTTTTTCTTAAGATATAAACGATTAGTTATGGATTTAGTCATATACCTCTTCTCCAACTTGTTCCATATCCCGTCCGGTGTCGTTTCCGCCGCCAATTCTCTCAAGACCTCGTTGCTCAAACACAATAGAATTAATCCATGTGCTTTCTCCAAGTGATCATCCTTTTCTTCATCCTTCAATGTTTCTGCTAGAGCCGTTTTCCCCTTCAAAGTTTTCACCAAACCTTGTTGCACCAAAAAAGCCCTCATCTTTATCCTCCATAAATTGAAATCATTCCTTCCATCGAATTTCCCAATCTCATACTTTGCCGCCATCGTTGATCGCTTTTATCCGACGCTCTGATACCAATTTGTTATTACCAATGGCTCTTCTAAGCACAATCAATAGAGAATTGAAATAGAAATGAAAAATAAATGTAAAATAGACACACACACAACACAAGGATTTATAGTGGTTCGATCAAGATGATCTACATCCACTTTGGAAGACGACGATAACGTTGTACTATGATATGAACAAGATTACAAGAGTGTAAACTCCTCTCAAGAACAAGACCTTGTTCTTGCTCTTACTCTCTCTATACACTACTAATGTTTCTCTTTTTTGTTTAGGAACTTAAATTGATTTTGGGATGAGTTTAGAATGAGAAATACATGGCCTTATATAGGATGGCAAAGGGAAAGAATGTGGACATAATGTCGACATACATCACATACAAAGTGCTCCATCCACCGAGCCTTTAGTGCTCCATCCACCATCTCACCACTAGCCCATTAAACCGAAAGTTACCACCATCTATTAGTATATTCAAGGCACTATTCTACAAGTACCTTAAGATCGGCTTCCGTATTGTTATTGCCTTGGTCGAACTTGCAAAAGGTAAACTAGTTTCCTGGTGACTCGGGAAATGGGAATCAGGTTCTTCTAAATAGTGTCTGTCGAGGAAAATAAAGTTGGCCCTAACATCAATGTTTTCCTCAACAGTTTGAATTTGCTATCATACTGCAATGTAAATCAACAATTGTATCACGCATCTCCTCTTTGGAAGAGTTTCAATCTGACACGGTGTGCATAGTACTGATTACAAATATCCACTACTAACCTCTTTTCCGATTGTGTTGGAAATGGTAATTTGTAACCAAGATTTGTCTAGATAGTTAAGACAAGTGTAGAATTCTGTAGAGAATTCTACACAGTCAAACGCCGTGTTTTAATTACGAATTTTAAAAGGGGTGGCGAGTGTTTTGATCTGTCCACACAACGCCTTCCACTCATAAGTTCAAGTACTAGTACTCTGAAACTGTAGACATCTGCTTTCTCAGTTAAATAACCCTCGATTATGTACTCGGGAGCAATATATCCCCTGCGAACATTAAAAGATGAATGAAACTTACATGGTTCGTCCGTAAATGAAATGTTGGAACAAAAATCGACTGAGCCAGTAACACAAGGAATGGAATCTTCCTCAACTTACATGGTTCCTGCTGCTCCAGTGTGAGTACCCTCTCTGTTAATCAATAGCTTGGCCAATCCAAAATATGCTATCTTGGGAGTAAGATGCGCGTCTGATAAAACATTGGAAAGCTTAATATCTCTATGCACAATTTTGAATTCTGCTCCTTCATGTAAGTGTTGGATATTTTCAATAACTTAGAAAATAAAACTGTTTTCGTTTTTGGTTTGTCACTATGATGGGGAAGTGTTCTGTGTTGGATAAACACAATGGATGTTAGTTGGAGATGAAGGGACACCTCTAATAGGTGTGATGGTTCATAAAGGACACAACCATTCCCAACAGACACCTTATGTGTCTTTTGGAAGTGAAGAGGCATCTCCAATAGGCATGAATAACCCTATAAGTAGTGAAGGAATTCTCCCATTCTAAAGAATGAATTCAACCTGTTTTCTCTCCATCTAAAGCATCATCAGAAATCTCTCTCATGTGTTCTTGGTTGGGTCAAGGGGTGCAAACCTTGAATCCAATTTCATGTTGTAGGGCTTTCATTGTATCCTGAAGGCATTATTTCGCATACTGTTGCAATCGCCAATTTATATTGGGAGGGTAGAAATAATCGTCTAAAAGAAATCACCCGAGCCTTGAAAGCTTTTGAGTACAACAACAATTTCTTTTAGTGTTATCATCCTCTGTTTTTACCCAAATTTTCCAACAGTTTTAGACGATTAATTTTCGACAACGGAGGGTGAAGATTTAACTGATCTCGCAGTAAAAGAGACATTTTGAGCGATACTGTTAATTCAAGAAGGACAAGAAAGGGAGAAAGGACAAAATGGATTTTTGTTCCTGCCATTTTGTTTTTGCAAGTTGGGTTTTACTCCCACTACAGATAGCCATTGTAATTGGTTCTATCAACCCGAAGAAGTAATGGATTTTATGTTTGATAGATGCTAACTAAATAAACCATTACCAATGATCAGAAAATCCATGGATGGGACTTGCACATGTCAGGATCAAACATCTGCATTGTTGTTTACATGAAGGAGAAAACACCGAACCGTCGTTTTTTCGAGATAAGTAACTAATTTCTCTGTCTTATGCATAGATGTTGAATATTAGTTAAGATATGCTTTAGTGCTTATGATATCCATGCATTTATGGAATGACCATTGACTTGGTAAGAAATCACTTATTAACCATTTTCATAGAAAATAGTTTCCGTAGTGATCTATCCATTTGTTGAGTTCATATTGTATCACCATCACCAATACTGATAGATTGGCATTGAATGTTATGGGTAGAAGGCTTATGTCACTAGGAAATTCTTTCAAGTGTATTGGAGTATTTTGAATGGTACTAGGGTCCACTGATGATCTATCATGCCATTGGAGTGGATGATTGGTTAAAATTGACTGGCATCATTTTCTACGGAAAAGAGAGTATGAACAGGTACTTCTTGTGCCATTAATTCGTGTTTGTACTGTTACCATATTAGCACAAAAGATTTGGTGTTTAAATGCCATGGTACCCTTTTAAGAGCAGTTCCCTTGTTGGATAGTTTTCCACAACAGTAGCAATGGTCATGACTCAGAAAATGGTCGTGAGGGAAAAGGACAAAAGGGTACGTATGCATCCATTTCATTGATGTTTCAGGATAGTGGATGATCGTCATGAAATGTGGGGGGAAATGGATTGAGACTTATCGTTTAAGTATATCTGATTTGGTATGTGTATATCTGTTTAGAGTTGGGACCATTAATGGTACCCGTACTGGTATATTGGATTTGAAGTTTTAATTTCTATTTAGAAATTATGGGGTACATGTTTGACACAAATGGTATTTCATGATATTGAGTTGCATTTTGGCATTTGAGAATTATCATGAAATAGGGGGAGAATTTATACGAAAAATGTCGTATAAAATTTTCTAGTTGGTGGATTATTTTAAAACCAAAATCGTCATAATTGTTGAGACAACAATGGTATGGCATGAACATAATTCTTGCTATAAGAATTATATAGGTTCCAAAATATGGAAATTGGCATGTCTTAAATGACATCGAAAGGAAAGTGGAATACCGGTGAATATGTAACATATTGGAAGATTGGGCGGCCGACCAAATATCCAACGATGAGGTGTTACGATATTACCGATGCATAAATTATGAACATTTGCATTAATGTGAAATGTTAAATAGACGTTGTCTATGTTTTTGGGAATAAATTTGTAGAAGATTGGGCATCAGTAGAGGAGTTACTCATTGTAATAATGTGCTTGTTGAAACAGCAAGTAAGTTGCCTACAAATTTTCTATGCCTCTAGTGTATGCAAGTCTATAATGACTTCTTGTGAATTAACCGTAAATGTTAATTAGGATCACTAGAGAAGTTACAATTATTTTGTAAAATCAAAGAGGAACATTTTTAGTAATGTTTTCAGAATTGATTGCATTAGTAGATGCAATTAATGAGAAGAAATGGCTTAAAACCTAACTTGTAGAGATCCTATTTTGGAAGAAGCCATCTCAGGAGGTCTTGATAAATTGTGAATCAGGATATGATCTATAACGTCTTTAACAAGACTTATAATGAAAAGTCAAGACATACAAGTCTTAGACAAGGAACGGTAAGTCAATTACTCAAGAAAGGAGTAATTGCGCTTAACCATTGAAACGGAGAAAAGCTTGGTAGACCTACTTATGAAGAGTCTCCCAAAGGAATTAATTTCAATGAAGTATATAGAAATGGGACTAAGGTCTGAAGGAAGGTTGATCTCCCATAGCAGAAACCCAACCTATGTTTTGAAAAAGATAAACAAGGTTCAATGTGGTACCAACAAGTTATGGTGTAGATTATGGAGCACTAACATAAAACTTCCCATTTCAAGTTAGTGCTTTGGTTTTTCTGCAAGAAAATAGGATGGATGTAAATCCTTAATGAGTCTGTGATTAGTAAAAGGTGTCTCGCGAGAAACACCTTCGAGACTTACCTATATGAGTATGGAAATGTGGGCCGTTTCCTAAGAGAAGAAGACCGTTCTCTAAAGAAGACTCATGAATAAGGATATAAGCACAAGGCCTTTATAGTGCTTGGCTACAGAACACATGTCTTATGGAATCAATATGTGTGGAGACTCCGGCTTTGTCATAAGGGATTCTTGGTTCAAGACTAGTTTCACCATAGAATATCGATAAAGCTTTGAGTTTCTTACACTAAGTGAAGGTTCAAACCCAGAAGGTACCTATCATTTATGTATTGATTTCAGCGATGATGCTTAGTCCCAATTGTGCTTGAACTACGTTGGCTTGATCCCACTCGGGTACGTAGGCAGTCACTTGAGTGATGCAACCACTCCGGTTTTATAAGTTTTATTTTATTTTATGTTTTTTGGTTTTTGAAAATAGGGGGAGATTGTTGGATATTTTCAATAACTTAGAAAATAAAACTGTTTTCGTTTTTGGTTTGTCACTATGATGGGGAAGTGTTCTGTGTTGGATAAACACAATGGATGTTAGTTGGAGATGAAGGGACACCTCTAATAGGTGTGATGGTTCATAAAGGACACAACCATTCCCAACAGACACCTTATGTGTCTTTTGGAAGTGAAGAGGCATCTCCAATAGGCATGAATAACCCTATAAGTAGTGAAGGAATTCTCCCATTCTAAAGAATGAATTCAACCTGTTTTCTCTCCATCTAAAGCATCATCAGAAATCTCTCTCATGTGTTCTTGGTTGGGTCAAGGGGTGCAAACCTTGAATCCAATTTCATGTTGTAGGGCTTTCATTGTATCCTGAAGGCATTATTTCGCATACCTGTTGCAATCGCCAATTTATATTGGGAGGGTAGAAATAATCGTCTAAAAGAAATCACCCGAGCCTTGAAAGCTTTTGAGTACAACAACAATTTCTTTTAGTGTTATCATCCTCTGTTTTTACCCAAATTTTCCAACAGTAAGTACAAGTCCTTTTAAGCCCGTGCAACAATGCCCGGGATAGTGTCATAAAGCTACTTTTCCTTTTTGGATTATTAGAAAAGTATCTGATGAAAATAAGATGGGAAATGTATCTCACTCTTTGGCTTAGCCGTGCCCGTGCACAATGCGTTTTATCAACTACTTATATTCGTAATTCCAAAGTGCAAGATGCTTCTATACTCAGATTATAAAACAAATACCTCCGACTAATAACTTTTGTGGTCATTTCTCAAAACTTTTGGAGCGACAACATCTTTACAAAATAATAATTAATACATAGGTATATCAACATCAGTATAACATATAATCATAGCACAACTCAGTCGAAAAGTACTTTAATTACCAACATTTGAACTTAACTGCACCCTACCCAGTCATAGTGTAGCCTCGATTTATCAAAACAGAAACCCATAATCTCATGAGTACTCCCAAAATAAACATAGAAATAAGTAATTAAGAAGTGGGTTGGATTTTGTTGATGTCAACCACCTCCGTTAGCAGCCTCTGTTAGGAAAACATATATTCTTCCATAGGTGTTGCCCTTCTGCCTTCTTTTCCATTCTTTTACATCAGTATTCCAAATCCACTTTGTTTTAAAATCAACATACTACGAGAAAAACAGTAATCTACAACTGTAACTTCACAACTCGTAAATTTTCGGATTTATGCAACAACTGAAGTTGTTTTTCTTTAGACGATGAAGATATTTGTTCTAAAGCGCATGTGTTTGGATGTAGACACGTGTAAGTAAGATTTTAGTGAGGTGTAAACGACAGGATACGGTTCTCCATATACACGTGTACAAAAAGAAAAGTGAATCCGAGTGTAGATGATGGACGGATCATATTTCGTTTTATCCACTCATACGGATTGAGAAAACAATCGGACGGTTGAGATTGTATTTGTTATGCTCATACGGATTGAGCTTATTTGTGTTTTTCTTTGTGCTACTACGAACTCATGTATTCGGTTGATTATCAACCTTGGACATGAAAAAAAAAATCCAAAAAAAAAATATTAAAACATTTAGGACATTGTTATCGACATTCTGATATAAAAAAATCCAAAAAATGTATAATAATGAATCGGGAAAATTAAAAATGAATTGGATAATTTGTGTGTTTTTTGTGCTTTCTCTTTGTGCTTCCGGTTTGGATTTCGACTAGCCGCATAGGTCAAGAAGTAATTTTTAAAAGTCGTACAGATCATGAAGTAGCTTTAGGTCACACTAATTCCAGATTCATCCGATAGACGGATATTGAGAAAACACAACGAACCGTTGGCTGTCCAGGATTTTTAACTCATCACATTTCAGTCTAAGTTTATCATTTTTTCACGTAGCAAACGTGACCCGATCTTACTGAAATTTTTACGGTACTTCCACCATACAACTTAGTCTCACATATAAAAATTTCAGCATCATCCAACCATTGGATCTCAAGATATCATTAAAATAAGAACAGACACGACGACTACCTTAAGCCGTCGGAGGTTGTCTATATATACCCAGTAAGTATGTATAGTCAAAATGTTCTTATTGTAGTATGTATTTATGTCAAGAATGTTTCAAATGTATTTATCGTGTATTAATCGTTAAACATGATTGCACAATTTGAGCCTATTTTGACAGGAAAAAAATTTAACAGAATTGTACAAGACACCAAAAAAAAAAAATGTATCCCATTCGGTTGGTATATATGGCATTGTCAGATAGTCAAAATCCCAGCAGGTATTTGAAAATGAAGTAGTTGGCAACGTTTTAAGCAGAAGAATGGGTTAGGACCGTTAGGTTCCCAACAAATCCACTTTCCCGGGAAGTATAAATGGTCAAAATGATCTTGTTAGTATATATGTTTATATATATACCAATAAGTATATATAGTCAAAATTTTCTTATCAATAATATTTAGGATTTAAAATACTGATTCCATTACCACTAGATAGATTATCGGGTATTAAACATGATTACACAATTTGCAGCGACTTTGATAGGAAAATATCATTATGAGCTATGGTGAGGGTTAGTCACCTAACCGTCACTACAAATTCCAAGCTATCGTGAGGGTTAGTCACCTAACGTCATTATATGGGCTATTGTGTCAGTTCATACACAAACTGTCATTATATAATGAATATATGTGACAGTTCACAAGTGTCACCGTAGCTTAGGTCTATTGTGACGGTTTATAATAAGCACCGTCAGAGTAAGAAGTTTTCGTGACAGTTTAGTCTAACCGCCACGATTTGTAGCTCTAATTTATGATGGTCGCCTCAGGAACCGTCATCTATACTTGACCAGAAATATATTGTGACACTTTTTTCAAAAACCGTCATGGTAAAAAATTTCAAACCGTCACTAAATCGCATATTTGGCCTAGTGTATGTCGAGAATGTTGGCTCATGTTACCGGCTTGTACCTTGTTTAGCGAGAATGCCGGTATTGACTCTTCCGGACTTTGTGTTCAAGAACATTTAATGCCGTAATTGTGGTCGAGCACGCTGGAAATGGTACCCGGCATGGTAATTTTATTATTTTCTTTGAACTAATTCAATTTTATTTTCATTTATTCCTTAGATTGTGACATACATTGATCCAACAAATTCCAGACCGCTTGGTCCGGATACGTTCGAATACTATAAGATGCCTCCGCTATGTTACCAAACAATTCTTTTCACCTAGTTTTTAGAACGTTATGTGGGGATTGCTTGTAATGAACCTTATAATCTTCCATTGTTATCTTAATGTAGGGAATTAAATCTCCAATGGAAGCAATTTCTTGGGCAAAAGAGATGGGTCTTAAGAACAAGTGTGTGTTGGTGAGGAATACCCAAGGTTCAAATATGCGTTTTGAGATGGTTCGCGAGAGAAGTGGTAAATATGCGAAGAATAGCCATAAGAGAAAGGGTTATGTATATGAAAAGAAGACTAATAGGGTATACAAGACTAAGAAGGGGAAGGATAATTGCCCCTTTATGATTGTATTCAATTTAAGAGACAAAGAAAAGGAATGGGATTGTACGGTGTGGTTTGGCCAACATAACCACCCGGATCCGAAAGATTTTAATGGTCACCCGTGAATTCGAGGATGTAAAGATAATGACCAAAGCATGTATCAAACCAAGAGTGATTCTCAGAACCTTCAAGGAAAAGGATGATCAAAACGTTTCTTCTCTAAGTACAATTTATAGCGCACAAGCAACCATTAGAAGGGTGGAATGGGAAGGAGGAGCATTATGCAAGAATTTGAGAAGATAGTTTGGGATCATAACTACACGCGTATCATTAAAAGAGGACCGGACGAAAAGCCCCTTCAAATATTCATTACGCACCCTTTGCTTTCACAATTGGTTGATACATGTTGTGGTGTTATTATGATGGATTGCACCTACAAGACAAACAAATACAACATGTCGTTGTTCAACATCGTGGGGAAAACATCGGACAAGGTAACATTCACATTGGCTTGGTGTTTAATGGAAAACAAGAGGGACTACAATTATAATTGGGCATTACGAAAATTGAAATTATTGTTCCCGGAAAATCAATTTCGAGGGTCATCGTAACCGATCAAGATGACACACTAATGGGTGCTATATCTGATGTATTTCCGGATACACAAAATTTCTTATGTACGTATCATATAGGTCAAAATGTGACAAAACATTTTCATGCTTTGTTTGAACCCTATAAGGCGGATATTAAGATGAGAATGATTTCTCAACTAGAGGAATATGTTCGCAAGAAGAAACTATCACCCGGAAAAGAAGAAGATGAAATAGGAAATATTAAAGAGCTAGTGGACAAAGAACATGATGAAAATCATAAAAAGTGGTTGGAATTTCTAAAGGATTGGGAGAAAGTTTATTGGTCTCTTACCGAGGATATATATGAAAAGAGATTGAATATGTTTAGTGATAAATATAAGGAAGTGTATCCAAGCGTCGTCTCATATTGTCGGGATAAATTATTGGATAAGTACAAGGAAAAATTTGTGCGTGCATAGACAAACCGGTATAGGCACTTCAAAACTGAAGCAACTGGTGCAGCGGAATCCGCTCATGGTAGATTTAAAGATCTCATCCAATCCTGGCAAGGCAACGTGGTTATGGTTACCGAGGCAATGTAGCAATACTTTAAGGCTGATATCGATAGGATCAAAAAGGTTTTTGAGAAAAGCTCAGTGGAAAGGATGACTCAATTTCTTTAATATACTAAGTTGCTCCAAGGAATAGAGTTCAACGTCTCTCATTGGGCAATAAAACATATGATGAGAAAAATGGCATATGAGAAAAATTATGGAAAACCAGGTGATATGTGTATTTGTCCGGACATGTCTTCATTGGGGCTTCCATGTCGTCATATGCTTGTGAAGTATAAATAAGTTATACCTATTGAGGTTATTGATCTGTTTTGGAGGCAACTATCTTTTGATCCTCCCCATACGGAAGATCACGGACAATCACCATGGGATACAAAGGAAGCAAAGGAATTCTACGAAGCTTACTCACGTGGCAACTCGGTTATCCGACAAGTATTGTTGAGCCAACTAAGGATAATTACTCGCCCATGGATCAAACCAAGTGAAGATCCAGGAAAGGGATATCTGATAGGTACACCAAAAACTCCAGGTTGTCCTAAGCCATGTGAGGATGAGCCACCTGCTTCATCAGGAGGTACATTATTCTCCCACTGAGCACCATCATTGCTTCTTGCGTCTCCCTCCTCCGGGGGATTGTCCTGGATCGTTATCTTACGACGTTCCGGATCATATCTACTACGTCGAGATCGAGAAGACTTAGGTTTTTCTTCATCAACAGCTTTTGCCTTTCCTTTCTTCATTTTTGGAGCTATTGACCTACTAACAAGATGAGTTTTAATAAAAAGCAAACATATTTCCGGCATGGTAAATGAACATAACGAGGATACCGACAGTGATCCCGGCATTGTATACTAAATGAGTTTTACGCCGGTTTACCAGTTCCGACATATTATTTAAATGAAACAGAATGCCGGTATCAAGAGAATTGTCTACAAAGATTTAAAAAATTAAGGAAACAAGTACCGACATGGTCGATGAACATAACGAATATGCCGGCACTTATCCCGGCATTGTATACTAAATGAGTTCCATGCCAGTTTAAAAGTCCCGGCATGTTATGTAAATTAAATATTATGCCTGTATTAAGAGAATTGTCTACAGAGATTTAAAAAAATAAGGAAACAAGTACCGACATGGTCGAAGAACAAAACGAGTATGCCTGCACCTATCCCGGCATTGTATACTAAATGAGTTCCATGCCGGTTTGCAAGTTCCGGCTTATTATGTAAATGAAATATTATGCCGGTATTAAGAGCATTGTCTATAGAGATTTAAAAAAATAAGGAAACAAGTACCGACATGGTCGAAGAACAAAACGAGTATGCTTCCACTTTTCTCGGCATTGTATACTAAATGAGTTCCATGCCGGTTTGAAAGTTCCGGCATATTATGGAAATGAAATATTATGCCGGTATGAAGAGAATTGTCTACAGAGATTCACTCAATTCAATTCAATTTCACTATAATAATCATGCAAGTTTCAATTTAATTTTTTTATATTATGAAATGAACCCTAAGAATGCTTCAATAAACATAGACATCACTTACCTCATCATCTCTGTTATTTTCCCATCATCACTTATATCTTTTTCAATAGATGCTTCTGATTTCGATTTACCACAAGGATTAGTTTTTGGTTTTGCAGGAGGTTTGCGAGTACCCATTCTTCTTTGGGTTTGAAGAATTGAATGAGTTTGGTTTGGAAGATGAAATCAAAAAATGGAGTTTAGGGATTTTACAAGTTCTCTTGGAATTGCTAAGTGAAAACAAAAAAATAGGAAGATGGAACCATTTCCATTTTATGTAGTAATGGAGTTTGTAACCGTAAAATAAATAACTACTGATGTGGGTAATCCTGCTAGATTGTAATCGTCAAATATTGCAAACTGCTATTTACATTTTCTGTATTGTTTGTAACGAATTTGGGAAGTTTTGTGTTTGGAAACTGAAATGGGGTGTTGGGGATTGACCGGTAAATTGGATTTTAGTGATACACTGGTAACACATATAAGTATCTTTGTGGAAGACAAGAATTTAGTTTTTTGATGTTATACTTATGACTACTACTTTGATTTTTAGTGGTTGTTTGTGTTGGAAATCAGGTTAACAAAGTGGTTAGTTGAAATTTTTTTTTTTTAGTTGTAGTTGGGAATCAGGTTATCAATGTTGTTGTTGAGAAGTTGAGGAATTGAGGATTTTAAGTAGTAATGGAGTTTGTAACCGTCGAATAAAGAACCAAATAAAGGGAATGAGGAAGTTTGTGGCGGTTACAATGAGGGATAATTGGTGCGATAGTTACAATGGAGTTGGTTACTTTTTTTTTATTATAAAAGGTAACAACCCTCAGAATTCCGTCACCACATGCATGCTACATTTAATGCAGAACAGTTTCTATCTTGACACTCAATTGGGACGGTATTATATTATGTTAAAGAGCCACCACAAGGTTTTAAGAAAACAAACCGACCCAAAATGGCCTTAATATTAATCGTAAGGAAATAAACTAAAAAACATTAAACACATAAAATGAAACATCTCAAGCCAATTGCAACTAACATCAGTTCTCGGAACGAGATTCAAGAAACAAAGCAGCTTCAAAATGCCTAAAAGGCTTTTTGAACCACTTCAAATATGCCTCCTGAGCTTCATACCTATTCCCTCTATATTTTGCAAAAAACTCGTTGTATTTGCGACATAATTTGATGAGTGCAGTTGTTCGAGTGCGTACAACAAGATCACTGCATTCTATTCTGCGTTTCTTACAGTCAAACAAGTTATTCATGGAAGAACCAGTACTAACTAGACCCCAAAAAAGATCCAAAGGGCGGTGATCTTCCGGCAAATCCGATACTATGCAGTAGTTTTTAATCTACTGGGTTTCTTCCTCAACATTCGCTTCTATATTAGCTTGTTTTTGATGTTTATCCGCTTTCTCAACATCCGCCTCAATATTATCTAGTTTTTGATGATAATGTTCAAGCTTTGCTTCCTATTTTTCTTCCTTTTTTCTCTTAATTATCTCTTCTTCCATTGCGGCAATTGACTTGGTGGTTTCTTCCTTCCTTCTTAGTTTTTCTAGTATTGTGGCAACTGAGTTGGTGGTGGTTGATGATTGATTTTCAATCACATTGCACAATATGTTCCTCATACGTTTTATTTTTCGAGGGAATTGATGAACTTGGTAGTTGGTGATTAATAATCCATCAGACAGATGTCTTGGAGATAATGTTTTTGTTTTTTTAGGTATCAAGTGCAATGGGTGTATCAACACCATCTTAGTCTTTATATAGAGAAAAACTTCAACGTCTTGTATGTTTGAAAATCTCCAAAACCGGCATTAAAGTAATCGAAAAATTGAATGTCGACATCATGTTCCGGCACTGTTTATCATAAGACGGCAATGCCGGTATACAATAATTTCTTTACAGATATTGGTCCAATTATGCAACCAAATCCGGCATGGTTTAGAAAAAACTTTTAAATGCCGGTATTACAATCCAGCACTCAATATGTAATAACAACTCAACCGGCATTTGTTAAATTCAAAAAAAAAAACGGCTACTTTTTTGAAAAATAAGACCGTTGGGGATTCATTTATATTTGAAAAAAATAAGACCGTTTGTGTAGAACTATCACAACAGAGTTCCGTCATTCAATCAATCAAGATTAGAATGTCGTTTTTGTAACTAAATGAAATTTTTAAAAAGATACAATTCAGGCATGAATTTAGATAATGCATCCACACCGGTACCTTCGTATATCCATACAGGAACATGGAATTTTTAATATTTTTATTCCGGTATAGTTTTGCAGAACTACTTCTGCGCCGGTACCAGTGACCGGCATAGAATTGTTATAATCTGTGACGAACCGGAAAATAACGCCTTTGGCGCGTTGCCCCGCAGGTCGTAACTTCCCCGATGCTCCATGATGAATCTAGGATCCGGGACTTAAATCTTATGCAAATGCACATCCATTTTCCATTGAAAGCATGATCGTGGAGCATGATGCCGCTAACTTAGCTTCTACACCATTCCAACTCACCCTTGATCCGCAATGGGTTCATTAAGAAAGCAAAAACTTTCCTAAAACAGCAAAAAAAGGACTTTTGAAGCTCTAAACGAAGGAATTTGGCTAAATTATGGTGACCATGTGGATCTATGGATCAACATGTGCCATCAAAATTTACTCCTCTTCAGCTAAATTACGACACTCGAGTTTTTAGCTTCCAAATAGGGTATAACTTGCTCCTTGTAGCTTGATAGGAAGTATGAGCATCCACTTGTTGGCATGCAACTAAGCCTCATCAAGCTTGACCACAATCATCTCTCGCATCGAGCTACCGAGCTTAGATGATATGAGGTCCCAAAGTTCCGCAATCATCTCTAAATTAGATGATATGAGAAACAACATGATGGACCGTCAATGATGCAACACATTACGGCTGCCTACGTACCCTTCCCTACTCAAAAGGGATCAATCCCAGACCGTAGTTCATCCATGAAGGGACAAACAACTTATTCCAACTCGTATGCTAGGCCGTGGACAAGCAATAACGGTAATGGCCATGTCCGTATAGGTCGTTCCGTCAAATACATCCAAGTGATGCATCATAGAGTTCGTGGAATGACATAATGATTCTTTAGCATCATATGTTCCATTCGGAAGGCTACACAACTATAAATGAGCCTTATGCATCATTTATACTCTTCCGGCTAATCTAAGAAGCTTACTTGGTACATAGTCAGCATATGCACCTTCAACCAACTACCCCTACCTATATATGTTTATTTGAAATTTTTAGAAATTTGATTAGGGGAGGAAAAATATTTCATCAATAACCCGCAATCATTGTGTTTCACTGTTCATCACAATGATTAGGTTCCGTCGTTTCACTGTTCATCGCAATCATTGTTGTGCAACATTCGTTCGGCCAGACCTCTCTGGCCTGATGGACAATGATTGTGAACTACTCAGCGCAATGATTGCGCTGCAATCTCAAGGCCACCAACCAACTGGCCTAATGCATCATGATGATGCAACATTGGACTTTTTCCAATATGCCTATGCAATGTGCCTTCCTTGGCACTATATATGGCCCCGGCCAAATGCATCTCACTATGCGAAGGAATCTTTGGATGAAGCTCCATCTCAGGCCATGGCGCATCCTTTAGCATGCGCCATGCTAAAAACACGGGGTGTTACACTCTTCACCCCTTGAAAGAATTTCTTCCTCGAAATTCAAAATAAAACTATTGTGGACAATCTCTTCGGTTTGGAATACCAGAGCAAAAGTACCATACTAGATACTCTTAAATCACAGGTTTCTTCAAGTCGTCATGAACAAAAATATGGACCTTTTAAGCACATGTCCCATACTACCTTCCCAGGAATCTAAAAGTGTCCACAACAATACCAAGAATCGCAATTGGCCAGTGCCAAAAGGATATCTCGACCAGGTATCCTAGATGGAACCCCATACTACCACCCAGGGGTCCCTAAGGTTCACAAGTTGAAAGGTGTCATCGAAATGACAAGATTTTAGCACAGTACTGCATGGAACAGTTTCCAGTTGCCCACCTTCCCTGACGGTCATCCAGGTTTCCATTCATAAGTGGGATGCTAGCCGAGCCTAACAACGTACACCATTGGATAGTTTCCATCGTGTAGGGATGATCTGTCCCATTGTCTACCCAACATATCAGACGGTCTTCCGGATATCCACTCGTAAGTGGGGTGCCACTTAGGCCAGGAAAACTCACAGTACTTGAACAAGCTCAACTCGATTCGCATAGTAATTGGCGTAGCAGATACAAACGTTTTCCATGCAAAAGTTGGCCTACTATCCAACTTTAAGTTTCCATTAAGGAAAATATTCGCAAATGAGTCCACTTCGCACAAGTCCTTAGAATTTTTTCTGAACTAGCTCTGATACCAACTGTGACGGACCATAAAATTACGCCTTTGGCACGTTTCCCTGCACGCCGTAACTTCCCCGATGCGCCATTATGAAGCTACGATCCGGGACTTAAACTTTAGGAAAATGCACGTCCATTTTCCCTTGAAAGCATGATCGTGGAGCATGATGCCGCTAACTTAGCTTCCACACCGTTCCAACTCACCCTTGATACGCAAATTTTATTAAAGTATTAAGAAAGCAAAAACTTTCCTAAAACGGCAAAAATGTCCTTTTGAAGCCCTAAACGATGGAATTTGGCTAAAATATGGTGACCATGTGGATCTATAGATTAACATGTCTTGATTTTTGGGTCCTTTCCCATCAAAATGTACTCATCTTCAGCTAAATTACGACACTCGTGTTTTTAGCCTCCATATAGGGTATAACTTGCTCCTTGTAGCTTGATAGGGAGTATGAGAATCCACTTGTTGGCATGCAACTAAGCCTCATCAAGCTTTACCACAATCATCTCTCACATCGAGATACCGAGATTAGATGATATGAGGGGCCAAAGTGCCGCAATCATCTCTAAATTAGATGATATGAGAGACAACGTGCTGGACCGGCAATGCAGCTGCCTACGTACCCTTCCCTACTCAAAAGGGATCAAGCACATACTGTAGTTCATCTACGAAGGGATAAGCAACTTATTCCAACTCGTTTGCTAGGATGTGGCCAACCAATAATGGTAACGGCCTAGTCCGTATAGGCCGTTCCGTTAAATACATCCAAGTGATGCATCATCGAGTCCGTGGAATGGCATAGTGATGCCTTAGCATCATATGCTCCATTCGTAAGGCTACGCAACTATAAATGAGCCTTATGCATCATTTATACTCTTCCATCTAAGCTATAAAGCTTACTTGGTACATAGTCCGCATATGCACCTTCAACAAACTACCCCTACATATATATGTTTAATTGACATTTTTAGAACTTTGATTAGGGGAGGAAAAATATTTCATCAACTCCCTGAAATCATTGTGTTTCACTGTTCATCACAATGACTGGGTATTGTGCTTGCGCAATATTCGTTCGGCCAGACCTTTTTGGCCTGATGCACAATGATTGTGAACTACTCGGTGCAATGATTGGCCTGCAAGCTCAAGGCCACCACCCAACTGTCCTAATGCATCATGATGATGCAACATTGAACTTTTGCCAATATTCCTATGTAATGTGCCTTCTTTGGCACTAAATATGGCCCCGGACAAATGCATCTCACTATGCGAATGAAGCTTTGGATGAAGCTCCATCTCAGGCCATGGCGCATCCTTTAGAATGCACCATGCTAAAAACACGGGGTGTTACACTCTTCACCCCTTCAAAGAATTTCTTCCTCGAAATTCAAAATAAAACTATTGTGGACAATCTCTTCGGTTTGGATTTCCTGAGCAAAAGTACCATACTAGATGCTCAGAAATCACAGGTTTCTTCAAGTTGTCATGAACAAAAATTTAGACCTTATGAGCACATGTCCCATACCACCTTCCCAGGAATCCAAAAGTGTCCACAACAATACCAAGAATCGGAATTGGCCAGTGCCAAAAGGATATCTCGACCAGGTATCCTAGATGGAATCCCATACTACCACCCAGGAATCCCTAAGGTTCACAAGTTTAAAGGTGTCATCGAAATGACAAGATTTTAGCACAGAATTGCGTGGAATAGTTTCCAGTTGCCCACCTTCCCTGACGGTCATCCAGGTTGCCATTCGTAAGTGGGATGCTAGCCGGTCCTGACAACGTACACCATTGGACAGTTTCCAACGTGTAGGGATGATCAGTCCCATTGTCTACCCACCGTATCAGACGGTCTTCCGGATATCCACTCGTAAGTTGGGTGCCACTTAGGCCAGGAAAACTCACAGTACTTGAACAAGCTCAACTCGATTCGCATAATAATTTGCGTAGCAGATACAAACTCTTTCCATGCAAAAGTTCACCTACTATCCAACTTTAAGTTTCCATTAAGGTAAATATTCGCCAATGATTCCACTTCGCACAAGTCCCTAGAGTTTTTCCGGAACTTACTCTTATACCAACTATGATGGACCGGAAAATTACGTGTTTGGCACGTTGCCCTGCACGTCGTAACTTCCCTGATGTGCCATGATGAAGCTACGATCCCGGACTTAAAGCTTAGGAAAATGCACTTCCATTTTCCATTGAAAGCATGCTCGTGGAGCATGATGCCGTTAACTTAGATTCCATACCGTTCCAACTCACCCTTGATCCGCAAAGGGTTTATTAAGAAAGGAAAAACTTTCCTAAAACGTCAAAAATGGCCTTTTGAAGCCCTAAACGATGGAATTTGGCTAAATTCTGGTGACCATGTGGATTTATGAATCAACATGTCTTGATATTTGGGTCGTTTCCCATCAAAATGTACTCCTCTTCAACTAAATTTTGATACTCGGGTTTTTATCCTCCAAATAGGGTATAACTTGCTCCTTGTAGCTTGGTAGGAAGTATGAGCATCCACTTGTTGGCATGCAACTAAGCCTCATCAATCTTGAACACAATCATCTCTCACATCGATCTACCGATCTTAGATGATATGAGGGGCCAAAGTACCGCAATCATCTCTAAATTAAATGATATCAGCGACAACGTGCTGGACCGGCAATGCTGCAACTCATTGCGGCTGCCCACGTACCCTTCCCTACTCAAAAGGGATAAAGCACATCCCTAGTTCATCTACGAAGGGACAAGCAACTTATTCCAACTCGTTTGCTAGGCCGTGGCCAAGCAATAATGGTAACGGCCTAGTCCGTATAGGCCGTTCCATCAAATACATCCAAGTGATGCATCATCAAGTCCTTGGAATGTCATAGTGATTCCTTAGCATCATATGCAAAATTCGGAAGGCTACGCAACTACAAATGAGCCTTATGCATCATTTATACTCTTACGGCTAAGCTATGAAGCTTACTTGGTACATAGTCCGTATATGCACCTTCAACCAAATACCCCTACCTATATATGTTTATTTGACATTTTTAGAACTTTGATTAGGGGAGGAAAAATATTTCATCAACTTACCGCAATCATTGCGTTTCACTGTTCATCACAATGATTGCGTTCCGCCGTTTCACTGTTCATCGCAATCATTGCGTGCAATGATCTCTGGCCTGATGCATAATGATTGTGCACTACTCGGCGTAATGATTGCGTTGCAAGCTCAAGGCCACCACCCAACTGGCCTAATGCATCATGATAATGCAAAATTGGACTTTTGCCAATATGCCTATGCAATGTGCCTTCTTTGGCACTAAATATGGCCCCGACCAAATGCATCTCACTATGCGAATGAAGCTTTGGATGAAACTCCATCTTAATCCATGGCATATCCTTTAGCATGCGCCATGCTAAAAAAACACGGGGTGTTACACTCTTCACCCCTTTAAAGAATTTCTTCCTCGAAATTCAAAATAAAACTATTGTGGACAATCTCTTCGGTTTGGATTTCCTGAGAAAAAATACCATACTAGATGCTCAGAAATCACAGGTTTCTTCAAGTTGTCATGAAAAAAAATTTAGACCTTCTGAGCACATGTCCCATACCACCTGCCCAGGAATCCAAAAGTGTCCACAACAATACCAATAATCGCAATTGGCCAGTGCCAAAAGGATATCTCGACCAGGTATCCTAGATGGAATCCCATACTACCACCTAGGAATCCATATGGTTCACAAGTTTAAAGGTGTCATCGAAATGACAAAATTTTAGCACAAAATTTCGTGGAACAGTTTCCAGTTTCCCACCTTCCATAACGGTCATCCAGGTTGCCATTCGTAAGTGGGATGCTAGCCGGGCCTGACAACGTACACCATTGGACAGTTTCCAACGTGTACGGATGATTAGTCCCATTGTCTACCCACCGTATCAGACGGTATTATCCACTCGTAAGTGGGGTGCCACTTAGGCCAGGCAAACTCACAGTACTTGAACAAGCTCAACTCGATTCGCATAGTAATTGGCGTTGCAGATACAAACTCTTTCCACGCAAAAGTTCGCCTACTATCCAACTTTAAGTTTCCATTAAGTAAAATATTCGCCAATGATTCCACTGCGCACAAGTCCCTAGAGTTTTTCCGGAACTTGCTCTTATACCAACTGTAGGTACTGGATATCGCAAGATATTAGTTTATGAATATCGTAATGAATGTAAGAGGAGAGAATTACAAAATGATGCGATGATAGAGGAAGCATGGGGAAGTATGAAGATTTGCGAAGATAGAATAATCTTGCGTAGATGAATTGCGATACTTCACAATACATATACAGCTGTACAAATTTCACTATAAATAGGAGTTCAAATGTAAAATTCGAGAGGTTCTTTTTAGTGAGTGTTAGAAATTATCTTAGGAAAGAGAATAGAAAAAGTTGTAACTATTCTAGTTCCATTTATATACTTCTTTTTAATCAATTGAGAGAATTAATAAGAAAGTTGTCATTCATCATCAAGAACTTCTTAAGTTTTACCAATTCGACTGAGGGTGTAGTTGTAGGTTATTCTGCAACTACATAATTGGCGCTAGAAACAGGGACCTGAGGATTGTGATAGCCAAAATTTGAAGAAATTATGGAAAATTTGAAGATCAAATGGAGTCAATAGATAAATATTGCAAAAAAGAAGAATGTAATATGATCACAAAGAAAATGATTGATGAATTTCATAATAATATGAAGGGAAAGATATACAAGCGAGATTGTAGAGGAAGAAAGATCATGGAGGAGGACAAAATAACAACTTTAGAAGAATGGGAAAAACAGAAAATCACATTTTCAGTAGTAGAGATTCCAAATGAAGACTTGAACCACACTTCACCATTGGTGATCACAATTCCGGTCATGCGAGAAGATAAGAAATCTATAGAAAAATGGAAATTAAACCGAATCCTGGTTGATACAGGGAGTTCTGTTAATATCATATTCTATCATGCACTTAAGGTGATGGGAATTAAAGATGAAGAAATCACAAATTCGAAATGTCTTATTCATGGATTAGGAAAATCTACAACAAAATCTGAAGGGGAAATAGCGCTGCGAATATTACTAGGAGAAATCGAAACACATGTAATCTTATGTGTGATAGATATGGAATATCCATATAACATGCCGATAGGAAGGCCGTGGATTCATGCGATCAAAGCTGTTGCTTCAACATTACATCAGAAAATCAAATTTCCTACACCAAATGGAATACATGAAATAAAAGAAGATCTTGATAGTGCAAAATTTTGTTATCAGATTGAAGTAAAACAGTGTGGAGGGAGAGCAAGAAAGAAACAGTTTCGTAAAAAACTTGCGATGGAAGCAAAAAAGGAAGAATAATTCCGAGTATATACAATAAGAGCAAAGGAAGGGAGAGGAATACCAAGTGAGATTCCAGAAAAAGAAGGGGAACCAGCAAACATAATCAAAGAACCAACACCTATGGGGGAGAAAAGTCCAAGCTATGTTGCAGCTGAACCAACCAAAGAAGTAAATATTGGAAGTAAAGAGGAGCCTTTATTCTTGCGAATTGGAACTAAGATGGATGAAGAAGAAGAGAAAAGAACTATTGATATCTTGCGAGAATATAAAGATATATTCGCAGGAAGTGTAGATGAAATACCAGGAATCGATCCATCAGTGGCGTGTCATAGATTGAACATAGATAAAAACGTAAGACCATTCAAACAAAGAATAAGGAAGATATCACAAAATTATCATGTACAAATAGAAGAAGAATTACAAAAGATGTTGGATGCAGGAATCATAAGGGAAGCAAAATACCCAGAATGGATTGCGAATATGGTCATTGTTTCGAAAAAGAATAAAGGAATAAGAATTTGTATAGACTTCACTGATCTAAACAAAGCCTGTCCCAAAGACAGTTTTCCATTACCAGATATACCACAAATGGTGGAATCATCTTCAGATCATGATAGAGTCACTTCACTTGATGGATATAAAGGGTATAATCAAATATCACTCGCAGAAGAAGATCAAGAACATACTTCCTTTTTTGCTCCAAGAGGTTTGTATTGTTATGTGAAGATGCCATTTGGTTTGCGGAATGCGGGTGCTACATATCAACGAATGGTTGAAAAAGTGTTCGCAAAGTGGATACATAAAACTTTGGTAGTATATGTAGATGATATGTTGATAAAAAGCAAAGAAGCCAAAGATCATGTGCAATATTTGAAGGAAATATTTGAACAAATGAGAAAGTTCAACATCAAATTAAATCCTGAGAAATGTATAATTGGAGTTGCGTCTGGAAAATTCTTGGGATATATAGTATCAAAGGAGGGAATACAAGTTGATCCAGATTAGGTACAAGCAGTTCGTGACATGCCAACACCAGCAACGGTAAAATAAGTACAAAAGCTAAATGTACTCTTGGCTTCACTTGGAAGATTTATTTCGCGAATGTCAGATAAGTGCAAACATTTTTTCAACATACTTAAGAAGGGAGTAAAATTCAAGTGGACGGATGAATATGAAAAATCTTTTCAAAGAATCAAAGAATATCTCACAAATACATCCATATTACAGAAACCAGAGAAAGACGAAGAATTGTTGGTATACCTCGCAACAACCCCATATGCTCTAAGTGCAGTTCTGTTGCGAACAGACGCAGGAGTAGAAAGGCCCATTTATTACATTAGTAAAACTTTTAACGCAGCAAAGAAGAATTATTCTAAAATGGAGAAGTTAATTTTAGCCCTGGTTTATGCATCATTCAAGTTACGAATATACTTCCAAGCACAAGTGATAAAAGTGGTAACCAAAGTCCCAATTGAATCAGTCATGAAGAACACAAAAAGGTCAGGAATAATAGAAAGGTGGAATGCACAAGTAAACCATTACAAGATAAAATACGAAGTATTATCATCGCAAAAATCACAAGTCGTCACATATTTTTTGGCAGAATTTCCTTTGGAAGAAGATGAACCAGTAGAAGAAATGATGGATGTTGAAGAAGAATTTGGGAATCCAAAAGACTTGTTAACAGAACCAAATAGATGGGAAATTTTAGTAGACTGATCATCCAATAGCGATGGGAATGGAATTGGAGTTGTGTTGATTTCACCAGAAGGAGAAAGAACAACATTCTCATTCAGACTAGAATTTGCATCCACGAACAATGAAACAGAGTACGAATCTGTAGTGTATGCATTGAAGATCGCAGTAGAAAAGAAGCTTGAAAGTATAAGGATAACAAGTGATTCGCAGCTGGTGATTTGTCAAGTTAAAGGGGAATATACCACAAATGAGTCTTCTTTGAAGAAATACAAGAAACTCGTTGATGAATTATCTGCGAAGAGACCAAAATTAAAATGGAGACATATAACAAGGAAATACAATCGACTCGCAGATGCTTTTGCATTCATTCCAAATATGATGACAAATCCAAATACAAGAAATATCAAAATCCAGACAATTCAACACCCATCAGTGGACAAAGAAAAAGAAATTGAGGAGGCAGTTGCGATGGAAGTGGAAAGAGAATTACCAAACAACATCGTAGATTGGAGAAAAGAAATTCATGCATATCTCGCAACAGGAGAAATATTCAGGAACGGACTAGAAGCACATAAATTAAAGAGTCGTGCAACAAACTATAAGTTGCGAGAATGAATTTTATACAGAAAATCTTTCAGTTGACCACCTCTCAGGTGCTTAACTCGTGAAGAAGGAGAAAAAATATTGAAGATGTTACATGGAGGAGAAGCTGGCAATCATAGTGGTGGAAGATCTCTAGCGTATAGAACAAAGATACAAGGATATTACTGGACTTATATGCATACAGATGCAAAATTGTTCGTATGAAGATGCAAGGAATGTCAACGACATGGTAAAAGAATGGATGCACCAGGGGCAACATTAACTTCTTCAACAAGCTGCTGGCCTTTTGGTAAATGGGGGTTAGATATTCTTGGACCATTTCTACCTGGATCCGGACAAAGGCAATACTTGATAGTCGCAACATATTATTTCACGAAGGTCGCGGAAGTAAAAGAAGTACAACATATTCGTGATAAAGATGTTTTTACATTCATATTTGAGAACATCATTTGCCAGTAAGGGGTTCCAGCACAGCTAGTATCTGATAATGGAAAACAATTTGAGGGGCAGAATATAGAGATGTTACTCAGTGCTTTTAGGATAAAATGTGGGAAGTTAGCTCCGTTATATCCACAAGCTAATGGACAGGCAGAGGAAACAAATAAAACAATCGCAGATACAATCAAAAAGAAATTATAAGGACATCTCAAAGGATGGTGCGAGGAAGTACCTAGTGCAGTTTGGGCATACAATACAACTAGAAGAGAGGCAACTGGAATGTCTCCTTATTGCTTTACATATGGAGTAGAAGCAGTATTACCAACAGAGGTTGTAATTCCGACAACAAAGAAAGAATCTTGGGAAAGAAATTTAAGTGCAGGAGTGATATTAAGTGAATTGGATGATTTGGAAGAAAAAAGAGAAAAGATGTTGCACCATATGAAGATTTATCAGGAACGATTAGCTCAAGAATACAACAAGAGGGTCATTGAACGTGAATATCAACCCAGTGATTTGGTCATGCGAGAAACACCTCCATATCAGAAAGAAAATGGAGGAAAATTAGCACCAAAATGGGATGGACCATATGTTATCAAAGAGGTTGTAGGAATTGGAGCTTATCGGCTGATGGATCCAGAACGGAGAGACATGGGTTTGAGACTTGGTAAACCTTGGAATAGACTGTATTTGAAAAGGTATTATCCATAAAACTCATGATAAATTTTACGAATATTGTTTGCTCGCAGGAAATATACAAAAGTTAGAATTTCAAAATTTTTATTGCGATTAACTTTCATTAAAGAAAGACGCACACATTAACTTGCGAATAAAAGACCGCAATTTGCGAATAAAAGACCGCAATCTGTGATTAGCTTTCAAAAAAGAAAGAAAGCCGCAGAAATATTACACAGGAAAACCTTTGTGGCATACAACCTAGTTCGCGAAGCAACATTTCGTAAGAGGCAAAGTCCTAAAGTATGTCATTTAAGGGGGTACCTATAAGCATGGCTCAAGGACACCGGAACACCACCAAGGCACCTGAGTACATGGAACTTCACGGGGTACAACCCAATAACGGGGTACCTATCCGGGTTATACACCTTGGATTCTCACCTAATATTGCGACATTACGCAATATTATGCGGTGTAACATGATTTAGGATGGGCGACTAAGGCATACTGTCTTTCTCAAGAAGTGCAGAAAACGATCAAGGCGCCGAGGTACACGGTTGAGTCAAGAGTGCCGGGTGGGCTTGAAGCACATCTGCCATTTTTTACAAGTCTTGGCAAATGATGCACTTGGCCCAAAGATACCCCATAGGGTGCAACCTCGTTACTATAAGCCCTATAGGCAAAAAGGGTAAGAGGTTGTGATCAAAATCTGGTTGTTTGCAGAACCGGATGGGAAGAGCTAACCTTGTATGGTCGATGTACGCTTCCTTGAAGGGGCAACCAAGGGGAAGATAAAGGGCAGCACCCTCCATTAGGGAGCTGATACGTGCTATAAGACGCAAATGTCACGAGGCTTATTGTTTGAAAAAACATAAAGGCTTGTCATATTTGTGCAACAAATGAATTTATGCGAGCATCAATCAAGAGAATCATTTTGAAGCTGATAATTCTCTTTACGAAGATTCTCACATTCTGCTCTTGAAGACTTCAAAGATTGGTGAAGCAATTCCACTTCTTTTTCCAAGGACTGACGTGAAGTAGAAATATCAGGATTGATGAAACTATTTAATGCTTCGCAAAACTCATACTGCGAGCGAATATTAGTAGATTTCGCAGTATTGTTCAAAACCTCGGATAACATTCGAAAAGTTGAGTAAATTCCATCTCGAATTTCTTGAGGAAGAGGAGAAGAATTTGAAGGAATAAGAGCAAGTTTTAAATTTTCTGGAGTAATAGCACTCAAAGGATTGGGAGTTAAGATAGGTTTTTCAAGAGAAGAAGTTGAAGAAGTATTTTGCGAGGGTTGATCCTGAAGAAGTGTTGATAAATTGACATTGGTGGGAGATTGAAAACTGGGTAACGGAGTAGAGGCAGGAGTTTGCGAAGAAATGCTTTCACGAGGAGGAAAGGGAAATTCCTTATCAATCTCAGGAAGGAAGTCATCAATTGAAATTATTGGTGTGGGTTTAGTCACTCTAGGTTCTCTTGTTGGGGTGTGATTTTTCACCAGCCTACGAATCAAAATGTAGATTAAAAACTGAGGCAACAATATATTGTCCAAATTTGAAGACAGAGTATTTTAACTACCTTTTGATTCTCGGATTTTCTTCTTCGATGATTAGGGCTTGAATTTCTGGGTGGAGGTTTCACCTGAGGAATAGTTTTGCTGAAATAAACCAAAATCAAACAATAAATTATACAGAAATCAAAGAGGAAAACAAGTGAAATACGCGAAGATAGAAGGAAATTACCTTGGAGAACTCATGATGATATGAACAGGAAAGAGAAAATTGTAACGGAGAGTGTAATCAGAAGATAAAATTGCAGAAGTAAAAAGAGAAAGTAAGAAGAAGAAAAGGAAGAGAATATAAAAGAGTTTATATAAGGAAATAACTAGAAAAGGACGGTTACAAAAGACGTGTCCAAATTCTAAAAGATTAAGTAACGGTTATGTTCTCATGATCATTTCTTCTTCGTAGAATTGACATGAGAAGAGGCAAGATGTAGGTACTGGATATTGCAAGATATTAGTTTATGAATATCGTAATGAATGTAAGAGGAGATAATTACAAAATGATGCGATGATAGAGGAAGCACGGGGAAGTATGAAGATTTGCGAAGATAGAATAATCTTGCGAAGATGAATTGCGATACTTCGCAATACATATACATCTGTACAAATTTCACTATAAATAGGAGTTCAAATGTAAAATTCGAGAGGTTCTTTTTAGTGAGTGTTCGAAATTATCTTAGGAAAGAGAATAGAAAAAGTTGTAACTATTCTAGTTCCATTTATATACTTCTTTATAATCAATTGAGAGAATTAATAAGAAAGTTGTCATGCATCATCAAGAACTTCTTAAGTTTTACCAATTCTACTGAGGGTGTAGTTGTATGTTATTCTGCAACTACACCAACTATGATGGACCGGAAAATTACGTGTTTGGCACGTTGCCCTGCACTCCGGAACTTCCCCGATGCGCCATGATGAAGCTACGATCCGGGACTTAAATCTTAGGAAAATGCACATCCATTTTCCCTTGAAAGCATGCTCGTGGAGCATGATGCCGCTAACTTAGATTCCATACCATTCCAACTCACCCTTGATCCACAAAGGGTTTATTAAGAAAGCAAAAACTTTCCTAAAACGGCAAAAACGGCCTTTTGAAGCCCTAAACGATGGAATTTGGCTAAATTCTGGTGACCATGTGGATCTATGGATCAACATGTCTTGATATTTGGGTCGTTTCATATCAAAATGTACTCCTCTTCAACTAAATTACGACACTCGGGTTTTTATCCTCCAAATAGGGTATAACTTGCTCCTTGTAGCTTGATAGGAAGTATGAGCATCCACTTGTTGGCATGCAACTAAGCCTCATCAAGATTGACCACAATCATCTCTCGCATCGAGCTACCGATCTTAGATGATATAAGGGGCCAAAGTACCGCAATCATCTCTAAATTAGATGATATGAGCGACAACGTGCTGGACCGGCAATGCTGCAACTCATTGCGGCTTCCCACGTACCCTTCCCTACTCAAAAGGGATCAAGAAATCCCTAGTTCATCTACGAAGGGACAAGCAACTTATTCCAACTCGTTTGCTAGGCCGTGGCCAAGCAATAATGGTAACGGCCTAGTCCGTAGAGGCCGTTCCGTCAAATACATCCAAGTGATGCATCGTCGAGTCTGTGGAATGGCATAGTGATGCCTTAGCATCATATGCACAATTCGGAAGGCTACACAACTACAAATGAGCCTTATGCATCATTTATACTCTTACGGCTAAGATATGAAGCTTACTTGGTACATAGTCCGTATATGCACCTTCAACCAAATACCCCTACCTATATATGTTTATTTGACATTTTTAGAAATTTGATGCCCGCAATCATTGCGTTTCACTGTTCATCACAATGATTGAGTTCCGCTATTTCACTGTTCATCACAATCATTGCGTACAATGATCTCTGGCCTGATGCACAATGATTGTGCACTACTCGGCGTAATGATTGCGCTGCAAGATTAAGGCCACCACCCAACTGGCCTAATGCATCATGATGATGTAAAATTGGACTTTTGCCAATATGCCTATGCAATGTGCCTTCTTTGGAACTAAATATGTCCCCGGACAAATGCATCTCACTATGCAAATGAAGCTCCATCTTAAGCCATGGCGCATCCTTTAACACGCGCCATGCTAAAAACACGGGGTGTTACACTCTTCACCCCTTTAAGGAATTTCTTCCTCGAAATTCAAAATAAAACTATTGTGGACAATCTCTTCTGTTTGGATTTCCTGAGAAAAAGTATTATACTAGATGCTTAGAAATCACAGGTTTCTTCAAGTTTTCATGAACAAAAATTTAGACCTTCCGAGCACATGTCCCATACCACCTGCCAAGGAATCCAAAAGTGTCCACAACAATACCAAGAATCGCAATTGGCCAGTGCCAAAAGGATATCTCGACTATATATCCTAGATGGAATCCCATACTACCACCCAGGAATCCCTAAGGTTCACAAGTTTAAAGGTTTCATCGAAATGACAAAATTTTAGCACAGAAATGCGTGGAACAATTTCCAGTTTCCCACCTTCCTTGACGGTCATCCAGGTTTCCATTCGTAAGTGGGATGCTAGCCGGGCCTGACAACGTACACCATTGGACAGTTTTCAACGTGTAGGGATGATCAATCCCATTGTCTACCCACCGTATCGGACGGTCTTATCCACTCGTAAGTGGGGTGCCACTTAGGCCAGGAAAACTCACAATACTTGAAAAAGCTCAACTCGATTCGCATAGTAATTGGCAAAGCAGATACAAACTCTTTCCACGCAAAAGTTCGCCTACTATCCAACTTTAAGTTTCCATTAAGGAAAATATTCTCCAATGATCCCACTCCGCACAAGTCCCTAGAGTTTTTCTGGAACTTGCTCATATACCAACTATGATGGACCGGAAAATTACGTGTTTGGCACGTTGCCCTGCACGCCGTAACTTCCCCGATACGCCATGATGAAGCTACGATCCGGGACTTAAAGCTTAGGAAAATGCACGTCCATTTTCCCTTGAAAGCATGCTCGTGGAGCATGATTCCGCTAACTTAGCTTCCATACCATTCCAACTCACCCTTGATCCGCAAAGGGTTTATTAAGAAAGCAAAAAATTTCCTAAAACGGTAAAAACGACCTTTTGAAGCCCTAAACGATGGAATTTGGATAAATTCTGGTGACCATGTGGATCTATGGATCGACATGTCTTGATCTTTGGGTTGTTTCCCATCAAAATGAACTCATATTCAACTAAATTACGATACTTGGGTTTTTATCCTCCAAATAGGGTATAACTTGCTCCTTGTAGCTTAATAGGAAGTATGAGCATCCACTTGTTGGCATGCAACTAAGCCTAATCAAGCTTGATCACAATCATCTCTCGCATCGAGCTACCGATCTTAGATGATATGAGGCGCCAAAGTACCGCAATCAACTCTAAATTAGATGATATGAGTGACAACGTGCTGGACCGGAAATGCTGCAACTCATTGCGGCTGCCCACATACCCTTCCCTACTCAAAATGGATCAAGCACATCCCTAGTGTAGGTACCAAATATCACAAGACATTAACTTACGAACATCGTGACAAATATAAGAGGAAAGAGTTACAAAGAAATACGAAGATAGAGGATGCACGGGGAAGTATGAAGATTTGCGAAGATAGAATAATCTTGCGAAGATGAATTGCGATACTTCGCAATTCATATACAGCTGTACAAATTCCACTATAAATAGGATTTCAAATGTAAAATTCAAGAGGTTCTTTTAGTGAGTGTTAGAAAATATCTTAGGAAAGAGAATAGAGAAATTTGTAACTATTCTAGTTCCATTTAGATACTTTTATGTAATCAATTAAGAGAATTAATAAGAAAGTTGTCATTCATCATCAAGAACTTCTTAAGTTTTATCAATTCTACTGAGGGTGTAGTTGTAGCACTACGGGAAAATTAGCAATCTACAACTGCAGAATGACAACTCGTAAATTAAAAGTTGTAAAAGGTGGCATGTTTTACAACCTTTTCCAAACAAAAGTTGTCAAAGTAAAATATGTCCAACTATTAGCACCAATGAGTTCCTAAGAGTAGTGAAGAGAATCAGAACCACAACTTGTTGTGTGAAAAGGGTTGCAGAGAGAAGTGACCACCTTTAGAATTTACAACTCATATCTTAAAGTTAGTGAATAACAGTATAACAACACGCATAAGAGTTGTTGAAGATAAAAAAAAATTGATTTTGAAAAATGTTCTTTGAGAGATTCGAACCCAAGCCTAATGCGAGTTAGCATAAGTCATCAACCATCCTTCCGGTTTCTGAATATTGTCATTTTTGTGATTTTTTTTCTGATCAATATTCACAACCTTTACAAGGGTTGTAAAATTAAAAATTGACTTTGAAAAAAAATGAGGCTATGGTGAATCGAACCTAAACCTCCTCTGTCTAGGACTTGGATTCCAACCACCCTTCAACATTTACATGTCTGCTTATATTTTACATTTACTTTTATAAAAAAGTGATAAGGAAAAAAATGTTGAAGGAAAAAAAGGATAAATACACCTTCTACAACCCCCTTAGGAGTCGTCGTAGAGGTATAAAAACTTCTGCTAAATTTTTATCACTTTTGCAAAAAAAAATCCAACTTCTGCTAAATTTTATTCACTTCTGCAAAAAACTTCTCACTTCTGCTAAAAAAATTGTCATCACTATTGACAACCTTTATTAGAGTTGTCGTAGAGGTATAAACTCTTCTGCTAAATTTTATTCATATTCCGAAGGAATCTTACCTGTAAATGGATGGATTCATTGTTCTTACCAAGTTTCCGACTTATAATAGTCCACTCACGGCCAGGTTTCGATCTCGGAGCCAGGGTATGCATACAATATGCCAGAATAGGGTTAGTTTAATGTTTCGAGGAATATTCCGAAGGAATCTTACCTGTAAATGGATGGATTCATCGTTCTTACCAAGTTTCCGACTTATAATAGTCCACTCCCGGCCAGGTTTCGATCTCTGAGCCAGGGTATGCAAATGATATGCCAGAATATGGTTTCTTTAAGGTTTCGGGGAATATTCTGAAGGAATGTTACATGTAAATGGATGGATTCATCATTCTTACGAAGTTTCCGACTTATAGTAGTCCACTCATGGCCAGGTTTCGATCTCGGAGCCAGGGTATGCAAACGATATGCCATAATATGGTTTGTTTAATGTTTCGGGGAATATTTCGAAGGAATCTTACATGTAAATGGATGTATTCATCGTTCTTACGAAGTTTCCGACTTATAGTAGTCCACTCACGGCCAGGTTTCGATCTCGCATCCAGGGTTTGCATACCATATGCCGGAATATGGTTTGTTTAATGTTTCGGGGAATATTCCGATGGAATCTTACCTGTAAATGGATGGATTCATCGTTCTTACCAAGTTTCCGACTTATAGTAGTCCACTCACGGCCAGGTTTTGTTCTCGGAGCCAGGGTATGCAATCGATATGCCGGAATATGGTTTCTTTAAGGTTTCGGGGAATATTTCGAAGGAATCTTACATGTAAATGGATGGATTCATCGTTCTTACGAAGGTTCCGACTGATAGTAGTCCACTCACGGCCAGGTTTCGATCTCGGAGCCAGGGTATGCATACAATATGCCAGAATAGGGTTAGTTTAATGTTTCGGTTAATATTCCGAAGGAATATTACGTGTAAATGGATGGATTCATCGTTCTTACGAAGTTTCTGAGTTATTGTAGTCCACTCACGTCCAACTTTCCATCTCGAAGCCAGGGTTTGCATACAATATTCCATAATAGGGTTTGTTTAATGTTTCAGGAATTTTCCGAAGGAATCTTACCTGTAAATGGATGGATTCATCGTTTTTACGAATTTTCCGACTTCTAGTAGTCCACTCACGGCCAGGTTTCGATCTCGGAGCCAGGGTATGCATACGATATGCCAGAATTTGGTTTCTTTAAGGTTTCGGGGAATATAACGAAGGAATATTACATGTAAATGGATGGATTCATCGTTCTTACGAAGTTTATGACTTATAGTAGTCCACTCACGGCCACGTTTCGATCTCAGAGCCAGGGTATGCATACAATATGCCAGAATAGGGTTAGTTTAATGTTTCGGGGAATATTCCGAAGGAATCTTACCTGTAAATGGATGTATTCATCGTTCTTACGAAGTTTCCGACTTATAGGAGTCCACTCACGGCCAGGTATCGATCTCGGAGCCAGGGTATGCAAACGATATGCCAGAATATGGTTTGTTTAATGTTTCTGGGAATATTCCGAAGGAATCTTACACGTAAATGGATGTATTCATCGTTATTACGAAGTTTCCGACTTATAGTAGTCCACTCACGGCAAGGTTTCGATCTCGCATCCAGGGTTTGCATACCATATGCCTGAATATGGTTTGTTTAATGTTTCGGGGAATATTCCGAAGGAATCTAAAATGAAAAAAGTGAAAGTAACATTTTTCCATAAACGGAGGTAGTATGTTTCAGATGCTACTATGAATTTGTTTGTATTATGAACAGAAAAATATCAGAAATCTCCTACGGCATGAGCAGGGGCGGAGCTAGCTTAGTGCAAAGGTGTGCACTTGCACCCCCTGCCTAGCTAGCTCCAAAGCCTAATTTATGCCCAATTTTTTTTTAAACTATAATCACAAGCCTAATTTCGCTTGTTTGCACCCCCTAAAATAATTTGTATACCCCAAAGCAAATTTTTGCGCCCGCTAATTAGAAATTTTGACTCCGCCCCTGGGCCTGAGTAAGAAATCAGTTACCCCTTTACTGACTTAAAGACTTACCGTTTCGTGGCACATCTTGACATCCATGATTATCAATTCCAACTTCATAAGGCTGTTCATAGACAAGATCCCTTTAATCCCTGCACAGCAACACAAATTGCATCCACACGAACGTAACTGAATTAAAAAAAGTGGAAAAAGCAAAATGATCCTATGTTTCATAAGAAACCAGTTAAATTAAAATTAAAATTCCTAGCTAAACTAATGTTATGCAAGTAAGGAGAAATTAACTATGAGAACGTACAATCCATTGTGAGAACCCATTTCCCATCTAAGATGTCCATGGGAAATTTAAAAGTGCAGTTGCAAGGCTTGTCAGCCATTATTGCCGCTATTGATTCGGAACATTACCAAATTAAAAGATTTTTCAATCCGCAATTGCAATAATCACTAATAATCCGACCATTATACACAGCAAATATTGAGAAACTTGAAAACCTCTACACTGTATACACACTATTTATCTCGCACCCCTTCATTCTATAACTTCCTTCATGAGTTAACTGCCGAAAGCTTCTAACATCATGGCTAACATCTTAAAACACCTCTTATTCCTCATAAACTACAACTCCAATAATTACTAACAGTACAACTCTGGTTCTTGGCCATACTAAAAGATAACTGGCAAGAATTGCACAAAATGAAATTGAAGCACTACCTTCACGAGATGATACAACCGCAGGCTGGTAAAATTCGTAGCAAGATAATGAAATCCCTTCACAAAATGACATATCAGCTTGTTGTTGGATCATCTCGTGAAGTTCTTCCACGTTATTCACCATTAGAATCAGCTGCTGTTGTAGCTGGTTGATCTTATCCTCTGTAAAAAAAAAAAATATACATAAAAGCTACATTGTGATGGGGATAAAGTGTATACATACTGAGAGAAGAGATATGCAAGGTATAAAAGCTAATCTCATGAAACTAAGGAGGAGATGAGTCTTGGTTACATGCAATAATAAAATCAGTTATCCACGGTGTACATCTACATATAGTTGAATTGCGAACTGAAACAGACAAATAACGCTAATCTCATGAAACTAACCAATATCAAGAAAGGATAAAGACTCAAGATTATACCAGATCCTCCTTGGTGATCCCAAATTTCTACCTGGATTTCACAATTCTTCATTTGATTCAGCTGCCTTGGTAGATGATTCTTCATCCAAGAAACACCCTCATAGCCATTGATGTTATTCTTCTGCAATGATATGGGTAAGTGTAGGATCGTCAAATTTTGGATACCATGTAATCTTGAAAATCACCAACTGTTTTACATATGTTCTAGCAAAATCAATAAAACAAACACATATAAAAAGCTAAGACAACCAATTTAGCGATCAACTAAGAGCAATATGAAATGAGTCTAAGGTCCAATCTAGCAAAATCAAATAACTACATCCCTTAAATATAAAGAAATAATCACCTAATATTCAAATGAAGTTTCTGCCCGGCCATTCTATACAATAATATCTTTTGATCTCTTGTGCTTTCCACTGCAATTTCCAGTTCGTCCACTATCAGCACCCAAAAAAGAATGATGCTGGAAAGCTGAGAGCAAAGGAAGGAGGAATACGATCGAAACCCCATTTCCGAGTCCGCTCGTAATGATTATCCAAATCAAACCATTTTTTCTTCTTCTTCTCTTCTTGTGATTCTCTATTTGTATAACCCCACTGCAATTTTCAGTCCGCTCATTCTGTAACAACTCAAACAACTTGTTAGATTTGATAACATTTCTTCTTTTTTCAACAGCTTCTTCTTCCATATCTTCTTCCTTTGCTTCCTTGATCTACAAATCAAAGCATCTGAAATCCTTTACTGAATTTTGTAATTCGACTATTTTCTACTGGAATTTCATCTGGCGGCGCAGAATAGAGACCTAAATGGGATTTCTTTGTGTGAACTGTTTTGGCTTCTCATTTGCGTAGCGCTTTTAAGGGTTAGGGACCTTAGGGTTTTACCCTTTTGTTTAATTACCTTTACACCCCCGAAGTTTTACTTTTTTCACTCTATACTCTTGTTCGATATTTATCACTGACTACCAGATAAGGGCAACCCCTATCTATGGTAAATCAAGCAACTGACAACAGCTGCCTCGCACCATTTCGGCTCATTTTTACCTGCAAGCATAAATGTCATTCTCCTTGCACGTTTCATGGTCATTGAAAAAGAAAGTAAAATGCGTACTCTAGTTGAGTATTGAAGGGATTTAGATCTCAATGCTGACTTCTAAAAAATCCAAGATACGAAGTTTAAACAAGGTTTTAAATTCTAAAAAATATGCCTTGTAATGTGCCTTCCATGAATGACTCAAAGAATTTTTCTTTTAAAGAAAAAAAAAGGTAAATTGGATCTCATAATTTTGTCTCCATGTAATTTACTCCCTCCGTTTCAATTTACTTGTTTTTTTAGGGTTTTTTTAATGTTCCAAATTAGATGATAGTTTTCGTATTTTCATCCAATTCTCCTTAATCTACCCCTGCTTTGTAATCACACCAGAGAATTAATACTCATCATAATCAACACAAAATAATTACTCTAATTTTTAAATATACCCCATGTAGGATATATACTCAATCTTGAAATATTTGGTAGTACATCCCAAGTAAATTGTTATGGGAATGATAACCTTCCTATAATCTAGAAACACAAAACTAGGCCATTTAAATCTTTAAGTAGGAATTAATATGGGTATTATTGGAAAGATTTTACTCTCTCTGATATTTCTTAATATCCGTGAAAAACTCTACAACGTCAAGTAAATCGGAACGGAGGGAGTACTATTTACACACACATCATAATCTCCATTTCATCGAAACCCTCCAAGGGAAGTCCATTTCTACATCCTTGAAATGACAAACAATCAGGCTGATGTTTCTCTATAGGAAGTATCTGTCGTCTTTTCATTCTTCTTTTCTTGGCCCAGGGAGGACCTATGGATGTAGTAGGCTGCACAGACGGAGGAGGAGCACATTTACCCAATCACCATCTTCTGCATCCTTAAAAGTCAGAAGACTCAACAGAACCACCGAGAGAATAGTCTGCAGCGGCAGCAAAAGCTGCTAGAGGCCTTCTCTTTCATCTCGCCATAAGAAACCAACGTGTGTAATCAAAACTTCAGTTATACAAACCTCTGAAGGGAAATTTAAAAATTAAAGAAATACAAACTAACGCAAAATAGACAAGAATTTGGAGTAAAAAAAGGAAAAAGAGCTAGCTTAAAAATTATTTGATGTCCAAAGCCGAAGAAAAAATTGTTAGATGAAATCTGAGCCAAAAATGTCTAAACCAAGATGGTCTATTGATTCTTGGAAGTCGAGCAGCAATAGATGAATATAATGCTCTAACAAAGTGAACTAGATTTAGACTCTAATGACTGCTGGAAGGAATCCAAAAAGTCTCTTGCACTAATAAAGTGAATCAAGCTCTTTGGTTTTTCACTACCTTGCCTTTTTTCCACTACAAAATTTGGTGACGCGTGGTGAATGGATTGCCTAGATGGTCAGGTACTATTACCGCTCTGGCCATAACTGAGCTGAAATCGATGTACTTATCAGTGTATCACCATACAACTATGGTACATTTGAAATCACCTGTGAGAGATGTGTTTGTGCCTTGTGAAAATACACAGGGGGCCCGCAAATCAATACCAGAAGCCATGCATGGCAGATAAATGCCAAGATTAATGCACGGCAAGTTAATAGGCATGCATGGAAGTTTCATGCAGAATTAATGCTTGAAGGGAGTTTCATGCAGAATTAATACAGGGGAGTTTATGGCCAGGAGGCATGCAAGGAAACTTAATATAATTTATTCCTACTTGATAATTAAGGGGACACTTTGATTCACAATTGTATAAATGGGAAGGAAATATAATTCTGAGGGGGAAAAAAAAAACCGGGAGGAAAAAATATTGTAATCGATCAATAAAATAACTCTCTCCTTTGGGAGATTCATCTATGGAAGTAGGCTCAATGCCTAACCACGTTAAAATCCTTGTCTTCTTTGTTTTCCTCCAAATATTTTTTAACCTAATTTTACCCAAATCTTCAATAATCATCATCGAATCAACGTGTTTATGCCTAAAAGTAATTTTAGGAGCAAACATTGGCGCCGACTAAGGGGACTCGAGAAAAGATAGTCGTGTTCTCCCACCAAAAAGTTAAGTGATTACAAAAACTTGAAGTTGGGTTTGTGAAAGAGGTCAGGTTCATGTTCGTGAAGCATCACAAAAAGCATCTAGCGAAAAATAAACCAGAAGAATTCACACAGGGAAAAGATGTTCTTTATTTTTCTGGTCTTGCATCAAATCATATAGGCGTTGATGTCCCACTGGAATCTCTTTCTTGTTTTCTCTATCATAAAATAAGAGGAACATCTACAAGATCCGAAGGCCATCTCCTGTCCTCAATGTTCGAATAGAAATCACATCATTTTAGCTCGCTTGAATCACAACAAATCCAACCACTGAGTTCGCATGATACCAAATAGCAATCTTAGAAAGAATTCGGTTGATACCGTCATCTCAGACCCAATGAACTCGTACAGGGAAATTCGAGAAATAAGTGATGCAGATACAACCAAGCTTCTGAGATTGATTACCAACCTCGAACCGGATGCTATAAATGAGCTCCGACAGAGCCTAAAAAAGCGATAAGCCATATTTTCTATCCCTTATCTCTTTGAATTCTTTTTAGTCTAATTTCATGAATTAAGTTGCCTGATGAGCAAATACATTCTTAGAAAAATCCATTAGGCATCGAGATGAAATGATCCATATCATTATAATTTCGAGGAGCTTGCTCAGCATTTTGCATATGGAGTCCTATGAACTATAGCTTGTTCTGTGAGTTTTTAAGTTTATAGATGTAAGATATGCCTTGAATTATTAATGGAACTTTCGGTGGAGATAGATTTGAGTATGTCGACTAGTGGAGATAATTAATAGCTTTCGGCTATTAACTAATGGAACCTTTGTTGCTTTCGGCTAGTGGGGACATTGGAACCTTTCGGCTATTGTTAACGAGCAATCGCTGGAGTGTAGCTGTCTAGTGGAGATGATCATTAGTGAGATGTCGAGTATGTCGACATGCAACCTATATATACCTTCACTAGTTTCATTTCAAATCATCCCAAATCAGTTTGAGAAACTAAGAGAGAAGTAGTAGTGTATAGAGAGATTGTGAGGAAGCCATTGTAGGCTTGTTCTTAAGAGAGTGTAAGGGAGTGAATCATACTCTTGTAACCTTGTTCCAATCATAGTACAACGTTATCGTCGTCTTACAAAGTGGATGTAGATCATCTTGATCGAACCACTATAAATCCTTGTGTTGTGTGAGTGTCTATTTTACATTTATTTTCATTTCTATTTCAATTCTCTATTGATTGTGCTTAGAAGAGCCATTGGTCATAACAAATTGGTATCAGAGCTTCGGGTAAAAGCGATCAACGATGGCGGCAAAGTATTTGATTGAGAAATTTGATGGAAGGAATGATTTCAATTTATGGAGGCTAAAGATGAGGGTTGTTTTTGTGCAACAAGGTTTGGTGAAAACTTTGAAGGGGAAAACGGCTCTAGCAGACACATTGAAGGATGAATAAAAGGATGAACACCTGGAGAAATCACATGGACTAATTCTATTGTGTTTGAGCAACGAGGTCTTGAGAGAAGTGGCGGCGGAAACGACACCGGACGGGCTATGGAACAAGTTGGAGAAAAGGTATATGACTAAATCCGTAACTAATCGTTTATATCTTAAGAAGAAATTACATACACTTAGAATGCATGAAGGAACGTCTATTATAAATCATATTGATGATTATAATAAAATTCTCTTGGATTTGGAAAATATTGAGGTCAAAATTGAAGATGAAGACCAAGCTTTGGGTTTTCTTTGTTCCTTACCACCATCTTATGAAAATTTTGTTGATACCGTAATGTATGGAAAAAATAAAATTTCCATGGAAGACGTTAAAGCGGCTTTGAACTCTAAGGAGTTAAAGAAGACGGGTATCGACGGTAAAGATAATTCAGGAGATGGGTTGTTTGTTAGAGGAAGAGGAAACCAAAAAGGCGGATTTGATAGGAGTAGATCAAAGTCAAGGTCTAAATCAAAATCCGGTAAATTCTATTGCTTTCATTGTAAGGAAAATGGGCATTTCAAGAAGGATTGTCCAAAATTGAAGACTGTCGAGAAGAATACCAACCAAGGCACCGCAGCAAATGTTGAAGCAGAAAGTGATGATGGAGTGGTTGTCACGGTTCATACCGAAAACTCGGAGAACGGGTGGATTCTTGATTCGAGGTGTACTTTTCACATGTGTCCTCATAAAGAGTGGTTTACTACTTATCAAGCTAGAGAAGGTGGTAAAGTTCTTATGGGAAACAATGTCACTTGTAAAGTGGTGGGTGTAGGTACAATTCAAATTAAGATGTATGACGGTATGGTGAGGACTTTAACTAAGGTTAGGCATGTTCCAAACCTGAGAATAAATCTTATTTCTTTGGGTACGCTTGATTCAAATGGCTGCAAGTATCAAGGTGAAGGTGGAGTTATTCGTGTCTCAATAGGAAGTCTTACAATTATGAAGGGCGAGAGAATTAATGGTCTTTATACGCTGCAAGGTACTACTGTGACGGGTGATGCAGCTGTATGTTCTTCAAGTTCTGATGATGATACTACCAAGTTGTGGCATATGCGGCTAGGGCATATGATCGAGAGGGGATTGGCTGTTTTGAGCAAGAATGGATTGCTTTGTGGTCATAAAACAGGCAATCTTGATTTCTGTGAACATTGTGTCTTTGGAAAGCAGTGTAGAGTCAAGTTTAGTACAACTATTCATAACACCAAAAGTATTCTGGATTATATTCATTCTGATCTTTGGGGTCCTTCTCGGGTCGATTCACATGGTGGTGGTAGATATATGCTGACGTTCATTGATGATTTCTCAAGGAAAGTATGGGTATTCGTACTTAAACACAAAGATGAAACTTTTGTCAAGTTCAAGCAATGGAAGACTATGGTTGAGAAGCAAACCGGAAGACAAATCAAGTGGTTGAGGACAGAAAATGGTTTGGAATTTTGTGGGGGTGAGTTCAATGAGTTATGAAAGGAGGAAGGGATTGTGAGACACCGCACAGTCAGAAAAACACCACAGCAAAATGGTGTTGCAGAAAGGATGAACAGAACCATAATGGAGAAGGCACGGTGCATGCTCTCCAATGCCGGGTTACCAAAGCAGTTTTGGAAAGAAGCAGCAAACACATCAGCTTATTTAGTGAACATATCTCCATCGACTGCCATTGAGTGCAAGACTCCAAATGAAGTTTGGACAGGTTCGCATGCTAACTATGAAGACTTGAAGATATTCAGATGTCCAGCCTATGCTCATGTGAATGAGGGGAAGCTAGAGCCTAGAGAAAATAAGTGTATATTTCTTGGGTATGCAAAGGGCGTGAAAGGCTACAGGTTATGGTGTCCAGCAGAAAGATCAAACAAGTTTCTTATCAGCAAAGATGTGAAATTTGATGAGCAATCGATGTTGAATCCAAAGAATGAAGAACTAGATGGAAGAGCTGAAGAGGGTGTTAGTGATAAGGTGGAGCTTGTTAACAAGGTGGAACTTGAGGTGCAAGTTCAAGGAAGCAATAAGACTGTTGTTTCTGATGATGACGATGATGATCAAGATATTGTGCAAGAACCTGCCCAGGAAGAAGAAGCACAAGGTCATCAGTACAATCTTCAAAGAGACAGAGAGAGGAGGAAAGTCAGACCACCTCAGAGATACGGCCATGCTGATTTGGTTGCATATGCATTTACAGTAGGTGAGAGCATAGATAGGGATGATCCAACAACCTATGAAGAAGCAATCGGTGGTGAAGAATCAGCAGAATGGGGAGCATCTACAATTGAAGAAATTGAGTCTCTTGAGAAGAATGGCACTTGGGAGATAGTTGCAAGACCAAAAGGGAAGAATATTGTTGGAAGCAAATGGGTTTTCAAGAAGAAACACGGTACTTCAGATGGTGAAGGAACAAGGTACAAGGCAAGGCTTGTGGCAAAGGGGTTTACATAAAGAGAAGGCATTTACTACAATGAGGTATTCTCTCATGTTGTTAAACATAGTTCTATTAGAACATTGCTGGCTATAGTTGCTTTGAAAGATCTAGAGTTAGAACAACTAGATGTTAAGACAACTTTCCTTCATGGTGATTTGGAAGAGCGTATTTATATGCAACAACCAAAGGGGTTAGAAGTTCCTGGCAAAGAAGATCATGTATGTTTGTTGAAGAAATATTTGTATGGTTTGAAGCAATCTCCAAGGTAGTGGTATAAACGTTTTGATACATTTATGGTGGAAAATGGCTATGACAGGAGTAAGTATGATAGTTGTGTATATCACATGAAACTTCAAGATGGTTCATTTGTGTATTTACTCTTGTATGTTGATGATATGTTGATTGCTTGCAAAGACATGTCATAGATACAGAAGATGAAGGAGCAGTTGAGTTGTGAGTTTGAGATGAAGGATTTGGGCGCATAAAAGAATATATTGGGCATGGAGATTCATAGAAACCGAGCTGAAGGCAAGTTACATTTGTCCCAGAAGGCTTACATCGAGAAGGTGTTGGAGCGGTTTGGTATGAAAGATGCAAAACCAGTAAGTACTCCTTTGGCAGCTCATTTTAAACTTTCTAGAAAGCAATCACCTCAAATTGCAGATGAGGCAGAGTATATGTCTCGAGTTCCATATGCAAGCGCAGTTGGTAGCATCATGTATGTTATGGTTTGTACAAGGTCGGATATCGTACAAGCTGTAAGTGTGGTAAGTAGATACATGGGAAGTCCCGGGAAGGCTCATTTGCAAGATGTAAAGTGGATTTTGAAGTATCTAAGGGCAAGTACAGATGTTGGTTTAGTGTTTGATAAACACTATGGTGATTCGACGAATGTTGTGGGTTATGTTGATTCTGATTATGCAGGTGATATTGATAGAAGAAGGTCATTGACAGGTTATACTTTTACATTGTTTGGTAGTACTATCAGTTGGAGGTCGGTTTTTCAAAGCACAGTTGCATTGTCTACAACTGAGGCAGAGTACATGGAAGCCGCGGAAGCAGTGAAGGAAGGTATATGGTTGATGGGTTTGGTTGGTGATTTGGGTTTCAAGCAAGAGAATGCAACTTTGTTCTGTGACAGTCAAAGTGCCATTCACTTGACCAAGAACCAGATGTATCATGAGAGAATGAAGCACATCGATGTCAGGTATCATTTTATCAAGGATGCAGTTGAGCAAGGTAGGATAGCGATGCTAAATGTTCCTACAGCGGATAACCCTTCAGACATGTTGACGAAGCCAGTTCCAAGTATCAAGTTCAAGCATTGCTTGGACTTGGTTTGTGTCAACAAGTTTTGAGAGCCCGTGTGGGGCTGAGCGAAGACGATGATGATGAGCGGTGATGGTATTCAAGTCAAGGTGGATATTTGTAAGATATGCCTTGAATTATTAATGGAACTTTCGGTGGAGATAGCTTTGAGTATGTCGACTAGTGGAGATAATTAATAGCTTTCGGATATTAACTAATGGAACCTTTGTTTCTTTCGGCTAGTGGGGCAATTGTAACCTTTCGGCTATTGTTAACGAGAAATCGGTGGAGTGTAGCTGTCTAGTGGAGATGATCATTAGTGAGATGTCGAGTATGTCGACATACAACCTATATATACCTTCATTAGTTTCATTTCAAATCATCCCAAATCAGTTTGAGAAACTAAGAGAGAAGTAGTAGTGTATAGAGAGATTGTGAGGAAGCCATTGTAGGCTTGTTCTTAAGAGAGTGTAAGGGAGTGAATCATACTCTTGTAAACTTGTTCCAATCATAGTACAACGTTATCGTCGTCTTCCAAAGTGGATGTAGATCATCTTGATCGAACCACTATAAATCCCTGTGTTGTGTGAGTGTCTATTTTACATTTATTTTCATTTTCTATTTCAATTCTCTATTGATTGTGCTTAGAAGAGCCATTAGTCATAACAATAGAACTACCACGAGACATTTTAACAAGCTTGTATATAAAAGTTGAGAATATGCTACCACCAGACATTTTAACATGGCTACATATGTTAATATAACGCTTAGCACCTTGGATACTTCCTTGTTAGATCATCCAACAAATTGCAATCAATTGATTTTAGACAGTTACATTTTTTTTTATCTGCAATAAGTTGATTTTAAGGAGTTACACAATTTATTTATTTTTGCGATTAATTAATTTTAGACAGTTACATTTTTTTTTCCTGCAATCAATTGATTTTTGACAGTTACACATTTTTTTTTCTATTTAGCTAAACCGTAACGGCTACTCTCATTATCAACTGGCCAGTGGCGATCTTACTTGACTCTATATTTAACCTGACATTTCATTGAGAAATAGGTTGTATCATGAGGTCGACAATAACCTTTTAAACATGAAGGATAGTTACTGGTTCATAAGATGAGCCTCTTCTTAGCCGTGAGCACATCCTAGCCCCGGCTAAGCTGCAAACATTGGCACTTGACACCGTCTTAAACAGCACAAAGACTGGCTACCAAGTACAGAAAAATGAATCAGCCTGTGCAAACGTGAAGTTACTTTCCTCTCTCTCCTCTCCTCTCCTCTAGTGAGTTGCAAGAACAACCTGCACTCTCCCCGAAAGGACGGATCGGCATGGCTGATAAACTTCAGGAGTGGTGCGATATTCTCCGACGCCCAAGGACGGGGAAGCCTTTGGTGATCTCTTTCCTTGGGTCCGAGGTCTCCATTGGTTAGTGGGGGTGTTTTCAAACTTTTTCGGTTTTCAAGTTTCATTGTTGTTTGCGAGATCCTTCCCCGTAGTTTCATCGTTTTGTTTTGAGTTCCTCGTTTTGAGCGTGAGTTCAATCTAGTCCCAAGTCAGGGCCATGTTTGGTGGTTTGAACTCTTGTTTGAAAACGGTTCTTTTTGTATGTTCTAATTATGTGGACTCAGCTTGAGATTACCAGAGAAGCAAGAGGCTATTCTGGACAGCTTCTCTATCTCTCGAGTCGATCTATGTCCTCACTGGATTTTCGCATCACTAACACTGCAAAGTTTCTCAATTACCTTTGACATAAACAAGCTCTATGTCACCCAATGAGAAGAATACGATGGGCAGAAAAGTTTGGACGATGAAAAACATTGGCACTTGACACCGTCTTAAACAGCACAAAGACTGGCTACCAAGTACAGAAAAATGAATCGCGTCTAGCCTGGTTCCTGAACTACATAATGGACGATAAAGAGGTCTTCAAATGGGCCCTTCAAGTTTCAACTAGCAGTATGACGCATGCATGGAGAGTGCAGATCCATTACATATATGTAGCTCTGTAAATTCAACAACAACGGTTTCGCACAGGCTTTAGTCCGTCTCCAATAAGATGAGTCCCATTCACTTTAATAGAATGTGGGGCAAGGACGATGAACAAACTCAGGTCCAAGGACCACGTGAGACGGAGCACAATCAGAACTTGCAGCAGTTCACTACAATCCATAGCATTTTTCGGTCTAACCCACACATGATCGCTGGTATTGGCGCTCATAAAAGACGGGCAAGAGTGCACATGTTCATGATTACATCCAAACACGGGTAGTCAGGTCCACTATCACAATCAAACTCAAGGACGTAAACACGCCGGATCCAAGGTCATCTCCTCGAGAGAGCCACTCAGAAGCCAGTCATAAGGGTCATCATCCTGATGGGTAAACTGTGAGTCCATTCCATTCCATTAAATCACATTAATTTTATTGTGTGAACTGCATTTTACGCTTTACCAGAAAAGAAAAGAAAAATGTGTTGTATCTGTTCACATTTAAGTAACCTACAAGGCGTCCCTGGGAATAACCTGGACGTAATCAGCTAATACAGAAATTAGTGCAACATGATTTGCTTTTATCCTTGCAGGGCATATCTTAAATTGCCAGAGATAATTTTCTATCTTTAGTTCTCTGGTTATATCGTTTAACAGATCTTCTACCGAATTTCTATATTTCGTGATTGGGATACTAACAATTCTTGTGGAATTTAAAAATCTAACCAGTGCATATGATATCAGCTCCAATCATACTCATAAAAAATATTGATTTTCAAGACTAATTCAAACATATATTGCTAAAGAACAGTAGCCACGGTTCGACTCCTATGCGAGTTCTGGCGGCAAGGTTAAAGCATTTCTACCCGAGCTGGGAACAGTAGCGACGTTTTGAGTCCTATGTGAGTTCTAGCAGTAGTTTTAGTCTTCCCACTGATATTAAGAGCTGTAGTGACACTAGTCCTACTCAAGCTCTATCAATTCTACGCAAATCTTGAATAGTGGGATTAGCCCCCTGCGCGAATTCAAGGTAGCAGAAAACTCAAATTTTCAATTCATGCGCGAGAGCTAGATGTAGCAAGGAGGTGCACCCTTGTGCAAGCATTTAACAACATGACACTTGATGGGAGCGAGTTACGTATCACTCCAACACTTGGGGGCGAGGTATGTAACACCTCGGCGCAAACAACAATTCTTTGGGGAGAGTTGCGTGACACTCCGAACAGCATGTTTGGGGGCGAGTTACGCGACACCTAAATGCAAAACTCACTCGTCCGCACATTGTTTAGGTTCGATAAACAAGTGTGTAGTCCAGTCGTGTATATTGTTCAGTGGTCAACTATCCGCTGTGATGGCAGAATATTATTGAAACAGTTTGCACTCATTGGCCAACTGTTAAGGAGGCCTTCTATATGGTGACTCCATTGGATTTTGTCCGTCACACTTTCATGGTCCTTAAATTTGGATTTTTTTTTAAAAATAAATATTTCGAAATTGATCGTTTCTCGATCATTTGTCTTCGGATTTTTTGCAGCAGATAGCTATTATTCATTATTTATATCATAAATGGAAAAAAATTTAGAAAAATATCATCCATGATCAGAGAATTTCAAGATTGAAATTTCGATTAAAAAAAAAGTTTTCTTATAATTTCAATTTTTTCGATTTTGATCAATTTTTGATCGTTCTTCTTCAAATTTCTTAAATTGAGTGGTTAATTATAGTTATAATTTATGTGGGTTAATAGAAATTCCAAAAATTTTGATCAATAACTGAAGAGTTACAAGTTTGAAATTTTACCTAGAAAAACGGGTCACCATCGGGTTAAATCGCGGGCGAAGAAGAAAGGGTCCATGGATCTGTTTGCAACAATTATAAGAGTTGTTGTTTGGTGACAGTGATGGCTGTTGCTAAATCCTTTAGAAACATTTTTTTTTTCGTTGCCAAAGGTTGTTTCTTGGCTGTCTCACGAGCAATTCATAATATTTTACAAACACTCTATGTTGCTCCTAGGGACAGACTACGTACTTTTTTTTCCTGCTAAGAGTGTGATCTTCGTTATCAACAAATACTTAGCAAGAGTGAAAGATATTAGCTAAATCTGATTTAGAACAGATTGCTTCAAAATTTCGGTCGGCCCCCACTGCTGTAGAAGTAATCTAGTAATATATCCACTCATATAGGCCGTCCATAATGGAGCATTGGAGGCTGTCGAGGTCTTACATTGACCGTAATGGAGCATTGGAAACTGTCGTATTCATTCTTAAATTTCATCTATTTATGATGGGATCGTTACGTTGCTATTGGTACTCCTCCAATTTTTTTGGAGGTGAATGTCTTGAACACGAGATTCAAGCAATTTTAGGATCGGAGCTCAAAAATTTCTAGCCTTACTTTGATTATGTTCACCTGGATTAACCTGTGACTGCGTGGCATAAAGTATCAATTAAGAAAAAAAAGTTTATCTCATGAAGACATGCAAAAGCTTATTACAGATAATGAAAGTGTTCAAGTCATTTCTATTAATTATCAAATCAAGAAGGGCATCTTAATTCATCGGCATCTCGACATCCAGCATGACTCAGACCGTGACACTGGTCATGTATTCGACTTAGACCATGATACTGATCATGTATTGCAGCAGCAACACGTCAAGAGAATTTTTGTGGTAACATTTTTACAAGTAAATAGAAGTCTATGGAGTTAGAAAGTTGCGTCCATATCCTCACGATGCAGCCAAATTAATCATTTATGCAGTCAATACCACCGATTGCAAATTGATTGCGTTAACTGTGAACACCCACAATTTATTTTGGGGGAGAGACATGCAGCACTTTGGCGTACAAAATATCATATCCATCCAAAGTTCTTTTAATTATAGCTGAGTTCGTGGAAGTTATTGTGTTAATTTTTGATCCACAACAAGATCGAGGTTCGTTTAAGCTTTGATAGCTGAGTTCGTGGAAATGTTTGTGTTTATATTCTTCATCCACTACATGATCGAGTTTAAAATTCTTTCGAAGTGCTTTTAGAGAGATTCTCCAGCAACTTACCGCATCTCGGAGTTCGTAGAAGTTGTTGACTAAGGCCCGTCACTTCCATCAACAACAAAATTATTATCCAGTCTGTAAGAGCACCAACATGATATGATATGTGGAGTAAGAAAAATTACTAGCATAAACGAGTGTCTGACAACGAATTCCCTCGTATATACTAGTGGGGGCGACTATACTACTCTAGATAAATGTGCACATTTATCTCATTACAAGGTTTTTTTGTCTTCTACTTCTACTTTCTGCACTACAGAAGCCAGAAAACAACCCAATCAAGTTATTGGCTACTTCAAAGAGAACAATTAGCAGAAAAGCCAGTGGGGAGCAAACTACACTAAATCACCCCGCTGTATCAAGTTCACTCCTAAGTACAACTCCAAGTCAAGTTATCAGCTATGCTAAATACGTATCGACTAGGGAAGAATAAGATATGTGATTTTCCTGATTAAAGTTCTCCTCCATATTTTTTGTGAGCTGATGAAAGAACCGGAAATTACACTTGGTGCAACAAACCGGATGATTGAGCCATCCCACATGATTAAAGGAAGGTCTATGTACAACTTTTGATTAAAGAAATGAAGGTCTATGTACAAACCGGATGATTGAGCTATCTAGCACTTCTATGTACACCTACAAAATTTCTTGCTATCAGTGCCTATCCAGAAGGAGTACTACTGTCAATATGTGAAGCATCAAAATTAATCTTGATAATACACATACATTACCGCGTTCTATTACATTAAATAAATAGGGAAAAAATATGGTACTAGATTCCTCTCTGAATTCTGAATTACAACAATTCTTTTTTGGTCAGGAAGTAATCACCCTCTTTTAATTATTCTGTTCTTGGACTTGTACGAGGAGGACCTGGGACTGTAGAAGGCTGCACGAATAGAGGAGGGAGTAGGGATCCAGATAGTAATCCGCTCTTTCTTTACCCAATTGACAACTTCTTCTTCTTGTATCTTCATCTTCCTCTCTTTGATCTACAGACGAGATCGTCACTCAACCTAGATTTCGCATTCTCTACTGAAATATAATTTTGGAGGAGCAAATCGCACAGCAGACCTAAATAAGAGAGGGGTTTTGTCTGTGTGTATAATTTCGATTCTTTGCGTTTGGAGAGTGAAATAGGGTTTTGGGTTGACTGTATTTACTATTTACACCCCAACTTTCTCCATCTTACACTAGTAGTAACATTTTTGATGGATGTTTACTTTACAACTAGTGTGAAACCCGTGCTACGCACCGGGTATGATGGGAATCAGTTCCCATTTGGTCAGGCGGGGCTTCGCCCCGCACCCGTTCCAGAAGGGGTTCCAGTTAACAATTTGATTTTAATATAGTTGACACTAAAGAAATGATATTAACTTAAAATAGCTAGATAGCTCTAAAAGTGCGAAGCATATGAAGTGCTTCCTGTCGAAGATGATGTAATCAAGGAAATGCATTGATATATAATACCTTCATTTTTAGGCTGAAATCAAAAAGTGAAAGTATCTCTTTTTCAGAATCATGTACTTACATTAAGAATCAATCAACCAATTCAAATGCTCCTCCATTCTCCAATTCCCTGTAGTTAAATGAAAAATCACACTCATTATATAATTGTATCAATATATGATATTAGAAATACCTAAAAAAATGATAATAATAAAAATATATTGTGAATTATTTATAATGAAAAGCATATGAAGTGCTTCTTGTCGAAGATGATGTAATTAAGGGAACACACTGATATATCTTTCTTTAGAAATCATGTACTTACGTTAAGATTCAAGCTGCCAACTTAACTGCTTTTCCAGACTCTAACTCCCTGTAATTAAATGAAAAATCTCATTCATATAGTTGTATCAATATATGATAATAGAGACACTATAAAAAAAACACAATATTAATATAAAATAGATTGCCAACTCTAAATAGTACAAAGTATATGAAGCACTTCCCGTCAAAGAAGATGTAATCAAGGGAATACACTGATATATCTTTCTTTAAAAATCAAATATGTTTTCTGGCTACCAGTGTGACGCCTTTCTTGAGTTCCTCGCTTCAAGAGACATCTTAAACAATGTATTAAAATAGACAAAAGTAAAAAAAATGCAAGAAATCCGTAAATATTAGGTCAAGAACGCGTATACTTGAGTACGGATTGCAAATCATTTTCTTGTGAAAATATACAGTTGTATCTTGAAATGTTGTTGAATGAATTGGAATATTCTCTGCTACCAAGTCATAGGATGCAGTCAAAAGCTAGAACACCAATTATTTTTCTGAAAAAAATCATTCTTCTCTGAGTCCAAAATTTACTGAAATTTATATTATATGTTGAATACCTCGAGATGTAGAGGAATCATTTTACAATTCAATTTTCCACTGCATTTGAGACGATCCGTGAATTGCTACAAAATGTAAATCCATGCTTGGATTTAGGTAATAATAGCATATTGATGAAGATCCAATGAAATATCATGTGCGTCATTAAAATCTCACTGTCTTAAAAGTTGACATATTTCAAGTTTGCACAATTCTTAAGGTAATGTGAAGAGAGGGATTTTTCGGTATTTTTCAATTATAACCTTAGGGGTAAGAAATGACCATACATCTAAAACTATACCATAAATATGTGTAAGCTTTACACAGTTTAAAAACATTTTGAAGCACCTACTTTCTTTACCCTATAAATATGTTTACTCAATTTTGGCTTTTAATCATAAACTGAAATTAATATAGTAGTTTTTCTTTCTTTTTTTGGAAATAAATACTTGAATTATTCAATTTTTTGGATTTTAACCATAAATGTCCAAAATTAATATAGTAGTTTTTTTCTTCTTTTGGATTTTAGTAATAAAGACGTGAAGTTAATATATTAACTTTTTAAGAAAAACTCGATGATAAATAAATACTTGAATTATTCAAATTTTTGGATTTTAACCATAAATGTCCAAAATTAATATAGTAGTTTTCTTCTTTTTTTGGATTTTAGTAATAAAGACGTGAAGTTAATATATTAACTTTTTAAGAAAAACTCGACGATCATGGTTTTTAAAAGATCAAGTAAACTCGGTGTAATTATGCGCAATAATTTTAGGTCGTCTAATCAAAGATCTTGACCATCTACCGGTTAGACATATCGATTAATGAGGATCGTCCGTCGGGAGTGTATGAACCACCTACCCAATCTACACTGCACGGTGTCGGATCAACGCCCTATATTTCACGAAATTTCATTCGACGAATATGAATGGTTTTTCTCCAAGCCAATTAGAGCGCGCAGTTGCACTCACCATCAATAGAAGGGAGGGTAAGCTCCACCAGTGCTATGCACCGGGTATGATTGGAATCAGCCTACATTTGGTGAGGCGGGGCTTCGCCCCGCACCCGTCCTAGCTAGAAAGGGTCCCAATTAACAATTAGGACCAAAAAGTGGCATGCACATTCTTAAAGACACCACCGTGATTCCAAAAATATAAGATATGTTGGATATTCCAAAAATATTATTTATTTTTAAAGATGCTAATCATATTGTTCCCTAAATAAAGTTTGGTTTTATGGATTAATTCAATTTTGTTTAAATGCAATTTCGTATTTCATATTGATTATGAATTCCGTAAGATATGTTGGTTTTCATATTCATTCCATTCCAATGTAGCTAGTATTTAACCCCTACTCACCGGGTATGACGGGAATCGTCCTTCATTTGGTGAGACGGATCTTCCCCCTCACCCGTCTCAGAAAAGGGTCCTAATTAATAACTGAAGTGGACAATGGAAACACCCATTACCATCATTAGTTAATTAATAACCGAAGCCACCTTCCATGAATAGTTTAAAATGTTGGGGAAATTTCTTAAAGAAAATTATTTTTGGAAAATTATATCAACTTTTGAAATCAGTAAGTAATTCATGGTATTGCCAACATTAATACTCTAATGAAAATGGATATGGCTAGATTTTAGGGATATGATCAAAGTAACACCACGATTACCCTTAGTCTTGTTGGATTTTAGAATACCTATGCGACATTCATTAGTTAATCAACTTTTAAAACTTAAAAATAAAGGAACAAAGTATCATTACTATCCTACTTTCGAAACCCCGATAATGTCTTCCAGGTAGGCCAAGTCATGTCTGTACTTCACCCATTGTACACTCCCGACCTGCCTTACATACCAAAATATATATTTGCGTTAAGAATTCAATAGTCGCCTCAACTGCTCCTCCAGGCTCCAACTCTATGAAATTAAATGAAAAATCATATTCACTCTTTATTTATCAATATATTATATTTAGAGACACTAAAAATATATATGATATTCAAATAAAATAGATTTCTAACTCTAATTATAAATAGTGCAAAGTATCCGAAGTGCTTCCCGTCGAAGATGACGCAATCAAGGAAATGCACAACGTGAACCATCTCCAGGATCCAATTCCTGGTAGTTAAATGAATATTCACATTCATTATATATTGTTTATAAATATTTTGATATTAAAGACACTAAAAAAATATATTATTAATATAAAATAGATAGCAAACTTTAAATAGTGCAAAGAAAAATCCTAGCGGCCAATTTAATTGCTCCTCCAGGCTTTAACTTCATGTATTTAAATGAAAAAATCATACTCACCATATATTATATAAATATGCGATATTCAAGACCCTAGAAAAAATTATATGAACATAGAAATATGTTGCCAACTTTGAATGGTGCAAAACATATGAAGCGCAACCCGTCCAAGATGATGTAATCAAGGAAACACACCGTATGAACACCTCATATACTTGTGTTTCGGAAATTCGACCGAAACGATTCTTTATAGTGAAGATCAAAATTTCTTAGATTTCCCAACTTCTTATGCCAATTGCATGCCAATTTATTTAGAGTAAGAGTTAATTATATCGTACCCAATATTATACATTAATACTTAAAAAAAAAAAAAATCACTACCACTGAATTATATAGGTGAAAAATAAAAATATCATGGGAATGAATAATTTTCCTACTACCAGATTAATTATAATAAAACATAGACGAAAGTAATAGATGAGGTGTATCTAGTTTAACCTTGTGTGAGCGTATTATTTTCAAAAGATGGAATATTCTCCTTAGATTCAGTACTCATGGTCTCCTACTACCGCAATCCTGTAACCATTAGCGCCGAATTGATTACACATTTGAATGTACTTGCAAAACAAACATCAAAAATTAATTATGAGACAACGAAAATGTAAATCGCAAGGTATACAGAAGAAAAAAAAACTCAGCAGAGCTCTAAACGCGTGAAGAAACCTGCAAATGCCGATGCTTTATATACATACACCAAACCCATAGATTCCATAAACAAAGACCGTGTTTAGGAAACAATATTATTTTCAATAATCAATTATATCTTTATAATCCCTCTGTGTTTAATTGTTGCAATATTTTTGTCCTTAACGATATTAAAGGAATTTCAACTGAGTTTAATCGCTAAAAAACCCATGGTACGTGGATTTTCTCTTTTATAGTTATTTCGAAAATTCAAGGTTATCTAAATATCCTCTTTTATAGGGATGAAGAATAATTTGCATCTTTTATTAACCATTGGTTTTGTTTGTATTAGTAAATTAACCATATTAATGGAACTTGTTAGATTGTGTTTAGGTAAATAATTAGTTTTTTTATAATATTAATGGAACTTGTTAACATAAATATAAATATTAATTAATATAGTAATTTTTTTATATTGTTAGTTTTTCCTTTTTTAGATATTTATCATCAATACTAATAATTAATATAGTCATTTCTATATTTTTTTCCTTTTAAAAGATTCAAAAAATATACTTTTTTTTATTCCATAAATACGTTGATTTTTTTTATATAATTGATTTTCTTTATTTCAGTCATAAATGGTCGAAATTAGTATTAAATGTTTTTTTAGATATTGATGGAACTTGTTAGTATAAATATAAATATTAATATTAATTTTAAATATCAATTAATATAGTAATTTTTATATATTTTTAGTTTTTTCCTTTTTTAGATGTTTATCATCAATACAAAAAATTAATATAGTAAAATATTCAAAAGATATACTTATTCCATGAATACGTTGATTTTTTTTTTATAATTGAATTTTTTTTATTTTAGTCATAAATGACAAAAATTAATATAGTAGTTTTCTCTAAATTCTAGATTTTTTATAATAAATACATGATTTTTTTTATTTTAGTCATAAATGTATGGAATTAATATATTATTTTTTCTATTTTCAGGATCTTTTACAATAATTACATGAAATTATAAAAGATTATTTTATTCCATAAATATGCTGAATTGATTTTTTTTTTTAATCATAAATGTCCAAAATTAATATAGTAGTTTTCTTTATTTTCTGGATTTTCACAATAAATACACGAAATTAATATATCAATTTTTCTAAATAATGAGGGTCGTCCGTCGCGTGTGTCCCAACAATCCAGACAATCTAAACCGCACGTTGTCAGATCAATGCACCATATCTAACGAAATTTCATCCGACGAATACGAATGGTTTCTCAATTAGCCAATAAGAGCTCGAGGTTACGCTCACCAACCAATAGGAGAGAGGGTAAGCTCCACCAGTGCTACTTTTATTTTGGAGTGAGAGATGGTATTGAGTTTTTAGGTTGTTGATGTGGGCATGGAGGACCTGCCAAGACTAAATATCAAGTAAGTTATACAAGAGTTGTCAAAGGGGGCTGCAAAGTTCTGACTAGAGGCTTATGAAAATGATCTTTCATATAAGATTCATTTTGCTTTTAATTGATCACTCATGAAAATTTGGCAGGTCAAAACCTAAGTTTAACTGGAGTTCTGCATGAAAATTTGTCAGAGCAGTGGTCTGAATAAATTAGGCTAGTTGAACCCGTATGAAAATTTTGTTCTCAGTATTTTCTTCCTTCGATAGTGGAAAATAATGGTCTGTAAAAATTTGCAACAAGATTTTCGGGCTATCAAAAACCGATTCTAATGCAACTAATCTACTGCCTGTGTACCCAAATTCTGAGAAGGAAAACCTCATTCGTATCTGTCGATGCACCCAGCAACCCCAACATTTACAAGTAAAAACACATTGCGAGAGTTAGAAAAGAGTTTAGGGTGAATACTTCCACACATTACAGTGTGTAGAAGAGATATTATTTATAGTAAAGGAAATACATAGAGTTTGTTACAGATTCGAAATCATTCAAAAACCTAACAGAATACTACTGTAGAATAGGCACTTCCTCTATACTCGGCCCTTTAGCATCATACTCGGTCTTCCATATGACCTAGTTGATAGTCCAGCTAATGTTGTTGCGAGTCCAGTGTTGGTGGCTTAACACCTCCCCTCAAGTTGTACTGTAGTTGACGGACGTGCAACTTGGTTCGTAGAAGTTGAAAACGCTATGCAGAAAGACCCTTTGTGAAAATGTCCGCTAAACGATCACGCGAGCTAATAAAACAGATTTGTAATTGCTTGCGTGCGACCCTTTCTCGACGAAGTGATAATCGATTTCGATGTGCTTTGTACGTGCATGAAACACTGGATTAGCAGCAAGATATGTCGCCCCTAGATTATCACACCATAGTATGGGTGGGGAATGCTTAACACCAAGTTCCATCAGAAGCGACTGAATCCAAATTAATTCTGAAGTTGCAATTGCTACGCCTCTGTACTCTGCTTCCGTGCTCGATTTAGAGACAGTTTTCTGTTTCTTAGCACTCCAAGATATTAAGTTACCCCCAAAATAGATACAATAGCCACTAGTTGAGCGACGGTCATCCAAACTTCCAGCCCAATCCGCATCGGAATATGCTTGAAGAGAATAGTCCTTCTTGCCTTTGAGATGCAACCCGAAGTCGATAGTACTCTTAAGATACCGAAGGATTCTTTTAACAAACTCCCAATGCTCAACATAAGGTTCTTGCATGTATTGACATACCTTGTTGACAGCAACAGAGATATCCGGTCTAGTTAGATGGAGATATTGGAGCGCACCGACCACACTTCGATATAAGGTTGCGTCCTCAAACTTCTGACTTCCCATCCTTTGAATTTTAGCAGCTGGAGGTAACGGAGTGCACACTGGTTTGATGCCATCCAGTTTAGTGCGTTTGAGGATATCTGCAACATACTTACGCTGTGTGAGAACCAACTCATCTTCATGCCGTAGAACCTCAACACCCAAAAAATAGTTCAAATCACCCATATATTTTAATGCAAATGCTTCTCCCAAATCAGCAATAAGCTTCTTAATTTGTGAAGGTTGTGACCCTGTAACAATGATGTCGTCAACATACACAAGCACATAGATGATGAAGTCTGCAGTTTGCAAAACAAACAAGGAACTGTCTGCAATTGAACCCTTAAAACCGAGCTGCAACAAGTACGAACTTAGCTTAGAATAACAGGCTCTCGGCGCTTGTTTAAGCCCATAGATCGATTTGTGTAATTTGCACACATGATTCGGGTGATCAGGGTCAACATAACCTGGTGGCTGCTGCATATACACATCCTCCTCCAGATGTCCATTCAAAAATGCATTTTCCACATCAAGCTGCTTAAGTTGCCAATTATTCATAACAGCAATGGATAACACAAGACGTATAGTACATGGCTTAATCACTGGATCAAGGTTTCGCCATAATCAATACCCTCTTGCTTGCTTATACCCTTTAGCCACCAAGCGAGCCTTACATTTATCCAAGCTACCATCAGGATTTTGTTTAACCTTGTAAACCCATTTGGAACCTACAACATTCATCCCTTTCTCATACTTCACCAAAGAGTAGGTTCCATTGCGAATAAGACCATTTATTTGTAAATCCATAGCCGTCTTCCATACTGGTATTTTCGAGGCTGTGCTGTAACATGTTGGTTCAATAAAATCAGCAGCAGGCAGGGGGTGTTTTGTCGCAGTTAGACACAACTTTTGGACAGGCTTGGTGATTCCAGACTTAGCTCGAGTTGTCATTGGATGAGTAACAGCATGCGATGTTGCCGAAGTAACAGGCTGAACTGGTTGTTGTGTAGGTGCAGGTACTGAAGCAGTGGACGTTGTTGGACTATTGTCTTGCGAGTCTTGCATTTGCTGTGAAAGAAACGGTTGTGGAGACGGTGTATGTGATACCGCACCTTCTGACTGTGTGTTCTCCGAGTTAACCGTAGCACCATTATCAACAACAACTGGAACATTACAACTTCTAAAAGGCGGTGAAAGTAAGATGCTAGTGCTAGAAGGGACAGTACCTGGACTTTGCAAGGGATGCCGCTGCTGAAGAGACTGAAATGGGAAGATGGTTTCCTCGAAGCGTACATGACGAGATATGTACAGCCGATTGGTTTCACGATGCAAACACAAGTATCCTTTATGTGCATTACTATAGCCTATGAAGACACAAGGAAGAGACCTTGGCTCTAATTTTGTGGAGTTGTATTGCCTTAGACATGGGTATGCTAGACAACCAAAGACACGCATGAAGGTGTAATCAGGTTTTTTTGTTGTATAAAAGCTCTAACGGAGTTGTTGTATCTTTGACAGACTTGGGTAGTCTGTTAATCAGAAAACATGCAGTAGTAAAGGCATCTGCCCAAAATGATTTTGGCATATGCGCATGGAAAAGTAAAGCCAGCCCGAGACTCGCAACATGCCTAATGCGGCGTTCGCTAAGCCGTTTTGAGGAGATGTGTGAGGACAGGAGAATCTGTGTTGAATACCATGATCATTAAGATAGGCAAAATTTCTTGTATTCCGGGGCATTATCAGATTGGAAAACCTTAATCTTGTGTTCTGTGAGTCTTTCAACTTGTTTATGAAACAAAGTAAAAGTGTGTAAAGCATCTGAACGCTGAACAAGAGGAAAAATCCATGTGTAATGAGAAAAGACATCCATTATTAAGAGATAATATCGAAAACCAGTTCTGGAACATTGAGGTGATACCCAAATGTCAGACACAACTAAACTCAAAGGTGTGTCATAGACTGTGCGACTCAAGGAAAAGGACAATTTCTTGCTCTTACTAAGATGACAAGAATGACAATAATCAAAAAATTTATTGGAAACTGACAAAGAGTTTTTACGACAGATTTGAGTGACGGTACGCAACATTGGATGTCCTAGCCTTTGGTGCCATAGTGGAAAGGAAGTAGAAACATTTTCCTGCGGCTTGATTTGTGTATCTAACATGTCTACTCCTTCAAAGATGTAAAGCCCATTTTTATTCAGTCCTCTTAGCAGCGTTGTCCCCGATTGCTTGTCCTTCACAAGAAAACAATTTGTGTGAAATTCAAAATACACATTATTGTCTTTGCAAAATTGAGTGACAGACAATAAATTAGTCTTTATCTGTGGAACATGATAGATATTCTTTAAACAGAAAGACCTAGAATTATGTGTGAAGGTAGCATTGCCAATGTTTGCAATCTTAAGAGCATTACCATTACCGACATGTACCATCTCAGTACCATTGTATTCATGTGGAATACAAAGATTATGCATATCTGCAGTTAGGTGATGAGTGGCGCCAGTGTCTGTCACCCATTGGTTCGGTCCATTTCCACCGAGGTAGGGCTACATATGCACAGCTGGTGTACGATTTGTGTTGTTGTTTGATTTCTCATAACGGAACCAACATCTATCACCTAGATGTCCCTTCTTCTTGCGGATCGACATTTCTCCACAAAGTTATCACTTTGCTCCCACGAGATGATTGTTGTCGACGATAATGCTTGATTGTTGTTGGACTGAAACGACCCTCTTTGTTGATTGTTGAAACGTCTTGGATCTGGTTTGTTAGAAGACGATGTAGTATTTGACACAGCTACATTAGCAACAGGAGTCTGCAGCAAGGACATTTGAGCCTCAAGTCGCATGTCATAGGTCAGCAGATGAGAGTAAAAGCTCTCCAGTTCCATCCCCTCCATAGTACTTAAGGAAGTTACAATTGGATCGTAACTTTGGTTTAGCCCATTGCTAATTGCCTGCTTCTTCTCATCAGCCGAGACCGTGCACCCAGTTACGCTAACCGATGAAACAAACCTTTAGCATCATTCAAATATTGTTTCAGAGATTTATTACCTTTGCTCATGCTTTGTGGAGTTGCTTCTTGAGGCTCATCTGATGAGCAAAAGTTTTAGGTGCATATTCCGCCTCCAATTTATCCCATATTTCTTTTGCCGTATCCAGTCGAGCAACATTGCACAGCACTTCAGGAGTTAATGTGGAGTTCAACCAACCAACAATAAGAGAATCCTGCGATTCATAAGATGTGAAGTCTGGATTGATAGCTTCACTGTTAGGAAGTGTTCTTGCTGGTTTTTGCTTGGTTCCATCAATGAAACCAGTAAGATCATACCCTTTCAAGATGGGTTTAAATTGGGCTTTCCACAGCAAGTGATTGGTTTCAGTATGCTTCAAGGTTACTAGATGGTGAATCTGAACCTGACGAAGGGTATTGGTAGTATCTGCCATGATAGTTAGGATTTTTTTTTGTGTTTTGGATGTGGGTATTTTGCGGAAGAGTGAGGGAACGAACCCTCCTGATACCAAGTTAGAAAAGAGTTTAGGGTGAATACTTCCACACATTACAGTGTGTAGAAGAGATATTATTTATAGTAAAGGAAATACATAGAGTTTGTTACAGATTCGAAATCATTCAAAAACCTAACAGAATACTACTGTGGAATAGGCACTTCCTCTATACTCGGCCCTTTAGCATCATACTCGGTCTTCCATATGACCTAGTTGATAGTCCAGCTAATGTTGTTGCGAGTCCAGTGTTGGTGGCTTAACAGCGAGAAATAAAGCATCTTGTCCTTCTTGAAGCCCCAAAGAGTGGCAATGTAAGAGAATAACTTGACAGAATCCACAGTCAATATGATGAAATCCATTCGTAGAATCATTGAAGGAAATCATTGATTTCATTTATTGTCCTCCTTCCAGTTTCTTAATAATGCCATTTTGTGAAAGGATTTCAGCGTCTTGACTGTGGATTCTATCGGCTTGTTGTTGGCAAAGTGCTTCCACGTTCAGACCATTGAGATCAGCAGTTGTTAAAGTATGTTTCCGTTTTCACCTTTCTTCAAAGCTTCAACACATATTCCTCCATGAGTGATGTGGTCTCCTGTTTAATGCTCTTCTGCAGTAGCTCGTTGGTCTTATCCTGCGTAACAAAATTATAGAGAAAAGCTTTATTAGAATAGGAACAAAATACATATATAGTGCTACAAGTAATTTCAAGGTATTGAAGCTAAGGTGAAGTCAATGTACAAACACCTAGGTCCAACCAAATAGATCAATACTCAACTGCAGAAAATGAACAACTTTGGTAAAGCTAGTCATACAATTATTAATATGTATTTGACGAAGTATAGCATATGCAAGAACTTTCCGACAGAAAAATTAGTAATGGACCAAAAACCAACCAAATACCATTTGCAAATGCAAAATTATAACTAGTCTTCATTAAGGACAGTAAGATCAACACATTCGACTATACTTGTAATGGGTGTTGAGATTATTAGTCCCACATTGACTGGGCATCTAAGATCCTGCAGTTTATAATCCCTTAGGGCCTCTCCACTCATTTCCAATTGGTTTTGAGTTGGATGCCCGTATTCTAACATGGTATCAGAGCAGGCTATTTGCCACGAGTCATTTGACCGCGCCTTTACTCCGCGTCACCCGATTTAATTGTCCACGTGTTAGACCCAAAGAGGCTACACGTGAGGGGGCGTGTTGAGATTATTAGTCCCACATTGTCTGGGCATCTAAGATCCTGCGGTTTATAATCCCTTAGGGCCTCTCCACTCATTGCCAATTGGTTTTGAGTTGGATGCCCGTATTCTAACAAAAATTCACACGTAAAGTTTTTAATGGGTTAGTCATTGGTCTGTTAGCATAATGGCTGTTGGCTCCACCTGTAGTGGAAGTGTTGTCTTAGTATCTAAGAGTTAAAAGTGCAAGGCGCACCTTAGTGGAGTTTCAGTAGGATTGTTTCTGTTTGGTTTTGTAGCCTATAAAGGCATGTTTTACTATTAATGAAAATTGTAAAAATCAACACGATGTAGTCTCTCTTCTTGTTCCGCGTTTCTTCCTCTCTGCTTTCTCTCTATACCTTGATTTTCATCAATTGTAATGAATCATAATGTTAGCAATCTGGGGTTGTCATGGTTTGGATGCATAACTTTAGGCTGCAAATTACATTTTGGATTTCTGATATGTTATTGCAGATAGCAGCAACCATTTCACAGGGCATATGAGTTCTAGTTAGTATACGTACACTGAAAATTTTAAGTGTTCCCGATCCTAGTTAGTATTAAGATTCGATTTCGTATGTGAGGCATGAGCCATAATCCAGCACGAATTAGTATATTCAAGTCTTGGACACGTGCATTAAAGATACGTCCTAGCTTCTTTTCTTGCTCCACGCGTGGCTTCATGTTAACCAAGTGTATATTCACAGCAAATTTAGGATAGTATTGTAGATTGACTTCACAATAATTTTTATGTCCCAGCTTCTTTTGATGCATCTATCTATGTCTTTCTATTTCTCAGAAGACAATATTTGAAGAATAATCGATACCCAAAGTTTCCGACGTCAAAACATCAAATTAACGGAATTTGTTGAATTGGAAATCATTTTATGTTTCTTTTATTCATAATATATCAATTGATTAGCATGGGTAATTAGGTTATGTTATGTAATTGATGAATTTAGAGAAATGGGTATTTGATGAATATATAGAGAAATGTGATTAGCATGATTATTATTGTTTCAATAGATAGTTGCCGTGATTGAATTAATTTTCTATTGTTTAGATGTGAAATAAATACTAACTAGGATTTACTTTCTTTTGGTGCCTGCACAAAAGGTATCAATGAATGCTTACAGTCAATACTTAATAAGCAGGGGAGGATGGATCAAAATGCCAAAATATTTGATATGTTTCAGATGCAATGAACTTTGGTTTGACCTATGAACCCCAGATTAGACCAAAAAAATATCATAAATCTCATACGGCCTGAGAATGTGAGCTGCAACATACAGCAAGTAATTCCTAGTATCATTAACATCCAAAAACAAGATGGGAATTAAACATCCAAAAGTGAAAAATATCACAATTTTAGCAATACAAGACGGGATCATGGGAGTTAAACTCTGCTATCATTGTGAATGGACAGTATAACACAATTTCCCTCAAAACACAGAAACTGACGCGTTTCTCATTTTCTGGCTTTGGGAACTAACAAAGTGGGTGTGGAGGATTTTGTTGTTCTAATTTGAACCATGATTTGAACCAGTGTTATAAACCGAACTCCTGCACCAATGGTTCTAATGAAAATTGGATTTCATCCCCTTCAATGGTCTCTTTATAGGAGTGAGGGGTTTTGAGGAATTCAAACTAAACCTCGCAAACCTCTCTTTCAAATCCTTTATGCATCACTCAAGACGAACCTCTCCTGCAGCTGCAAGCACTTGTTCTTCCATGGCAGAAACACTAACCTCTACAAATCACTATGCGATGTTCAGAGTAGTTGGCATCGTCGTCAATCGGGGACACAATTGTTTCAATCATGCTATTTCCTTCACCTGTATTCCTACTTATCAATTTACCGCTTCTGCTTTAGGTGTGTGTGTAATTAGCTTCTCCTCGAACCTAATTACGCATCCATTATTCATCTTTTTCTTCTTATTTCCTTGATTGTTCCTGTAATTAAATGAAATAAGAAGGATTTAAAACAAATTAAACTAATGTATTCGAAACTTTTCGGAAAAGTAAGATCAGATTACTACTTACTTTTTCTTTGTCCCTTCTCCAGGGAAGTCTCTTGCCAAACATTTCATGTTGTTGTTTCAAGTTCCACTACCATCTGCAATTCCTTTGCCCTTAGGTTCATTGACATGTTGTTTTGCTTGTTGAAAACCCCTTGGAAACAAACGTTCTTCATGTTGTTGTTGCACTCCATCAACCTGATAATCATCATCAAAATTAACGATCGGCTGATTCAAGTCCATACATGTTGTTAAGATGCTAACGAAGAACAACAAATAATTGATCTGTAATCACTCAGAGAATATCAAGCTACACTTGGATTTTCTATTTTTCTTCCAGCCTACACGTTTTCTTTAACTCCATACATGTTGTTCTCCCATTTTCCGAAACATCTCATACCAATAATCTGAAATCGCTGATACCAATAATCCGAAACCCCCTGATTCTTCTTCAGCAACAACTGAAACCAACTTGGATTGAATAACTTTTCTTCTTCTTCCTCCATATATTCTTCTTCCTTTCGTTGATCTACAAATCATTTCATTATGTAGAGATCTCACAAATCATAGATTAAGGGGTTTTCTTCACCTTGAGGCTCAGATGCAGATCTCAAAAGGGAGGTATAGTTTTGACTCATTTGGGTCTGGAATGAGATAAGATTTAGGCCTATTCCTATGGGTATGCCAAACTCATGTATTTGGCATATATGCACCCACTATGGGTATGCCAAACTGCCAAACTCATATGCCAATATGTTATTTATGGCATATAGGCATACGCGACAGAGTTTCTATCGAGCGATAGAGTCTTGGTCGCTCTGCTAAGCGATAGAGTCTTTATCGTTGACGATATTCTCTTTATCTTCAGCGATAAAGACTTTATCTCCAAGTAATTTTATATATATATAATCTCCCCTTCTCTCCTACATTTTCACTTTTATAATATATTTTTATATTTAAATGGTCCCACTGATTATATTATAATACTAAATTTTTTGTAAATACCCAACCACACAAACACAAATATATTTTTTATTTATTAGGGTCTCACCCAACACAATTAAATATATGCTTTTAATCAAGTTTGGCATATCTACCATAACGGGGAAACTCATTTGGCAAACATCATTTTTTTGCCATACCCATAGGAAGAGGCCTTAAGGGTTTGGACATTTAAGTTGTTTTTACTTTTTTACCCTTATTGGATGTTTACCACTGACTACAAGATAAGGAACCCCTATGTAACTCAGATAAAATTAAGTTGTTATTCACAAAATGTCAATCAACCTTATTGTCATGAAAGGCTTCAGTCACAGTGGACAGTCTTCAAAGATACATGGGAAGACTCATAAAAATGATCTTGCAAAGGTCCTTGACTATGATATACCGCTGGTGGAGGAATTAGTAGGTAGCCTCTTCTTATTTTTACCAGCTTCAACTTTTTTTTACTACAGTGACACCGGCTTACCAGCTTCCAACACTCTGCTCCAGGTACCATGATCTGTGGAGAGGATCCAATAGCACTCAGCCTTGCACGATCATGATTGGGATAGAGGATTTAGATGTTGCTGGAAGGTACATTGACCAATCCACAATAAGCCTAGACTGCCTAGTTGGGCCATTAATTTGGTGCAGCTCTTCTTCTAGAAACATGCTTCAGCAACTTCGTTTTCATGGTCCATGGAATTGGGTGGAGGGTCTAGTTGTCCTCCACTGATCTGGTTATCTTCATGCAGGTCAGCCTTAGTGTCTAAAGACTCAACTTAACCATAAAGAGAATAGTCTTCAGCAGCGGGTAAAGCAAATAGAGGTCTTCTCTTTCCCCATAAGAACGGAACCTGTAATCATAGGTACAGTTATACAAATCTCTGACGGGAACTCAAGTTAAGAAAAAACTAACACATAACAGACGAGAATTTGAAATAAAAACGAAAAGAAAAAGAACTAGCTTAAAAATTATTTGATGTCTATAAAGCTAAACACAAACTCAGAGACAAACCACATAATATCCTTAGCAGAGTAGCAAACTGAAAAAAAAAAAAAAAAAAAAGTTGGAAAGAATATGATCATATTGATTTTCGAAAGACTCTTGGGTGTTGCTATCACCTTGGTGACGCAACAAATTCAAGCCTCCAAGTTGAAAGGAAATAGATGGACATAATGCTCTAACCAAGTGAATTAAATCCTCTGGACCACCGGAGGGAACCCAAAAAGACTCTTACACAGTTACACTAACAAAGTGAATCGAGCGCTTTTTTGGTTTTCCACTACCTTGATTTTCTTCCACGATAAATTTGGTGATGCAAGGTGAATTGATTTCCTACATGGACTGGTACAATTAAGCTCCGGCCAAAAATTGAGTTCAAGTCAATGTATAAACTCCCAAGGCCAACCAACCAAATCAATGCTTGACTGCAGGAAATAAACAACTATTGTAAAACTATCCATACTATTCTTGATATGTTTTTGTCAATGTAAAATCTTCAGAGAACTTTCAATTGATAGTATTGTATTCTTAATCTGAAATCACAAACTTAGTGCATTAGTTTCATTCCCTATTACAGCTATAAATATGTTTATGTGCCTGAAAATTCATGCCACATATGAATATAAACACAGCAGCTAAGAATGAATATTATATAGCTCCGGTCAAAACTGAGCTCAAGTCAATGAATAAACTCCTTTGGTCAACCAAGCAAATAAATATTCGACTGCAGGAAATGAACGACCATTGTAAAGCTATTTATACAATTCATAATGTCCTTGTCAATGTAAAAATTCAGCTGATAGTATTTCGTTCTTGCTCTGATATCACAAACCTACACATTCATGCGACATGAATGTAAGCACAGCAGCTAAGAATGCAGTTAGAAATCTTGGTGTTTGGTGGAATCTCATTCCAAATTCACCCGTTTCAATCAGTTCATGTATTATTCTCTTTGCATTCTGAACACAGGAAGCATTCTTAGGATGAAGATATCCCAGAGTATAAGATAAAATCTTACACTTAAACAAACAAAGCCACTATAATACTAAATTTTATCAGAGACAAATGATTGTTGAGAATAAACGCGGAAGAACGAAAGTCAGAATAGTGAAAGGTAAAAGCTAACCAAGTAATATTAACATAAGAGCTTCACCTGCTAAATCAGCATTAAGCATTGATTTCAGCTTAGGACATGTTTCTCTCAATTGTGCTATTTCCTTCTCTTGTTCTTTTACTTATATGTTCACCGCTTCTGCTTTCGCGTTTGCCTCAATGATCCTTAAGGACCCATTTTACGAAGAGGACCCCTAACTTTCAGTTATTAGCTGTCAAGTTCTCGACAAGTCTTAGGATTTTCATTCATTGTTTGGATATTTATACATTCATATGTCTTGGTCACCAAGACACAAGACGTAATCTACACGTACTCAGTATTCCTAAAATATACGTACGTCTCAAATATAGACTATTTCCTAATACCCTCCCTCAAGATGGAGCATGCAAATCAAGAATGCCCATCTTGGACAAGAGAGAATTAAACTGAGCTTTTCCCAAAGATTTTGTAAAACATATCTGCTAATTGCACCGTTGTAGGAGTGTATGACAGTGATATGAGCTTTCCTGTTATTGCATCTCTGACAAGATGACAATCCACTAATATGTTTCGTTCTTTCGTGAAACACTGGATTCTGCGCAATGTATAATGCTGACTGACTATCACAGTACAGATTCATTCCTTGAGTATGATGAACCCCCAAATCACCAAGTAACTGATTTAACCATTTTAACTCACATGTCACAGCTGCCATCGATCTATATTCTGCTTCTGCAGACGAACGAGAGACCGTATGCTGATTTTTAGTTTTCCAAGACACAGGTGAGAAACCAAGAAGAACAAACCAACCAGTCAATGAACGTCTTGTTAACGGACAACTTTCCCAATCTGAATCACACCATCCTTTCAAATGAAGATCACTATCAGAACGTAAAAGTATACCCTGACCAGGACTTTTCTTCAAATACCTAACTACACGCAGTGCTGCTTCCCAATGTTCTACTCTGGGTTGCTGCATAAATTGAGATAATATATGCACATAATATGCAAGATCTGGTCTCGTCACTGCCAAGTATATCAAACGACCCACTAATCGTCTATATTTATCCACATCATCTAGGAATCGACCTTTTGCTAAAGCTAGACGATGATTTGTTTCAATTAGAAATTCTGCTGGCTTTGCTCCCAACAATCCTGTCTCCATTATAATATCCAATGCATATTTCCTCTGGCATATGTAGAAACCTTGTTTACTACGAGCCACCTCCAATCCTAGGAAATATTTCAGCTTTCCCAAATCTTTCATCTTGAAACATTGTCCAAAGTAATTTTTAAAATTATGAAGTTCAACCAGATCATTTCCTTCCACAATAAGATCATCAACATATACTAAGACATTAAGATGCATCTTTCCCTTCGTCATAGTAAACATAGAGTAATCTGAATAGGATTGATTAAAACCATACTTCTTCAAGGCTGTTGATAACTTTGCAAACCAACACCGAGGTGTCTGCTTCAATCCATATAACGATTTCTTCGTTCGACAGACCGTATTATTATTTCCCTTAGAAAACCCCGGAGGTATCCTCATGTATACTTCTTCTTCTAAATCACCATGAAGAAATGCATTGCGTACATCCATTTGATGTACTTCCCAGTTCTTAATAGATGCAACAGACAGGAAGGTCCGAACTGTCGTCATCTTTGCCTCCGGAGCAAACGTCTCATTGTAGTCTAAACCTTCAACTTGATGATTTCCAAAGATCACCAACCTTTATTTCAAGCGTACCAAATTTCCATTTTCATCTCTCTTTTCTGTATAGATCCATTTACTTCATAATGCTTTCTTTGCAGGTGGTAACTCCACCAGTTCCCATGTTCCTTGTTCTTCCAAGGCTCGGATTTCTCTATCCATAGCTTTCCGCCACTCTGGATTCTTCATAGATTCTTTAAAGCTTCTTGGTTCGTTTGCTGCATTAAGTGTTGCAATATATTTTCTATGCACAGCGGAAAAACGATCACAACTAACATAATATGTCAAAGGATAAGGTGTACCTGAGGATGATGATCGTGTAGGTTGAGGAGAAGGTGGACTATTTTCACGTACTGTATGCGTCACAAAACCCTTGAGTCTGCTAGAAGGAATTTTCTGATGTTTTCCTTTACCCATCTCACTGATGTTATTATCTACTGCAACTTCCACCACGGCATCACTAGATGAATTATGTTGTTCAATCTCCTTAGGCTGTTCTTGCACACCTCCTTGCAACTCTTCTGTTGCATATTCAATACCAAGTTATGTATCATCATTTCTTTGTTATTGTTGTATCTCTGGTTGCTGAGTTTCAATGACTTCTTCAGGCAATTGTACTTATTCTCTATCCTCATCATCACTCCAACATGTTTCAATGCCTGATGGAGTAATATTATTTGACTGCTCAATACTGGCTGTCATATATGGAAACTGTTGTTCATAGAAATCTACATCTCTTGACACAACAAACTGTTTTGCATCTAAGTCATAAACCTGCCATGCCTTTTTACCAAATGGATAACCTAGAAATACACACCATCTTCCTCTACTTGCAAACTTATCTCCTTTACTGTTCTGATTGTGCACATAACACAAACATCCAAACACTCTCAACTGATCATACGGAGGTAACTTCCCAAACATTATCTCATATGGAGTCTTATTATTAAGCAAAGGTGTTGGGGTTCGATTAATTAAGTATGTTGCAGTCAATGCACACTCCCCCCAAAATTTTATTGGTAAATTATCTTGGAATCTCAAATCTCTTGCAACATTCATTATATGCTGATGTTTTCTCTCAACTCTCCCATTTTGTTGGGGGTGTACCAACACAAGACGACTGAAATATGATTCCATTGGTCTTAACATAACCACGTAAAGCATTAAATTCTGTTCCATTGTCACTCCTAACAGTTTTGATTTCTTTGCCAAACTGACGTTTAATAAGAGCAACAAAATTAAGAAATACCAATTCAACTTCAGTTTTATGCTTGATCAAATAAATCCACACACCTCTTGAAAAATCATCAACTATTGTTAAAAAATAATGAGCTCCACAAGACGAAGATGTCTTGTAAGGCCCCCATAAATCCAAATGAACTAATTCAAATATGCAACTAGCTTTACTCTGGCTATTAGGAAAACTACTTCGACGATGTTTAGCTCGTGGACAAATATCACAAGCATTATTATTCTTCTTTGCTAAGCTACTCACAATTGGTATCTTTTGTAATACTTTCTCTGTTGTATGTCCCATTCTTTGATGCCATAGCTCATACGAATCCTCACGAACCGCAAGAACTTTAACTGAAGGTACACCACGAAACAGATATAGTCCACCTTGTCTCTCACCCACTCCAATCACCTTCCTCGTCAACCGGTCCTGTACAAGACATAAACTATTAGTACACTGCACCACACAAGCTAACTCATCGATCATCTGTGTGACCGAGATCAAGTTACATGTTATGTTAGGCACATAAAGAACATTTTCAAGCTTCAAACCACCAGGAAGAATCACAGTCCCTATTTTGTCAGAGATCGCAGATTTTCCATCAGGCAAGCCCATTGAGCATGCCATAATTTATTTAACTTCTATCATGTCATCAATGTTACATGTGACATGATTCGTAGGTCCTGTATCCACAATCCAGGAAGTACGATTCTGTTTACCTTGCAATTGAAGTTTTGATTTGCTTGAACTCAAATAGTCCAGTACTTGTTGAAGTTGATTCGCCGTTACTCCAACCAAGCCAGCTCCATCTGCAGGTGTAGTACCATTATATTGTTGCGCTGCTGGTATATTTAGATTATTTGCATGCACTGTATTGGTGTTGCCATATCCTCTTCCACCTCTTCCAGGCATATAATTGCCTCGTCCTCTTCCACCAGCTCTACCACCTCTAGCAGTTCCTCTGCCGCCATGAGACCGTAGACAATAATTTGAAAACACCCGTCTTCAGAATGTCCAACTTTGTTGCAGTGCTTGCAAAACTTCGTAGCATCATATGTGCTTGTAGTTGCTGTCCGATCTGGTTGCACTTTAAACGCCATCACATTCTCCTGCACTTCTTTAGATAGAAGTCCATATCCCATTCTTAATCTCTCAGAGTTGGTAACGGGTCTTGTGCTAACAATTGTTCACGAAGTGAGCTATACATACCATCCAGGCCAATCAAAAAATAGTGGAGATAATCTTCTTCTCGCAAGCTAGTTACCTGAGTTGCAATATTACAGGTACAAAGACCACACTTACATTGTGGTATTTTCATATATGTCACCAGCTCATCCCATATTTTGTTTAATCTTCCATAATAGACAGCAACACTCTCAGACTTCCCTTGCTTACAATCACTCAAAGAAGATTTTAGTTGACAAATTCTTGTGCCGCTGACAACACAAAATATCTTCTTTAAGTGTGTCCATAGAAGACTCGCATCGTCATAATCTCCTAACGTTTATCTAATTGAAGAATCCAGCATGTTATTAATCCAGGAAACCACTATTGAATGAACATCAATCCATTCCTCCAACTGATCAGCATCGTCGGGTTGTTTAATGGTACCATCAACAAAACTAAACTTCCGTTTAGCTATCAAAGATCTTCTAATGGCTCTAGCCCATTCATCATAATTGTTACCTTTCAAAGCAATCGGAGTGATCAAAATCATAGGACCATCACTTGATCCAAGATGATACACCGGATTTTTCTTCGGTGAACCATAATCTATGTCTTTTCCCTTTGATCCACCTGCTGAGTTTTTTTCATCTCCTTCTCCCATCGTTTAAAAGAGAACTTGAAAATAAGGTTAGGGTTTTAACCAGGCTCTTGAGACCATGTCAAGTTCTCGACAAGTCTTAGGATTCTCATTCATTGTTTGGATATTTATACATTCATATGTCTTGGTCACCAAGACACAAGACGTAATCTACACGTACTTAGTATTCCTAAAATATACATACGTCTCAAATATAGACTATTTCCTAATATTAGCTTCTTATCGAACCTACATAGACATCACAAAGAGACACAGATATCTCAAAATACGCAAAAGCAATTATTAATGTTACACAAATCCGGAACCTCGACGAGCCATATCCTACAGGGGATATAACTTACAGTAAAACCACATCAATTTAAGGAGTAACTAACTGTTCACACATTTTCCCGTAACATCATGAAAAGCTTAAACAAACAATTTAGCAATCAATTCAAAGAATAATGAATCCACGGTCCTACACAAAATCAAACAACTAGATCCCTTAATTATAAAGAAGAATCAGCTTCACCTTATAATGAAATTGAGATTTGTTCTCTTTCCTTGCTGATCTCATCCCTGGTGGTACCCAACTCAGAAACCAATGCCTTCACCAGAAGATTTGGGGTCTTCATTTGTTCTACCATTTGCACCAGATTCATAATTTTCTCACAACCTTTCTCCACATTATGTTGAAGGCGGCATTTGTAAGTTTTCTCCACCACCTTATGAAGGTTTACAATTTCGGAAGGGTTGATCCAGTTAACAATGCTCACACAATAAACAGCCTCTGAAATCAAAATCAACCACCAGCCTCTAAATTAAAACCAACACATACGCCAGCAGCTTCTCTGTATCTGTTGATTGAGTGGGTTGGCAAATTCGAATTTTGGACCTCCATTTTCTGGTCTCCGTTTACAAACGCCTTAACCAATCATTTCCAATGGCCAGCTGTTGGTTAGAGGGGATGTTAACAGATAAGATTCGTTTCTAAAATGACATTGAAAAACCCATTTCCGATTCCGCTCACACCAATTGTCAAAATCAAAATCCACCAATATTTCTTCTTGTTGTTATTAACAACTCAAAAAACTAAGATTCAATAACTTTACTTCTTAAAAGAGCTACTTCCATATCTTCTTCTTGTATCTTTTTCATCTTCCTTTCCTAATCTACAGATCGTCTCTCGATCTGGATTTTGCATTTTCTACTTGGAATTTCATTTTTTGAGGCGCAAATTGCAGAGCGGCAGAAGACCTAAATGTAAGAGGGGTTTTGTTTGGTAAGTGAAATAGGGTTTTGGGTTGATTTGCATTTACTATTTACGCCCCCAACTTTCTCTATCTTACTAGTAGTAATTTTTTTGATGTTCAGTTTACCGAGCAATTCCTACAGTAAAAATCAATCAATGACAAGTGAATTCAGTGCATCTAGCATATTAGACGGACTGCTAACAGAAATTACGTGTGGTGACCGACTCTCTCTAGACTTTTCATTTTTCTGCTCATTCACGGCTGATCGCGAGTTGTGAGACTTGCCACTTAAGGGTCCAATATTTTGATTCCACCAACCGTTGAAACTCAATTCTAATGCAGCTAAGTTAAATCAAAACCAATTTTCAGATTACTTTTAGTAGATATACTAAAATTGGATTCCCAGATTTTCAGTTAAAACAAAATATGCAACAAGCAGCAAAACAAGGCTTCATAATAATGTTGAATTTATTGGTGAAGTTCTTCTAAAAACATGCTTCAGCAACTTTTTTTTCATAGGATGGGGTATATTTTACCGAATCCAATATTGTATCATGTTGGAATATTTTCAATTGCGCTGCGAAGGGGGGTCCTGGGGGGCGTAGCCCCCCAGGCTGTCTGTTGATGAAGGGACCTGACGTTTCGTGAAGACAAACTTGTCTGTTTCCAACAGACGTGAAAAACCCTATAAGTAGCATCTCCCAGAGTCGTTTTCATATCATTTGAAAATCTCTTCTGTTTCTTTCTTAAACAAAGCATCATCAGAATCTGTTTTACATGTGTTCTTGATTGGGTCAAGGGGTGCAAACCTTGAATCCAATTTCCGGTTGTAGGGCTTTCATTGTATCCTGAAGGCGGTATTTCACATACACATTTGCAATCGCCAATTCGTTGGGAGGGTAGAAATATTTGTCTAAAAGAAATCATCCAGAGCCTTGAAAATTTTAGAGTACAACCAAAATCAGTTTCTGTTTTCATCTCCATTGCAGCCCAGTAATTTTCCAACATATCAGAGTTCTCAAGCTCACCTTCATGTGGGTATTTCGGTGGCTGTTATCTCTCGTTAGGAAGGATTAATTTTTTTTTTAACGTCTTTTCATTATTCTTTTATTTGACTTGTCCTGTTTGTCTGAATACCAAGGGCTGTAATTGGCTGCACAGACGAAGGAGTAGGAGGTATCCAGTTTCTTAACAATTACCCAATTACCATCTTCATGCAGGTGTTCCGCAGTCTTAAAGTCTGAAGACTCAGCGGAACCATGGAGAGAATAGTCTTCAGCGGCGGCTAAAGCTGCTAGAGATCCTCTGTTTCCCCTCACCAACAGAATGTAACCTGCGCAATCATAAGTTCAATTATACAAACCTCTGACGGGAACTATAAAAATTAACAAAAAACAAACTAACACAGAACGGAAGACAATTTGAATTAAAAACGAACTAGCTTAAAAATATTTTGTGCAAGGCTAAAGACAAAGTCAGAGAGAAACCTAAGATATTAAAAACACGGTGTCCATCGAGACATGTTTCCTCCTAGTCCTAGGAAACTGAATAGGGAAAAAAGGTTAGAAGGAACAAACTCTGGCGATAATGGCAGTTACGTACATGACACCCTAGCTCTACCATTCATTCATTTCAGACGATAACATCTGTCAACAAAAGTTAAGATGATATGCAAGAACTTCCAACTAAGAGCATTTTAGAAAAAGTAAAATGATCCCCAAGTTGCTTTTTGGCATCAACATACCTCAAAACTAGGTCAGAAAACATTAAAATATGGACATCCACACCATATTAACCACGTGCCACAAAATATCCATAAATGGAAAGGGTAAAATATCGACGTAATTGATAACAATTCATTGATACCTTCAAGAAGTTCAAAGTTTTCTAATTTTACAGACAACCACTTATGAAAACCCTATCGAAACGGTAAGGGAACGTAGTGAACCCAAGAGTTCAAAGATGTGTATATGCGCATATGGGTTTAACTTTGTAGAACCAATAGGATATGTCAGCACATACTTTGTATAGTTCAAAGATGCATTATAACATACTTTAGAACATACGGATATGTCAGCACACTACCAGGAAATGTAACAGACCAATAGGCATGTTAGATTATTTAGTTTATCCACAAGCTCTAATCATTCATAATTTCAAGTTGTGCAGGAAAAACAAGATGTGATTCATGTGGGTATGACAATGTTTTTCAACCAAAGTTCTTACACAAAGCTCTCATGGAAAAAATATTAAAAAAATGGTAGTCTTCTTCATTTAGACAAACTAAAAGATGATAGTTCTTGGCTATGGAGAAGTATTTACTCTGGGATAGAAATTGTTCAACAACATTGTATGTGGATAGTTCAATGTGGAACAGAAATAAACATCTGGCTAGATAATTGGATTATTGGATTTAATAGTCCACCTGTCCCAATCATGGGTCTTTCTAGCATTGTTACTTTTACTCTTGTGTGTGATATTTTTCTACCTAGTACTAGAGTTTGGAATAAGTAACTGATTCACTCTATTTTTAGTCATGAAACTGCTACTGCCATCCTTAGTATGAATATCCCTACAACTGGTGAAGACTATCTTATTTGGAAACCAGATAGGCAAGGTAATTTTTTTTGTAAAAAACGCTTATCATACTATTTGTGCTAGGCAAGTTAATGACACAATTAGTGGTGACCCTATTCCAAAAGAAGTTTGGAAGAATCTCTAGAAGACTAAAGTTCCTCACAGAGTGCAGCTTTTTTTTTTGGAAATTTTTAAAAGATATTGTTCTTGTCAGGGATAAAATAGCTAGATACAAAAATGATGTAGAGCCTCATTATGTGTTGTGCAATCATAGTGATGAAATTACTGGCCATCTGTTAATTGACTGTTCTTATGCTAAGGAAATATGGAATGCTTTGGATATTGATATTTCAATGGTTTGTCATAATTTTGGATCTTTTCAAGATTGGGTAATAACTTGGTTTTCTACAGGTAATAATGCAGAATATCAAGGGGATTATGGATTGACTTAAATGTAATTAGATTCATGTGTACCATCTGGTACATTTGGAAAGATATATGTAGCTTAATTTTTTAAGATGTTAAACCAAGTGTTCATAGCACAGTCATCAGAATTCAAAATTTGGTGCAGCAGTGTAATTTTGATGTTAGTTCTGTCACAATGAATAGGAACAATAATATGGCTATAAAGAAATGGATTCCACCAAAGGAAGGGTTCATTAAAATCAATATTGATGTGCTTCATATATTTTTAAAACAAGAAGAGGTAGTATTGGTCTAATTGCTCATGATTTTGCAGGAAAATCTTTAGGAGTTCAAGGATGGAACTTGGAGGAAGAGGTGGAAGCTGAGGTTGGACCTGAACACTTTGAATGTAAAGCTCTAGTCAAGGCAGTGGAGTGGATGGAAGATTATGGCTTCAATAAAGTTATTTTTGAGATGGATTGTGAGAATGTGGTGAAATCAATCTGCAAAGATGATTCTCTTGTTCACTAGTTCAATCATCACTTAATTATATCAGTTAAGAATAAATTTTTAAGTAAAAATTATTGTTTTTGTAAGACAGTTCATAGATAAGGCAATAGTGTGGCTCATGCTCTGGCTAGAAAGGCCAGGGTTGATAACCAAAAAATTTCTTTCTATTTAAATTACCGTCCTGACATTGTCATATGGGTAGAAGAAGATTACGTAAGACATTGCTCTGTTTAATCCATAACAATCTTTTAGTATTAAAAAAAAAAAAAAACCAGCAAGAACACTCCCAAACTCAGAAGCTATAAACCCTGATTTTACTGCACATGGAGAACAAGATACACTTCTGGTTTGATGGCTCAATTCAACACTCACCCCTGAAGTATTAGGTAAAGTTAGAGGATTAGACACAACAAAGGAAGTTTGGCCTACATTGGAGGAAGAATTTGCACCCAAAACAAAGGCCCACCAGATGCACCTCAAGAAATAACTCCATTCAATGAGCAAAGGTAACAAATCACTCAAAGCATATCTTAATGAAGCTAAATCGTAATTTGATCATCTTTCAGCATCTGGCTATGTTGTTAGTGCTGATGAGATGAAACAGTCATTTAGCAATGGTTTGAATCAGTCGTACGATCCAATTGTCACGACGCTAAGCACTGTTGAAGACATGGATATGAAGACCTTTTATGCACATCTATTCACATTTGATCTGAGACTATAGCAACATATTGTTGTGATTCAGCAGCCAATCGCCAATGTAGCAGTCTCAAACTATGCATCGTCATCCAGATCAGCGCCAAGACAGTCTAATCAATAACAGAAAGGTACCCATTCATCCAATAACTTTACTCAACATCGTCATGTTCAGCAGCAGTATCCGAAATCTCCAGATGTTCATAAATGCCAAATATGCAAGAAAGATAACCACCTAGATGACAAATGCTGGTTCCGTTACAAGCCCAGCAAAAATCAACCTAAGCCACTAGCTGCATATATTGCATTACCAGGTGGACCAAGTGGTAATCAGTGGGTTACAAACACAAGAGCAACTCATCATATGACTTCTGACATGAGAAATTTAACCATCCCTCATGAGTATGATGGTAATGAGATGGTACATGTTGGTAATGGTAATGCTCTAGTAATTGCTAATGTTGGTAATGCATCTTTTACATATAACTCTTGAGCTTTTCAGTTAAACAACATATATCATGTGCCAGACATAAAGACAAATTTACTGTCAGTAACTCAGTTCTGTAAAGTCAATGCGGTGTATTTTGAGTTTCACACTTCGTTTTTTCTTGTGAAGGACATACAAATGGGGACAACTCTGCTGCGAAGACTGAATAGGAATGGGCTGTATATTTTCGAAGGAGTTGACATGCTAGAAAAACCTATCCATCCACAGGGAAACATTTCATCTACCTACCTATTATGGCATAAAAGACTCTGCCATCCTATGTTGCGTACTGTTTCTCAAATTTGTCTTCAAAATTCACTTCATGTTTCCAATAAACAGTTTGATTACTGTCATTCTTGTCATCTTAGTAAAAGAAAGAAATTATCTTTTTCTTTAAGTGATACGGTTTATGACAAACCGTTGAGTCTTGTTGTTTCGGATATTTGGGTTTCACCTCAATTATCCAGGTCTGGTTTTAAATACTATGTACTTATAATGGATGTTTTCTCTCATTTTACATGGGTTTTTCCTATTGTACAGCATTCTGATGCTTTGCAAACATTTATCCTTTTCCAAAAACAAATAGAGAACATCACAGAGACCATAAAATCAAAGTTTTTCAGTCCGATAATACTTTGGAGTATAAGAAGTTCACAGCTTATCTCAATTCGTCAGGTATCTAACATCGGTTTTCATGCCCACATACATCTCCTCAAAATGGAATAGCTGAACGTCGTATTAGACATGTTACTGAATCTGGTTTAGCATTGCTTTTTCATGCTCATATGCAAAAGGAATTTTGGGTTGATGCCTTCACTACTGCGTGTTATCTAATCAATAGGTTACCCAAGTCCACCAAAGAAATCAAAATACTATTTGAACTCTTGTTTAACAAAAAACCAGATTACACATTCCTACGTGTTTTCGGATGTTTAGCTTATCCATGCCCCAGACAATACAATGCAAATAAACTAGAACCTAGATCACTTCCATGTGTTTTCATAGGTTTTAGTAATGCACATAAAGGATATTTATGTCTATACCGGCCAACTAATCTTCTATATGTCTCGCGACATGTAAAGTTTGAGGAGAGCACGTTCCCATTTTAGTCTCTCCAGCAAAAATATCTTTCCGTGTGTCGAGGTAATGTCCCTTCAAGCACAAGTGTTTTGCTTTCATCTCTTTTTTGTCGCACTCCTCTGACAGAAAATATGGAAGGTGTATTATTCCTATCACCAGTGCAGAGTCAGCAGCATCAACCAACCTTATCTGCACCGCAATATTCTCCATCCAACTCAGCGTTCTCTGATAATTCAACACGTCCACAAGGCACACTATCAGCTGCTATAACTCAGATAATCAACACACTGCTGAATCTTCGGTCCCCTCAACTCAGACTGAAGATGTAACTCATTCTATGATAACACTGGAAAAAGCAGGTATCACAAAGCCGATTAACAAGCTATGTTTGAATGCTTCCAAACACCCCCTACCCGATGAAGATTTTATGGAGACAACCTGCTACACGATAGCTTCTAAAAATTCAAAATGGAGGTCAGCAATGGACGTTGAAATCAATGCGCTTATTCGCAATGGTACGTACTACATGGTGAAGTATGAGAAAGGTATGAATGTGGTAGGCTGCAAATGGGTATATCGCGTGAAAAAAAATCCAGATGGGACTATTGAACGACATAAAGAACGCTTAGTGGCTAAGGGCTTCAACTGGAAAGAGGGTGTTGATTACGGCGAGGCATTTAATCCTGTTATCAAACCGTGCACTATTCAGCTAGTGCTATCTATTACAGTAATGAATGGTTGGCATCTTAAACAACTTGATGTTGAGAATGTATTTTTGCATGGAAATTTGTAAGAAGAAGTATATATGCAACAGCCGCCTGGTTATGTTGATTCCAATCACCCAAACTATGTCTGTAAATTGCACAAGTCTTTGTATGGACTTAAACAGGCTCCACGGGCCTGGTTTTCGAAACTCAGTAACTACTTGCTCCAACTAGGTTTCAAGGGTTCCATATATGACAGCTCCTTGTTTGTGTTACAGACTAAAGAATCCATTACGTACGTTTTGGTGTACGTTGATGATATAATAGTGACAGGTTCACATCCGGCTCAAATTCGAAAACTGATTGCTGATCTTGGTACTTCTTTTGGATTAAAAGACATGGGTGATTTATTATTCTTATTGGGAATATAGGTTCTCCGGAATGGCAATGAGCTGGTGCTCACCCAAAGAATGTATATAATAGATCTTTTGAAGCGCACAAAACTGGATGGTGTTAAACCTTTAAGTACTCCATTATCCCCTAATGTCAAGATCCAAAAGCATGGTACTAAGAGGTTTAGTGATGCAACTTTGTACCGCAGTGTTGTTGGGGCTCTTCAATACTTGCACTTGACAAGGCCGGGTATCTCAGTGGCAGTAAACAAGGTATGTCAGTACATGCATGATACTTTCATAGAACACTAGTAATTGGTGAAGACGATCATCCAATATTTTAAGAGTACTGTTAACTTTGTTTTGCATTTGAAGAATACAAAAGATTTTACACTTTAGGCATACTCTGATGCAGACTGGGCTGGCAGCTTAGACGACAGATGTTCAACTAGTGGGTATTGCGTATACTTTGGTGGAAATATTATCTCTTGGAGTGCCAGAAAACAAAAAACAATGTCTAAGTCGAGTAAAAAAGCTGAGTACAGAAGGGTAGCTATTGCAACCTCAGAACTAATATGGATACAATCTCTTCTAAAGGAGTTAGGGGTTCTACATTCAACTCCCATCTTATGGTCTGACAACTTGGGTGCGACATATCTTACATCCAATCCGGTGTTCCATGCAAGGACGAAGCATATAGAGATCGACTATCATTTTGTCAGGGAGAGGGTAGCAGCTAAGCAGCTTCAAGTGCGGTTCATCAGCTCCCGTGATCAGTTGGCAGATGTATTTACGAAGGGTCTTTCGGCTCCAAGATTTCATATTATACGCGGCAAGTTTCGCATCCGTCAACTCAAGTACAAATTGAGGGGAGGTGTTAAGGATAACTGAGTCATGACACGATAAGACCCACAGCTAATAGTCAGCAGACCGAGTATTCTGGCAGAGTCTCATGGCTATGTTTAAGTTCAGTTTTTCATAATACTTTGAATTTGTTATAACCCTCTGTAACAATCCCTAATGTATCTCTCTCAGTATAAATAAAGTTTTTAACCACAGGGACACTGTGGAAGTCATTCCCCCAAAACATATATTTCTAACTGGAACGATGTGTACAGCAGGTGTGAAGTTGTTACCATGGAGTGGTTAGTTCAAGAAGTACCCAATATTCAATGTTTCGTGCCTACCACTTACAACTTCTTATGGGCTATTGTTTCCTTCCCCTCCTGTCTCTAGTTTCTATTTTTCAATATACTAGGGAGACTGCACCCCTCTGCAACCATTTCCTGGCCTATCCCTGACCATTTAGTTTTAGTCCCTCTTCAGTCTTCTCATTGTCAGTTCCGAGAACATTAATTTTGCTTATCATCTTGCGTTTCTTTTTAGTTTCTAGGTTAAAACTTAAAACACCAGTGATAGAGTTGACAGATTCATATAACTATAGATTATCCAAGGTAAAACTTTTCATTAGCCCATTAGTATGACTTTTATACCAATTTTATTGTTATGTTGCGTTTTTTTCTTCTTTTAAACTTTTGCATCCTCTTCTGTTTCGTTAGTGCTTAGAAATCAAATTCAACGGTGAAATTTACTTCCACACCATCACAATTTGATCCATCCAGCCCAGCCCATGTTGTTTCCAAATATTCTAAAACTTGGTCCAGGCGTACGTAAATTAAAAATTAGCCCAAATATCAAAATCTATTACATAATATTTCCCCCCTTTTCTTTTCTTTTCACAAATATTTGACATTTTAATTGTTCTGATATATCGGTTTTTAATTTCATGAATTGATTTGAAAATCGTACAAATATATAGAAGTAATATTTTAAAAATTCAAAAATTCGGGCGGCCTTCGGCCGCATTTCAGATAATAATATTTATTTTTATTATATATGTTGTCTTCGCAATTTTAAATATTGTCACTGAGCTGGACCTTACTATACAAAAAATGATAAGCATCATGCAGTGCTTTTATCATTGTGTTTATATTTGAGGCATTTAGATTGCTATAATCTTGGTGTACGAAAAAAAAATTTTAGCCCATCCGAACACAAATTCCTGGTTCCGTCGCTGGAAATGGGTATTCAAGGGATTTAGGTCTTAATACTAGGCCCGAGGAGGGGATTGTTCCGATCTTTTTATTATTCTTGTTATGGCTGTTGTTTTCCCAAGGAGGCCCTATCTTTGTAGTAGGCTGCACAGATGAAGGAGGACAATCACCCATTTACCATCTTCATGCATGTTTTTCGCAACCTTAAAAGTCTGAATACTCAGTAAAACAATCGAGAGAATAGTCTTCAGCGGCGTTTAAAGCTACTAGAGGTTTTCTGTTTCCTCTCACCAAAAGAACGGAACCTGTGTAATTATAAGTTCAGTTATACAAACCTATGACATGCATTCTAAAATTAACAAGAAACTAACAAACACAACATACGAGAATTTGAAATAAATAAAAAACTACCGCAAAAATGATTTGATGTCCAAGGCATAAACATAAAACTCAGAGACAAGCAACAAAATTTCCTTCTCAGAGTAGATGAAATATGAGTTTAAGGCATCTAATAGCACGATGTCCATCTAGACCAGTAAACTGAACAGTTGAAAGAAAAGGTTGCAAAGAATATGGCCACTCTCGGTTATTACTACTACCACCTCAGTCACACTACAAATTCGAACAGCAATAGACGGATATAATGGTCTAAGGAAGTGGACCATATTTAAACTCCAACAGAGCAGTGGTATGAATCCAAAAATTCTCTTCCGCAAACAAAGTGAATCAAGCTCTTCTTTGGTTTTCACTACCTTGCTTTCTTTTATGGTAAATTGACGAAATTTGGTGATGGTAAATTGATTGCCCAGAGGAACACATACTATCTAGCTCTGGCCAAAACTGAGCTCAAGTCCCAAACAAACAAATCAACACACAATTCTTTATATTTTAGATTAACATGTAAATTATTTAAGCACAAGTCCTACTGTTTCATAGGATTTAAATGACGGAACACAAGTCCAAGGTTAAGGTTATGCTTTGGAATTAGTAAACACTTATGTTCATCAATTTCAGAATTCAAATAGCTAAACGAAACTGCATGATCCCAATGATACTAAATCTTGGAATAATGTCGAATAGATAAACGAAACAATAACCTGATTTATCAATTTCCATTCAGAATTCAAAGCTACTTTAACAGTACCCGACATAAAATCAAACTCTAACTTATCAATGATACTAATGTAGCAAGATCAAAGACAACAGGCACACAAAGCTTAAGGAAGTAATCAACTAAAAAGGAGAATGAAGAAGAATCACCTTCCAAACTGGAAATTGAAATTTGCATATTGTGGAACTCAACTTGTTTGATTCAGCTGCTCTAGTAGATGGATTCATCATCCTAAAAAACGCCTCCATAGACGTTGATGTTGTAGTTGATATGGGTAAGTTTTGGTGATGCTTTCTTGACAGATACGTTTAGATATGTTGTAATTCACCTACTTATCGAATTCAGAGGAGAACAAGTCACAAACACCAAGGATTACGACTAAGTGTACCACTAACCAAACTCATGAAAACCCCATTTCCGACTCCGCTCTCACCAATTGATTATCAAAATTAACACAGATTCCTTTTTCCTTTTCATTTTCTTCTTCTTCCTGAGATTCTTAGATTTAGTGACTTCAATTCTCTTCTTCATTTTTCTTGATCCGGAAATAAATCGGCTCTGGATGGCAGCGCTTTTTCATTTCACTATGCTGGAGACAAAGTGAGATCTCTTATCATTTTGGGGGTGGAATGGAATAAATTAGGTTTAGGTTTCTAGGATATTTACACCCCAAACTTCAGCAATATGCCCGCATTTGATGCACCTGCAGCAGGGTCTAGATGGATAAATCCAGTACCCGAGAGGAAAAATAAGAATATTGAAAAAGGGACAAAAGAAAGGTTCTTCCCATGGCTGGTAGCGCAACAAGTTCAAGTTGTACTCTCCGGAAGGACATTTCCACATTATTCACCAGTTCACCTCGGAAGTTTCTTCCGGTGGGTAGCTTCCGGTCACCAATTAAGACTTGGGTTAACATTTGGAAAGCTGCCGGTTCTTAATCAATACTTGCCTGGCTTGCACCATTTTCGCTCCTAAATATGGTTTTGGTCAAGTCCAATCCCACCTATTGACCTACAAAATGCCTATGGAAATGAGGGCACAATGCAGAGAAAAATGCAAATGTCTCTCCCTTTGTTAACGAATGGAAGAAAAGATAGCATTTTTTTTTTTTTGGTTTACAGACAGCTCCAATTTACAATACAAAGGGCACACATTTCTTTATCCTTTTGTTCTTCTTCTTCTTGTGATTCTTAGATTTAGTACCTTCAATTCTCACAATACTTTCTTCGATTTCTTCTTTTCTCTTCATCTTTCCTTGATCTAGAAATCGCCGTCTGGACTCTTGGAGCCTTTTCATTTTCGGTGCTATGTTGGAGAGAGAAAAGAGTTTGTGATCTCAATTTGGATTTGGAATGAGATATAATTAGGTTTAGGTTTTTAGGATACTTACACCCCAAATTTTTCAAGCTTGGTAAAGGGGCGGCATAAAATGGTAGAGGGGCGGTAAACTAATAAGACAAAAAAGGTCATTAGAAGTAAATTCAAGTGCCCCTTATCAATGAGTATATGGAAATGACTAATTAACCCTTATTGTTAATAATCAAGTTTAGTAATGGTAATCAAGATTAGTGTTGATAATTAATTTTCACTTATTATAACTCTAAAATCAGAAAAAAAATTAGAGGAGAAGAAAAAGAAAACTTATGTGATATTTGTGAAACCCTATATTTTGATTCACTCAACTAAAATGAGTGATTCCAGTGACCCGATATACTTCTAAATTAGTTCCAATTAGCTTTTTCTCGCTCAAAATTATCTAAATTACATAACAAAATCAAAACTTTTGAATTTTCAGAAGAACTTACGGTTGCAATTTTGCTCGTGACCAACCGTAACTCTTAGTTACGGTTCGTAAGTTATCGAATACCAACTGTAACTGGTTAAATTTGTGGAAGATCCAATCGTAAAACAAGTTATGGTTGGTAATTTTATTTAGTTACCAACCGTAACTAAATTACGGTTGGTAACTAATGAATAGAAACCAATCGTAACTAACGTACGGTTGGTAAGTCATCTTAACTTTTGAACCGTACATAACTATTTGATAAGTTGTTAATATTCAGGATGATTTACGGATGGTTAGTTTAATTGGGTTTCAAACCGTAACTAAATTACGGTTGATAGATATGATGCAAATAAAAACCGTAACTGAACATATTCTCAAAACTAAGAACTCACGGTTGGTATTTGAGTTTAAACCAACCGTAACATCAACCCAATCTACAGTTACGTTCGTATTTGAGTTATTACCAACCGTAACTAGCATAAACCCAGAAATTTCAATTTCAATTTTCATTCAAAACCCTAATTTTTGATACAAAATTAACTTAAATCCAACACAATAAACTAAACCCTAACTGGGTTTTTCCAAACAATTTTCAAATCGCCGATTAATCGAAGACGATGACATTTTCGGTTTCAATGGAGGTTAGGGTTGATGGAGGAGAAGAGAAGATGAAAAAAAAAACTGATTTGATTTTGGTTAATTAAAAAAAATAGATTTGATTTTGGTTAATTTAAGGTGAAAGGGGTCTTTAGTCAAGAGTTCTCAAGATCACATTCTAGTCTAAATGCATGTGAATCCAGGTCTTTAGTCAAGTTCTCAAGTTCACTAAAAAAATTGATTTGATTTTGGTTAATTTAAGGTGAAAGGGGTCTTGAGAACTCTGTCTTTAATCAAAGACCAGACTATAACCAAAATCCAGGTCATATTTAGTCTTTAGTCTGGTCTTTAGTCTGGCGTAATTTAAGACTACGCCTGATGGAACGGGGTGTTGGGTTTGCGCCTGATGACAGAGTAGTGTTCGGGGCGTAGTTTAAGACTACGCCTGATGGAGAGTAGTGTTCGGATTCCGCCTGATGATGGGGCATAACTCAAAGTTACGCCCCATAACAAAAAAAAAATAGAAAAAAAAATGGGGCGTAGTTTTAAACTACGCCTGATCTCCCGACCAAATTTTTACTCCTGCACCGTAGTGTCACAACACAGAGTAAACCAAAATTTTTGAATTTTTTTTAGTCTTTGGTCTTTCGTTTTAGTCTGATGACTGAAGTTGCTCTCATTAATTAATAAACTAGTACTCATTCCAAGATCGAGTGTAAAATTAAAATGCTAATATCTTTATTCTGGAATTTTTTGTCAACTTACGGTTAGAATTTCCTAACCGTAAACGACATCTACGACTGGGAATTTTAATTTTCCCAACCGTATTTCTAATTTACGGTTAAGAAATCGTAACCGAAAACCCAACCTCTGTTTCTTTTTCTTTTTGTAATTATCCGAATTGCTTACGGTTGGGATTTCCTAACCGTAAGGAAATCCTATTTTCTAAGACGTAAAGTATGATTAACGGGTGGGAAATTAAGGACTCCCAACCGTAAACAGTTTCAGAAATTTATTTTTCTAAACTCTAATTTAATCGAATCGAATCATTTTGACAATCAAAAGCAAAGATAAAAGGTGTGTTTTCTTAGTTTTTCATTTTTATGACGTCATGATGCGACAGAGTATTTGGATGTAAAGGGATGTGCCCATCATTTCATCGAGTGCATACCACACCCATATAAAACACAGATGTGGGTCAGCCATTTCGGTCAGTCAAGCACGACCAGCCTTTAGATTCAAATTAACAAAACTTGAAATCAAGGCAATAAACATCCCTTATAGATGCTATAGCGGCAATCCCTTATAAACTTTGCCGCCTCCTCTGGATGTAGAGAAAGTAGAGAGCAACCCCGAAACCCTTAAATCAAAACATCAACAACAATTCCTTCGTTCTATCAGGTTATCATCAACGGAATAACTACAATGAAATCATGGCAGAAGGAAGTTGTAGTTCAATAAAAGCATCATCAGCATAATGATTTCTCCTCTCAAAACCTAAGTCTCTGTCTTCTAAATCATTAGCTAGTATGTCTGTTGTTATCTGTTGTTTCTTTTCCATATCTGTTTGTTTGGTAGTATTCGTAGAGTGTAATTTGTAAAATCACTTTACATCTAAAATGTATTTGTAGAATGTAATTTGTAAGAGCGCTGTATTTATAAATAAAATTAAATTTGCATAGAAAGGGTTCTCTTGATTTCTTTGATGTGTTTATTTATGGATTAAGTTGATTTAAGATAAGGAAGAATAACCTTCACAACTTCTGGACTCCTCTAAGGTTGCAATTATGCATTCTAGTAGCTCAATATATTCATTTATTATTGAAGGTCAGATAGCTAATTTCATACACAATATTTGTTAGAACATGTAATTTGTAATATCTAGAATGATCTAGGCAAGTAATAAAAAAAATTAAGAAGATAATACTCTAGAATATACTAGAGTTGCCAAAGTCGGTCAAGACCTGACTAACTCAGTTAAAGACTTGGCTAGAATTTGTTAGGAAAATTAATAAGGTCAAATGAATGTTCTAGATAAGAAAAATCTAGAGATAACTAGATAGCATACGGTTGTAAAAAAGGGATGTACTTTAACATAATGCTGTAAAAGAGATTTCTAGAATGGAAAACTCTAGATAAGCCTAGATATACTATGGTCGGTTCCTGTAGCCTATAAATAGGCATTAGCATCAACATTTGTATTCAAGCAAGCAAGTAAGCAACAAATCAATACAAGAAAAATTTCATAAACTAAGTTCTTACTTCCACCTTCACTACTAGAGTTCCAGGAGCTCTATACGAGCAGCACCACTATGCTCGTATACCTCCGCAAATATTACTCGCATGTTCCAAACACTTCATAAAAATATAAAATTCTAACATGGTATCAGAGCTCCAAAACATTTAAATTTTAAACATGGTATAATCATCCACGAATAAGAGAAAATATCTCATGTTGTTGAGTGAGGTTGTTCTTGTCGGACCGCAGATATCAGCGTGCACCAATTCGAGGGGCCTTCTTGCTCTCCACGATTTTTTTGTGAACGGAAGTCTATGAAACTTCCCAAGAATACAACCTTCACATACTTTATCTCCACCGCTGATATTAGGAAGACCAATTACCATGTTCTTTGATTTTATAACCTTTAAGGATCTATAGTTGAGATGCCCGTATCTCAAATTCCATAACTTGCATTCATCTATATGATCGGTACTCATTGCACAATTTCCAATTGATGGCATAGAGAGGGGAAAGACAAAATTTTCTGTCATTTTTACTTTTGCCACCAATTGCTTATTAATTTTATCATAAATTGTGCATTCTCCGTCTTCAAAATGTAGTGAGCACCCTTTTCATATGAGTTGTCCAACACTTAATAAATTTTGAGCTAGGCCAGGAACATAAAGAACATCAGATATGTATCGAGTTTTACCTGACCTTGTACGTACGAATATGACTCCTCTTCCTTCAACATTCTGATACTTTCCATCTCCGAGTTTGACTGGTGGAATCTCTTGCTCCTCCAACTTCACGAAATATTCTTTATTTCCTGTCATATGTCTATTGCATCCACTGTCGACGTACCATATACCTTGCGCATCTTGTTGCGAGGTGAGGCAGGAATAAAATACTTGATTTTGAGAATATTTTTTCTCGGAATAGTTGGCTTTATTATTTTTAAACCAACAATCCTTTTCCATGTGATTTAATTTATCACACTTTGTGCACTTGTATCTGCAATTTTCAGTTGGATGGCCATGTTAGAATTTAAATGTTTTGGAGCTCTGATACCATGTTAGAATTTTATATTTTTATGAAGTGTTTGGAACATGCGAGTAATATTTGCGGAGGTATACGAGCATAGTGGTGCTGCTCGTATAGAGCTCCTGGAACTCTAGTAGTGAAGGTGGAAGCAAGAACTTAGTTTATGAAATTTTTCTTGTATTGATTTGTTTCTTCCTTGCTTGCTTGAATGCCTATTTATAGGCTACAATAACTAGGCTTATCTAGAGTTTTCCATTCTAGAAAACCTTTTTACAGCATTATGTTAAAGTACATCCCTTTTTTACAACCGTATGCTATCTAGTTATCTCTAGATTTTTCTTATCTAGAACATTCATTTGACCTTATTAATTTTCCTAACAAATTCTAGCCAAGTCTTTAACTTAGTTAGTCAGTTCTTGACGACTTTGGCAACTCTAGTATATTCTAGAGTATTATCTTCTTAATTTTTTTTATTACTTGCCTACATCATTCTAGACATTACAAATTACATGTTCTAACACCCCCTCTTAATTTTTAATGGTCTGGAATTTCAATTTCACCCAATTTCGGCATTTTCCCTTAGTTGTTCATGCTCGTCCTTCCCTGATTGTCTTGAAGTCACGTCGAAATCATCTCATCTTAATTTCGCCGTTTACACATCTCCGTAGCTTTTGTACTTCTTCTTTAACTTTAGGTGGCTTGGTGGATAGAAGCTTGATCATCGTAGATTCAGAAGCTCTATTTTGTGTCGGATTTCTCCTTCTCCTTCACGGCTTAGACCGAACTTTGACCGTCTTAAATTCAGAGGCTTTGTCTTCTGTTGATATTCCTCGCCTTTCACGAAACTTAACCATTGTAGGTTCAGAGGTTCCGCCCACTCAACTTTGTGAGTAGAATATTTTTACAGGATGGCTCCTTTTTTGCCATCTCTGTTATTTGAGGAAGCATTCTTTGATGCTCTCTTCCCTCAAATTTTTCTTTAGAAATGCACTCTTGTGTGCATCTCTTTGCGAGGATGGAAAATTCTATTTTTTATCTTTTATCTTTTTATATTTTAACGGAGGAAGGAGATTTCACTTGAACCGAAATTTTATAGGAAATATTTTATAGGAAATTTTGGTGTACCTCTTGGGCTATCACTCTTACTGGGCAATCACTTGACTTGCTCTTAAACTAACTAACTTGATTTGCTTACTTTCCCCTTTTTTTTATTTTTAGGTGTACAGAGACATTTTCATTTCTTAGGACTACTTTAACTCACTGAATTTCACGAGATGCTACCATTTTTTTTTTTGTTCTTTTCACATTTTCCTAAACTTAGAATTGGGTGATAACTCGTTTTCTATTGGGGGTTGTAAAACAAGTAGGGAACTTGGATAGTTGAGACGTACCTTGCGTCTTCTCATCTTCTTTGAACTTCATTTGTGCGGAATTATCACCTTCAACGACCGAACCCGCTCTGATACCATGTTTAAAATTTGTTGGCGCAATGCGGAAGTATGGTGGGTTTATGAAAATGGTTTAGGAAATGAATTTAAGAAAAGAAGTTGGTTTAAGAAAAGAGGAGGCTTTCATTATTTTTGGAAATGAAAATGTTTACAAAGGCTCTTTGATTTTTTCTATAACTCTCACTCTTTACTACTTGGTTGCTCACTTGGTTTTTGGATGATCCCAAATGAACACACCCATTGCCTATTTATAGGCATAACTAACCGACCAACTTATATTCTAGATAGTTCTTTACATCTCTAGATTTATCTATGAGTTCGGACTTTAAGAACTCACTGGATATTTGACCGAAAATGAAAGAGTAGTCTAGAGATAGAAATTTCTAGACCATGACCGACTATGCTAGAAGAAAAAGACTCTAGAGAATTATGGACTAGTCTAAGCTTCCTTGTGTACGGACTAGCCTAGGTCTTTCTAGACTTTCCTTTGTCTAGAAAATTATTTACTCTTCCTTTGACTAATCTAGATTTTTCTAGATTTATTTAATCACAAATTACCAATATTTTTAACAATATTGACACTTTCCAAAAAAAAAAAAAAGATCCTACCATTTGAAACCCTCTTCGTGAATAATCAAGGGAATCAAAACATGGTCATATTTCCCTTGACCTCTGAAAGCAAGTATTTTGCATCCTTCTGAAACTATTTTCAATGAACCATTACTCTTTTTCATAATCGTATTGCTAGCTGATCCTTTTAATATTCTTAGTTACCCAGATTCTGATGATAGTAGGTGGAATGTAGGGGATCAATTTACTATTTCAAATTGCTAAATGGTTTTCTTACTTTCCCATGCAAGCAGCTTTGGTATTGGACCCTTTGCTATAACAGGGAACCAACATTGGATTCTTTGCAGAGAGCTGGGAGAATTACTACTAGCAATTGCTTGTTTGCATTAAGTAAATTATAAGAATAACTACTAGCAAATTATCTTTAATTCCCTAGGAGTCTTTAATACCCATGTTTGTTTGCATTAAGCATCTTTGTCAGTTCAGGACATCTTTGTTTGATTGTATTATCCAAATTATCTAGAGATCATAGGTATGGATTTCATATGGGTATCCAAATTATCTAACACAATAATTTTTTTTCTTCTTTTCTTCTTCTTCTTGTTATTCTTAAAATTACAAATCATCTCTTTCTCTCTCTGGATCTCTAGCACCAAAATAACCTCACACACCTCACACCATGAATTGAATTTTGTGTAAATTTGACTCCTTTTCCGCTTGGAAATGAAATGAGATAAGTTTAAGGATTTCAGGGTTTTAGGTTGATGGACGAGTGGTATGGGCGGATGACCCTTGGAAAGGAAAGCAAGGCCTAACTGGGCCGTCTGAGCTCATAATTGACCGTTTTACTCTGGCTTGCTAGTTATCTAACTTATTCTGTGCTATCTTGATGCCCCAGAAGGGACGGGTGTCTATCGTGAGTTTCTCAATGAGTTTCAGGCATGATAGAATCCAAGAGCTCTACTATTACCATGTGTTGTTTCAGTAGAGAAATCTCAGTTTCCATAGTATTTTTTTAGTGAAAGTAGTCAGGTTCAGGTATGATTACAAAAAATAAAACAAAATAAAGTTACTGAAATGATTTTTACTGTACATTCAGGCATGATAGTTTCTCAATGAGTTTCAGGCATGATAGAATCCAAGAGTTTTACTGTACATTCTCAAACCAATGATGGTCCAAAAAAAAAAAAAAACAACTATGGTCCAAAGATGAACAGAACTATAAGTTTTCTCAGTTGTATTCGCATGTTGATTGTACCAACTACCAACACCAAATTTCCAGTGTAAGGTTGAATTCAATTGCTCACAAATATCTCGCAGCATCAGAAAACACACATGCCTATTTTGGGACCCAAACCAGTACCAGAAAGAAGATGAGATTTGTTAAATTAACACCAACAGAATCAAAGAAAATCAGATATTACGACACGACATGGATTACAACATGGTCAAATAAGCACCTATTGCACACACAAAACGAATTATAGATTACATTGACTGCAATTGATATTTCTCTACAAAAATATGTGCAGCATAAGGAAAAAGACAATCCAGATTGGGAACGATGTGTACAGCCGGTGTGAAGGTGTTGCCATGTGGTGGTTAGTTCAAGAGGTACCCAATCTTTCGTGCCCACCACTTACCACGGAGAAAATAGTCTTTAGCGGCAGGTACCGCAAGTTGAAGTCTCCTATTTCCTCTCACCGTGAGAACGGAACCTGGGTAATCATAAATCCAGTTATGCAAACCTCTGGCGGGAACTCCAAAAATAAATGAAAAATAAACTAACACGTAACAGACAAATAAAGTCAGCAATACTTATAACACCTCTTCTTTGAGGTCCAAATCTGGTGATAATGGATCCTCCACCTACAAGTCAATTAGAATAAAATCAGGTTCCACCAATAACAAATATCACTTATTTTGAACAGAAATGTGGTCAGAAACCATCAACAAGTGAACTGAAAACATATCCGTAACTAAGAGCGTTTCATAGAAAGCAAAATGGTCACAGGTTGCTTTTTAGCATGGGGCATGGACATACCTCAAAACTAGGTCAGAAAACTTGAAAATATGAACATCCAAACCATATTAACCAGGTGAAAAAAAATATCCATAAATGGCAAGGGTAATTGAGTGTCTTTAGATCTACAAATAGTTCACAGATACAGAGATACCTTCTTCAATTCTCACGTTTAAATTTATTTGATTCACAGACCACCACCAATGAAAATCCCATGGAAACTGCAAGGGAATGTAGTGCACCAAGAGTTCATAGATGTGTATATGAACAGATGGGTTTATCTTGGTAGAACCATAACATTATATCAGACAAATGTAATATTAATAAACCAATAGAAATAGGTGTGTTAGACTATTCAGTTTATCCAACATTCCTCAAGTTGGGATCTAATCCCTCATAATTCCAATTTGTGCAAGAAAAACAAGATGTGATTCATGTGGATATGATTAGTTTATCCAACATTACTCAACACATCATTCTTCGAGTTTGTTTCAGTAAACTTTCTCCTGGTATTCAATTTTAAATTAAAAAACCGAGAACAAGGAATTTTAAAGTAAAATGTCCAAAATATCAACTAGCATAGTCATAGTTCACAGATACCATCATCCTCAAGTTTTTTTTTTTTTTTTTAATTTACAGACCACCAAAACCCCATGCAAACAGTTAGGGAATGTATTGAACACAGGAGTTCAAAAAAATTTATATGCACAGATGGGTTTAACTTGGTAGAACCATAACATTATATCAGACATTAGAACACACGGATAACTAAGCACACTATCAGGAAATGTAATAGACCAATAGCAATAAGTGTGTTAGACTATTCAGTTTATCGTCTACAAGTTGGGATCTAATCCCTCATAATTTCAAGTTGTTCAAGAAAAACCAGATGTGATTCATGTGGGTATGACTTTGTTCTTACAGAAAGCTCTTGTAGAAAAATTATGAACATTAAAGTAACATTAGCGTAAGATGTTTACCTGCATTAAGCATCATTGTCAACATACTACATGTTTGTTTTGTTCTTATACTTATAAATATATAGCGCTTCTGGTTTAGCATTAGCCTCAATGACTTGTTCTTAAAGCCCCTTTTATGATGAGGACCCGTAACCTTTAGTTACATTTCTTCATGTATGTGTATAATTAGCTTCTCCGTGAACCTACATCTACATTATAAAAAAATATAAAAGACGTATACATAATGATTATGTAGTTAATTTATACTTTTATCAAGAACTTAGAACCCTTGATAATATTTTCGGAGATATACGAGCATCGTGGTGTTGCTTGTATAGAGCTCCTAGAGCTCTAGTATTGAAGGTGGAAGCAAGTCTTTGGTGGTTTCTTAAACTTTCTCTTTTAATATTGAAATGATTCTTACTTGCTAGCTTTAATTACAATTGATGTAGAACTTGCCTATTTATACTAGTTATCTAAGCCTCCAAGTGACCAACTCCAAATTGAGTTCTACTTCCTTAACCTACAAACTAGACCAACATTTTATCACATGTTTTACATTATGGTATTTGACCAACCTCTCTTGATCATTCTAGATACTTTGAACTCTACCTAACTATAGACTTCTTTAAACCTTGTTCACATTAGTTCATATTAGACATTACAAATTAGGTAATTTCAACACTCCCTCGTAATTTGTAATGGCTCTATTTTATCCTCACCCAATCTTCGTTTGCTGCTCTTAGCTCCTCATGCTTGCTTTGCTCGCGGCAAACATTTCCTATGACAAGTTTTTTACGTTGGGTTTTTTAGATATGAACTTAACCAATAGTGGTTCAAAGATTCCACCATAGTTTAGGGACGTTTCGGTCCTCTTCGTAGTTTAAGGACATTACGGTTCCCTTCATAGATTTTGGACATTTCAGTCCTCTTCGTAGTTTAGGGACATTTCGGTCCTCTTCGGAAGTTTAAGGACATTACGGCCCCCTTCGTAGTTTAAGGACATTACGGTCTCATCTTTGATTTCTTGGGTAGAATACTTATGTACTCCTTAGAATTTAACCCATTTTTATTCTGATCAATTATTAGGAAGTGACCCTTTCTTCTTCTTTTTTTTATCTTGTTTTCTTTTTTTTCTTCATGGAGATCTTTTTTTTTTTTTTTTTCTCTCTCTCGAAACCGAGTAGGTCGTCTCATTGAGGCTCTCTTCCAAGAATATGAGGAGGTGATCATTTGATGCTCTCTTCCCTCAATATATGGAGGCATTCGTTGTTGATGTTTTCTCGATATCGGCTTCTAAAACTCTTGAACAATTGTGGGGGAAATTCTTGGTGCACTCTTCCCAAAATTGTCTTTAAAACTTTGTAAACAATTGAGGAGGCAAATTATTGCTCTCTTCCCTCAAACTTGTTTTCTGGTCACTTATCATAAAGTGATTTTTTTTTTCTTCTCTTCTTTTTGGTTTTTTTTTCACATGGAGGCGTTTTTGCTCTTGTGAAGGTAGGATTTTTTTTTTTGTTTTTCCCTTAAACTTCATATCTTCTCAACTCGAAAGCTTTGACACCCATCAATTCGTAGCGGAAACTTTTACGTCTATTTTGGATCGAACGTGCTCTGATACCAAGTTAATTTATACTTTTATCAAGAACTTAGAACCCTTGATAATATTTTCGGAGATATACGAGCATCATGGTGTTGCTCGTATAGAGATCCTAGAGCTCTAGTATTGAAGGTGGAAGCAAGTCTTTGGTGGTTTCTTAAACTTTCTCTTTTAATATTGAAATGATTCTTACTTGCTTGCTTTAATTACAATTGATGTAGAACTTGCCTATTTATACTAGTTATCTAAGCCTCCAAGTGACCAACTCCAAATTGAGTTCTACTTCCTTAACCGACAAACTAGACCAACATTTTATCACATGTTTTACATTATGGTATTTGACCAACCTCTCTTGATCATTCTAGATACTTTGAACTCTACCTAACTATAGACTTCTTTAAACCTTGTTCACATTAGTTCATATTAGACATTACAAATTAGGTAATTTCAACATATGTTACTCAAAAGTCAGAACCTCAACCAGCCATATCCTAAATAGAGATATTAGTAGCTTAAAGAAACCAGATCAAGTTAGCGTGTAACTAACTGTTTCACACATGTTGTAACAAGATCAAGACAACATACATCCAAAAAGCTAAGACAACCAATTTAGCAATCAACTAAGAGCAGAATGTATCTAAGGTCCAATGCAAATCAAATAACTACAGCTCTTAAATATAAAGAAAAATCGCCTTATATTGAAACTACGTAAATAATCATTAATCGACATGTTCATCAAGTTGCCACTGACACCATTGACAAACTCAAACAGGAATTTTTCTGTTTTTGTGGTGAAACATTTAATAACATTGCAAAGAACTTTTAATATGATTAATTACAACAGTATCATTCACATATCATATATTTCATTTTGAAAGATCGTTTACTTGTTCACACATGCTCTAATAAGATCATGACTAGCAACATGAGTACAACGAACAAATCCTCTGTGAATCCTTATGAAAACCCCATTTCCGAGTCTGCTCATACCAATTATCCATCCAACTCAAACCAATTGTTTTTTCTTCTTTTCTTCTTGTGATTCGGTAACAACAACTTAGATTTAATAAATTTCCTTTTTCTTATTACGACACCTGCTTCTTCATCTTGTTTCTTCATCTTCTTCTTCCTATCCTTTTTCAATCTACAGATCGTCTCTCTCAAAGCTTTTTCATCTAACAACCTTCAGGCGGCGTAAATTGCAGATCTCACAAGGATTTCATTTGGGTCTGGAATAAGAATCTAGTCCCATAGTTTAAAGGCAGGTTAGGGTTGTGAAATTATTACACCCACAATTTTTACTATGTTACTCTCGTTTTAATATTACCATTGCCTACTGGATAAGGGAAACTCCAATCTATGGTAAAACTAGGACGAGGCCGGCAATACTTACCTGGCTTGCACCATTTTCGCTCCTATAGTATTGGGGTGTATGTAATGGTTACAGATTCTACCAACGCAAATGCAATGAAAAACAAGGATTATCTATCTATCGATTGTATCTAATGCAATGGATACAAATTTATAGCAAAAATTAGACAAGTTCACCATTCCACTTGTGTTCTTTTAATCGATTGTTTATTGTTCAACTGATTATTTATTTTTATTTTTTTATCAACTTCAAAGATTAGCTCAAGTCAGAAGTTTCTCCCAAGTGGCGGTGAGTAGATTCCGGTCACCTAAAATCATCAGATGCCTTGTGACAAAATAATCAAGGATTTGTTAGTCCTGTAAGTAGTTTGGGGAATTAAGCGGCGGGTTCTTAACCACCACATGCCGTGATTCTAAAATCAATCGACTGAAAAAAATAAGTATTCGATAAATATCTGTCAGTTTGATTTATTAGTTTGAATCATTTGCAGCCAATAAACCCACTTGGAATGGAAGATACATATTATTAGTTTGAAGTTGTCTGATTAATCCATTTCATTTGCTGCCAATGATTGATTTTTAAAACAGAGACTAACCAATACAATCAGAAAAGGGATAAAATTACTAGCTAAAGAAATTACTTATTTATACTATTCAATTTACAGGTCATGTCATTGAAGAACTACTTCTAACTTAAACGCTTCTATCACTTCTAATATCCATCCATGTATGCCCCAATAACAACATATCTAAAGAGCTGCTGCTTCTCTGCATCTTCCCATAATAACCATAATTGATGCTTCCTCATCAAAGTGCAAACAATCAAAGTGCTAAACATGTTCTAGCAAGATCAAGACAACAAGCACGTAAAGCTTAATGAGGTAATCAATTAAAAGGAAGAATGAAGAAGAATCACCTTACAATGAAATTGAAATTTGTATATCCTTGGTGGTTCCCAATTCCTCTCCATATTTCAAATTTCTAAATTTCTCTGCTAGATGGATTCCTCATCCTAAAAATGCCTCGATGATGTTGTTTTGCTTTCATATGGATTGTGGGTAAGTTCTGGTGATGCTTTATTATACTTGTGATGAAATGTGGCCTTGTCATCAATGAACCTAAGAATGTATGGTTCTATTCATGCTACTATAATTGAAGAGTTTGTGTGCTCGTTCCTGGTCTCTCTATCTTAAAGAGTTCTTGGTGGTTGGATCAAAAGTCGGTCCATCTTGTTATTGCAACCTGAGTGAGAAGGAAGGAAGGGATGCTTAGGATACGTAGTAAATCATATATGGAGAAGAGAATAGAACAATGAAGGAAGAAAACTGGGAAAAAAGGGATGCTCACCATGTTGTTTTGTACCCCTGGCTGCAAAGGAGTCGATACAAGGAAAAATGTTATAAGTTCTCTCACCTGCCAAAAACTCACATACAAATCAGTCTAATACTGGAATTCATTCATTTCAGATAACAAGGTGGTTAGAGAATTATGGATATCACTTTTGCAAGTTTTTCGGATGACGGCGAAGAACAAACACAAAGGTGAAAATGGTGAAAAACCAAAAGAGAAAAAACTCATGCTACTATATTGTTTGGTCAAAAATTGATCATTTTTGAAGAAGCCATACCAAATTCGGCATGGGATCGAGAAGCCACATTAACTCTGTATGATAATTTTGCTGACATGGGGTTCACCACAATCGACTCTATGCAAGAGGAGGAGCAGGGAAGTCCTACTAATAGAGCTTGACAAGTTTCATCACCACCTACAACACCTATTACTGAGAAAGATGATGCTTGTGAAGAAAATGAAAACAAGTAAATAAATGAATCTCACTAGTTTTCCATAACTGACTAGTAAAACGTTGTACTTTGACTGCTACAATTTCTTAAGTTGTTAAAAGATAACAATTTTTTTATTTTTTATTTTGCCAAGGAATGACCAAAGGAGTTCATAGACGCACAGAATTGGGTTTATCTTCTCATAACTATTAAAGTCCTATCATATACATTAGAACACAACCTTTATGTGAGCACAGTATCAGGAAATGTAATATACCAATAGGCATGTTAGATTATTCAAAAGCTAGGATAATCTATAATCCCTCATAATTTCATGATGCGATTCATGCTAAAACAATAAAATTAAGATCTAAATGCAACAGGTAAAGTCAAGAATATTATACCTTTGAGAAATGCCTTTAGGTTCTCTTGATGAAAACCCCATTTCCGAGTTCGCTCATACCGATTATAATCCAAATCTAACAAAAATTTTTCTTCTTTTCTTCTTACAACAGCTTCTTCTTGTTGCTTCATCTTCCTTTCTTTGATCTACATCTTCTTCTTGTTTTATCATCTTCATTTACAGATCGGCGCAAAATCACAGATCCAAAGGGGGGTATTGTGTGTATAGTTTTGAGTCTCTCCTTTTTCAATCTATAGATCGTCTCTCAAACCTTTTGAGGCGGCGAAGATTGCAGATCTCAGAAGGATTTCATTTGGGTCTGGAATGAGATAGTCGCATAGTTTTAAAGGTAGGTTAGGTTAGGGTTGTAGAATTATTACACCAACAATTTTTACTGTGTTACTCGCGTTTTAATATTTACCATTGACTACTGGATAAGGGAAACTCCAATTTATGGGAAATGAGGCGCACAATGCTGAGCAAAATGCAAATGTCTGTTAGTGGTGTGGAAATAGATCAAGCAATAAGGCAGATCGACTATGATCTAGCCAGAGTGCATTCCGTAAAAAAAGATAGCAGGTTTTGTTTTTGGTTTACAAATAGCTCAAGTTAACAATACAGTTAAGCTTATTCCAAACACTGATTTAGAACAACAAAGAGTAACCAATACAATAAGAAAAAATGAGAGAAATAATAGCTAATGAAATTTTAGCGATTTCTACACTTTTTACCAACACTATTCAATTTATAGGTCATGCAATTGACGAACTGCTTCTAAATTCAGCGCTGCTATCAAATTCCAATAAGAACACATCTTAGACTGTTCAGCAACAGCTTCTGCTTCTCGGCACCTTCCCATAATTCATCAAAGTGGTCGAAGAACATTCTCCTTCACCCACTACTCCGTGAGACTAACCAATTCTTCATCAGTACTATAGCGCCGGCAACTAAGGTTAATTTTCCAAGGGATTTCCTATAACACTGAAATAGAAGTGCAGGCCACTAAACAGTTTTGGTGCCTGTAAAAAAGATATCAATGAATGCTTACAGTCAATACTTATAAGCAGGGGTGGATGATGAATCAAAATGACAAAAAAAAAGTTAATATGTTTCAGATGCTAAGTCTTGTTTTGACCTGATTACAATAGAACAAAAACAAAAAAAAAAATCAGAGTTAAGTCACCCCTTTACTGTCTTACCATTTGAAGGACCATCTTGACATCCATGATTATCAAGTCTAAACTTACATGGACAAGATCCATTGCTTTAATCCCTGCACAGCAATACGAATTGCATTCACACAACGGAATTACAAAAATGGAATAAGCAAAATGGCGTATGCTGCGTATGAAACCAGTTAAATTCAAATCAAAATTCATTGGTAATCTGATGATGTATGCAATTAAGGATAAGAATGTAACTATGAGAACCTACAATCCGTTTTAGGAACCCATTTCCAATCTAAGATGACCTTGAAGAATTTAAAAGTGTGGCGGTAAGCACCCTCCATCAGTAGATATAATACCACATGGGTCACATTTGGCTACAGGTGTTCAAAGATGGTTACAAATCGTGTAAATATGCACCTTCTCTTTTGGTGAAATGGCTAGATGCACCAGATGGTTTTCATGGATTTGAAAGGAGCATTTAGTTTTCATCCACTTCTCTGGCACGCAGGTCAACTATTATACATTTGAAAGACCAATAACCAACAAAATACCATTTGAAAGTAATAATATACTTGTAAAGAGCCTTAAAGGACCAGTATCAACTATTATACATTTTGAATCACTTGTGAATACTTTATCAGTAGTGAATCTAAAAACAACAAAGAGTAATTAGAAAATTACTAAGGGATTCGTGTGTAGGTCACCAATTCCCCCGTAGTCTTGGGGGTTATGACTTTGTTTTTTCAGACAAATTAGCTTCTCCTCGATCCTACATATACAATACAAAGACACAAAGATATCACAAATGACATACACACATTCAGAATTTCTACTAGCAACTGACTATTCAAAATTATATTTATTTCATGAATCGACGCATTTAATCACACAACAAATTTATTAGTTGTGGCCAGAGAGAATACCCTTTTCAGAGTAGATGAAACTGGAGACAAAGATATCTAAAACACGATGTCCATCAAGACATGTTTCCTAGTAAACTGAATGGAAAAAAAAGGTTGGAAAAAATGTGCTCATATTGATTCTTGAAAGACTCTTGGTGTTACTGGTAACACAACAAATTCAAGCCTCCAAGTTGAACAGCAATAGATGGATATAATGCTGCTCTAACCTCAAATGAAGCAGTGGAAGGAATCCTAAAAGTCTTTTTCGCTAACAAAATGAATCAGGCTTCATTGGTTTTTCACTACCTTGCTTTTCTTACACGATTGAACTTGGTGATAGTGAACTGATTGCCAGAGGGACAGGTACTATGTAGCTCTGGCCAAAATTAAGCCCAGGTCAATGTATAAACTCTTACGGCCGACCAAACAAATCAAATTCAACTGCAAGAAATACCAGCAGCATACCATTTGAAACTAACAGATAGCCGCCATCAAGGACAGTAGGATCATCTTTGGCAGTCCCCAGGATGCTGAATGTGCAGGCCAGACCAAAATACGGAAACTCAGGGATTGGAAAGAAAGAAAGAAAGAAAAGTTGCAAATAAAGAATAGGGAAGAGATAAACATTATGGTTAACATTATTCATGCTTCCTAGGCTGCTCTGATTTAAACAATGTTATATATATGTCTACTCATTTCATCGTCAGCAAAAAGAAAGAAACCACGTACTTTTGATTCTTTAGAGGTTTGGGAAAAATAGATAAATGCCGAATTGTTATCCAGACATACTGAAGTACGAGCTTGTGTTGGAATTTGGAAATGATATACGAGCATAGTTGTGTTGCTCGTATAGAGCTCCTAGGAAGCAAGAATAACTCTTTAAAAACTCTACTTCTTATTAACTTCTTGCTTCTTGTTACACTTACAAATGTTGATACACATGCCTATTTATAGGCTTACAAGACTACTCTAGTTCTATCTATAGTTTTCTTTACACTCTCATTACACTCTTATCTAAAGAGAATATTCTAGAGTATAATACCAAAGGATAATTATGGAGAAGTTTATCCTTCACATGTCTAATTTGACTAATACTTATCTAGTCTAATACTTATCCTTCACATGTCTATTTTGACTAACCTAGATAATTCTATATTACAAATTACAAATTATATATTATTTCCAACATCCCCTCCTAATTTGTAATCTCCTTGGTTTCGATCATCACCCGATTTTTCACTTCTCATGCTCGTGCTGTAATTTCTTTTTTTTTATGTCAGTGACATTCTTTGCGCCGACATCGCCTTGCCGTCTCGTAGTCTCCAAAGCTCCTGTTTTCCATCCTCTTTTCTTCCAGCTAGCTTATCACCATGCTAGCCTCCCAGTGGGTGCGTTCCCACCGTCTCGGCCTTTACGCGGCCTTCCAAGCCTTCATTCGGCTTTCCTATAGCCTTCACTAGGCTACTCTCGTCACGAGTAGAGGATTAGCATCTCGTGACAACATGGCTTTTCTCGTGCCATGTCCGAAAGTGCACTCTTTTCCACATGCACTCCCTACAATTTCTCTTTTTCCTTTGAGCTTCCATCATGGAGACACTTTTACATCTTCAACTATATTTTATCTCACGAGCAACATCTTTTTTTTTTTTTTTCATACCATCTTTTTTTTTTCGAACCTCCGCTCTGATACCATGTTGGAATTTGGAAATGATATACGAGCATAGTTGTGTTGCTCGTATAGAGCTCCTAGGAAGCAAGACTAACTCTTTAACTCTCACAAACTCTTAATCTTATTAATCACTTCTTGCTTCTTACAATTACAAATGATACTACACATGCCTATTTATAGGCTTACAAGACTACTCTAGTTCTATCTAGAGTTTTCTTTACACTCTCATTACACTCTTATCTAAAGAGAATATTCTAGAGTATAATACCAAAGGATAATTATGGAGAAATTTATCCTTCACATGTCTAATTTGACTAATACTTATCTAGTCTAATACTTATCCTTCACATGTCTATTTTGACTAACCTAGATAATTCTAGATTACAAATTACAAATTATATATTATTTCCAACAGCTTGTAAGTTATTACTCGTAACTGGATCCTATTCCTCAACAGATTCCATTAGGTCGATGGGAACCATCTCCTGCATCACAAAAATCAACTTATACAACAGTACATTAGTTCATAATATATCAAGGATAATTTGGATCATAATTCTTGGTTTAGGTACAACAAGCTACCAACCATTAGTAAAAACATAACTTCAACATTACACATATCATTAAGGATATGCCTATTGCAAGGATCTTTGAGTTCTTTTAACTGTACCAAGTCATAATAAGAATCATAATATCGTCAGTCACCTGCTAAAACAGCATCAAGCATCTTCGTCAATTTACGACATAATTGTTTGGATTGTGTTAATTCCGCTTCTGCTTTTGCATTAGCCTCAATGACTTGTCCTTTACAGCCTCTTTTACAGAAATCACAAAATGTATAATTATGTGACACAAAATTCAGCCATATGCTAAATAGAGATATAAGTAACTAACTCATCTCACATTTTTCTAGCAAGATCATGATAAAAATAAAAAAGTTAATACAAGCAATCTAGAAATCAATTAAGAAGAATCACCTTATTGAGAAATTGTAATTTGATCAGAAACTGATTTTAAATCAATTCCTGGACAGGCTTTCTACATCAGAAATCCTTTGTGAATCGTTCTGAAAACTCCATTTCCGAATCCGCCTATCCTGATTATCCAAATCTAGCCTTTTTTTTTCTTCTTTTTCTTCTTGTTTCGTCATCTTCTTCATTTCCATCATCCAGAAATCGCCTCGGAAGCTTTTACAGTTCTCTGATCAATCTCACAACCTAAATTTGCATTTTCTACTGAAATTTCATCTTGAGGCGGCGCAAAACGAAGACCTACTTTAGGGTCCTCTTTACATTTGGAATCTGATATCTCTGTAGGGTTTGTTTTGGGTTAATTCCACCCCAATTTTCACTAACTTGGTATGGTTTGATGTTTGCCATCTACTACTAGATGACCGCTACCACGGTGGGATGGCCGACCGAAACAATTGACGTAAAACTAAGTTTTTTTGTTCAAAATTTAGTTCCGCTATAGGGTGAAAATATTATTTTTCTTGAGACTGCACGAAAGTATAATTTTTCCAAACACGACGCGAAAGTATTATTTTTCCAAACATGTAGGCCATGGTATATTTTTACTTTGCAAATAATTTGGTGGTGATTCAACACCATATGTTGTGCTTTTCATTTTAAAATTAGTTGTTTTTTATACTTAGTCAATCATTTTATTTTTCTTGTAGTTTTTGTCATTTTTTTTTTTAAGATATGTCTAATTTTAATCTATGCCTAATTTTTAAGTAAAAAAGATACAAAATTTGGAAAATAATAAAAAAAATTGAAAAACAAAAATTTGATATCATTGTTTGTGCTCATTCCAAATATATAAAATTTATAAAAATACGACTTGTAGTTTGAAATATACGAGATTTTTAAATATATAAAAAATGCATTTATTGTTGTGCCCTTCTTTTTTGGTTTACTTAGGAAAATGTCTAATACCTTATTCCCCTTCCTCTTTGGTTTATTTACGAAAATGTCTAAAGGAAAAAAAGTAAAATTTGATTTAAAGGGACATCTTAGTCTTTTCCAGGTGTCCGGACCAAAATTCAATTTTTTTTTGTGTAATTGAAAAAAAATATCACGCTTTACATTAACACAAAGTCACCATATATAGAGTCCTCCCTCGGTTCGCTCGGTGGGCCTAATAACAGCTTCCACGGTAAAACGACCGACCTAAAAAAAAAAACACAAAACTAAATTTATATCCATAATTTAGTTCCGCCGTAGTGGCGCGGAGTCGCACATGATACATTAAAGGCAGATGTTACTCTCCTTCTTGTTTTATTCTTCGTCATTGAATATGAACAATTAATTGGGGGATATCACTAGAGGACAAAATAGGGATCCGAATATCCTAGCTGGGTTACCCCTTATGTAATTAATTTATTAATTCCTAATCTAACCCTCCCTAATTAGGATTAGTTACTAATTAAGATTAGTAAAATCTTAATGATTTGGGGGATATATTTAGTGTTTTTGAGTTTATTTGAAATTTTTGTGGGTAGAAGGAGGGGAAAAAATTTAGAGTAGAATTTTTTTTTTTTTGAAAATGGAAGATGAATTTGAAGAGAGACTTGCAGCTGCTGAATCCTTGGCTCAACTACAACAACAATCATATCTTCAATCTTCAGTTAATGATAACACCTCCCAATTGGAGTTATATGATGAACCAACACCCTTGGATCACGATTTTCGTGACCATGAGGAGTTATGTGAAGAACCAACTCAAGAAAGTAAACATGTTCAACATACAAGCATCCCCAACACACAGGTAATGCTTCAAAGAGGTCTAAAATTTGTTTTTTTTTTTTTTTTTTTTTTTTCTGTCCGAAAAAGCGTAAAACCGGCATGCGCGTTATATGAATACCATGCCGGAACCTTTATAACCGGCATTGTATTCATACAAATTTGAATGTCGGTTTAAAATATCCCCAAGTTCAAGAACATACTGGGCGTACCATTCAAACCAAGATTGTATGCGGTTTGAATTTTTACTTTTTACCAACCACCGAATATTGTATGGAATACTCAAACCGGCACTAACCGTACATGACACACCATGCGGTTTGTGATACCGGCATAGATCCTTGCATGTCTATGGTGCCGGTTTAATAGGAAAAACATACTGAGAAACAAATTATATTTTGAACTTAAAAACCGGCATTCCTTTTTTGATCTATGTATGCCGGTACTATATCCCGCATAGTAACTTAATTTGTAAAAATGCCGGTTTTAATACTGGATGGAATGACAATTACCTTGTATGCCGGTTTTGAAAACCGGCACTTTAATTTTTACTTATCGACATCAACCAAACTGGGTTTTAACTAATCCAATTTTATTTTCATTTAGATAATTCTCTCATTCATAACGATCAACCAAACTCCAAACCGCTCCATTACGAATAGTGCCCCTTTAAGCTTGTATTCTATCTAAGAACACTATAAAATACCTCGGGTATGTTACCAAACAAGTCTTCCACCTAGTTTTTACAATTTGAGAAGATAGTTTGGGATCACAACTACACGCGTATCATTAAAAGAGGTACGGACGAAAAGCCGCTTCAAATATTCATTTCGCATCCTTTGCTTTCACAATTGGCTCATACGTGTTGTGATGTTCTTATGATGGACTGCACGTACAAGACAAACAAATACAACATGCCGTTGTTCAACATCGTGGGGCAGACATCGGACAAGGTAACATTCACATTGGCTTGGTGTTTAATGGAAAACGAGAGGGATTACAATTATCATTGGGCATTGCGACAATTGAAATTATTGTTCCCGGAAATCGTGGTCCGAAGGTCATCATAACCGATCAATTTGACGCACTAATGAATGCCATATCCGACGTGTTTCCGGATGCACAAAATTTCCTATGTACATTTCATATAGGTGAAAATGTGAAAAAACATTGTCATGCTTTGTTTGAACCCTCTAAGGCTGATATTAAAAAAAGAATGGTTGGCCAACTTGATGAAGATGTTCGTAATGAGAAACTATCACCCGAAGAAGAAGAAAATGAAAGAGGAAAGATTAAAGAGCGAGTCGACAAAGAACACGATGAAAACCATAAAAGGTGGTTGGAATTTCTAAAGGATTGGGAGAAAGTTTATTGGTCTCTTACCGAGGACATGTATGAAAAGAGATTGAAAATGTTTATTGCCATCTATAACTAAGTGTATCCAAGTGCCGTTTCATATTGTCGGGATAAATTGTTGGATAAGTTCAAGGAAAAATTTGTGCGTGCGTGGACAAATCGTTATAGACATTACGGGAATGAAGCAACTAGTATAGCGGAGTCCTCACATGGGAGATTTAAAGATCTCATCCAGTCCAGCCTGGGAAACGTGGTTACGGTCGCCGAGGCAATGGAACAAAACTTTAAGGCCGATATTGATAGGATCAAGAAGGGTTTTGAGAAAAGCTCCATGGATAGGATGACTCCATTTCTTAAACATACTAAGTTGCTCCAAGGAATAGAGTTTAACGTCTCTCGGTGGGCAATAAAACATATGATGAGACAAATGCAATATGAAAAAAATTATGGAAAACCGGGTGATGTGTGTATTTGTCCCGACATGTCTTCTTTGGGGCTTCCGTGTCGACATATGCTTGTGAAGTATGAAGAAGTGATACCTATTGGTGTTATTGATCCTTTTTGGAAGCAATTATCTTTCGCCCTTCCCCATACCGAAGTTCCCGGACAAACACCATGGGATACAAAGGAGGCCCAAGAATTTTTTGGAGCTTACTCACGTGGCAACTCGGCTACCCGACAAGTATTGTTGAGTCAACTAAGACTAATTACACGGCCATCGATAGCACAGAGTGAAGAGCCAACAAAGGGAGATCCGCCGGGTAGACCACAAACTAAAATTCCAAGGAAAAAACAAAGAAAATAATTCAAAGAAATGACTCGCCGTGAAGAGGAACTCGCGGCAACAAAAAAACGAGATCTATGTGCAAGTGAGATTTCAGAAACAAGATTCGCGGAAACTCCCGGTCCAAATAAAAGGGATAGGCCGAGGAAGGAACCGATATCAAGTCAACAACAATCGACGAGTTCTGAGGCTACACCAATAGTCGATGTATCCGAGGTTCAAAGGAAGAGGGGAAGGCCGCCGAAGGTTCCCACATTAAGCTACGAAGGACAACAAGGTCAACATTCCGAACCTACACCAATAGTCGATGTATCCGAGGTTCAAAGGAAACGGGGAAGGCCGCCGAAGGTACCAACGTTAAGCAACTAAGGACAACAAGGTCAACATTCCGAACCTACACCAATAGTCGATGTATCCGAGGTTCAAAGGAAGAGGGGAAGGCCGCCGAAGGTACCAACATTAAGCTACGAAGGACAACAAGGTCAACATTCCGAACCTACACCAATAGTCGATGTATCCGAGGTTCAAAGGAAGAGGGGAAGGCCTCCGAAGGTACCAACATTAAGCTACGAAGGACAACAAGGTCGACATTCCGAACCTACACTAATAGTCGATGTCCGAGGTTTAAAGGAAGAGGGGAAGGCCGCCGAAGGTACCAACGTTAAGCTACTAAGGACAACAAGGTCAACATTCCGAACCTACACCAATAGTCGATGTATCCGAGGTTCAAAGGAAGAGGGGAAGGCCGCCGAAGGTACCAACATTAAGCTACGAAGGACAAAAAGGTCAACATTCCGAACCTACACCAATAGTCGATGTATCCGAGGTTCAAAGGAAGAGGGGAAGGCCGCCGAAGGTACCAACATTAAGCTACGAAGGACAACAAGGTCAACATTCCGAACCTACACTAATAGTCGATGTGTCCGAGGTTCAAAGGAAGAGGGGAAGGCCGCCGAAGGTACCAACATTAAGCAACCAAGGGAATGTCTTTGAGCAATCCGAACCTACACCAATAGTCGATGTAGCCGAGGTTCAAAGGAAAAGGGGTAGAGGAAGGCCAAGGAAGAATATTCTCCCGTCTAATACCATAGACATTTGGAGTGTAGGGATTGCAGATGATGGTTTGGATATAATTAAGCTAAAATATGGTAATATGAAGATGTATAAGGATCCCATAACAGGTAGGACCATTAGAAGTTATCATACGAAGGTAGAGTCTTACATAGGCCAACTTCCTGAGGTTATTCGTGAGTTTATTGCGTACACGGATGATGTCGATGGAGATGGAAATTGTGGATATCATGCCGTGACCGAACAATTAGGAATCTTCGAGACGGCTGTTAGTAAAGGAATGACACCATGCCGCTATGCTAGAATGAGAATGGCCGATCAACTTGTGAAGAAGAGGAGCTTTTATGAGCAATTGCTTGGTCACGATGAGGTGTTTGATGATATGTGTGCTCAAGTGTTAGGACCCGAGCAGGAAATGACATTTCTTCCTTCTCAATATTGGATGAGTATGCCGCTTTGTGGGCATCTAGTAGTGGATACATTTAATTGTGTTGTTCATTATTTTTCCCCCACCATAGTCTCCACATTTACACCAAAATGGCAAAAATGCGATGGATCCCTTAAGATGAGAAGAGTTGTTTTGGCGTACGTGAACGGCAATCATTTCGTTATTCTAAAACTCAAGGACAATTGTCCATTGCCACCTGTTTGTGGGATGGTTAAAAACAAGGAACTTGATCCAAATATATGGAAGGGATGGATGGCATTGAATGAGGAGAATCACCAATTATGGGATGCTTTGGCATTATCAAAGAAACCTCTTGAAGAGGATGACTTGCAACTTCATACGTGTGGAAGTGATGATGAGTAATTTGGATATATGTGGTTTACTTATACGCCCCCTTTTTGTTGTTTTGGAAGTTTGAATTGTAATCATTAAACCATATGTGCCAATGTGATTTGATTCAAACTTTACTATGCCAGTACTTGTACTGGCGTTTCAATATATGTTCTCTTTTGTGCCGAAATAACACCATAAGTTCACAGATATTTTTTTTGTGCCGTCATTGGAAAAAAATGCATAACACCACCGGTAGAACACATAGAAAGTTTATTCACATAGGAATTTTAGAGTACCGGCATAGTACACAAGATAATTCTACTATGCCGGAACTCTATTTTTTCAATATGGAACTAAAAATAAAACCGGCATGGTTCACAGGATAAATACTATGCCGGTTTTAAAAAAATAAACTTAGAAATTGGATATTGCAAGACACATAAAATAACATAAGAAAAGATCTAATCCCATAAAATGACATAAGCAAAGTTTAGACAAACCAAATGTAAAGTTATGATGTTCCAAACCGAAAACAAATGAAGCAAAGATGTTCACAGATTACCAATCCACACAAACAAACATAAACAACAACAGTAATATCAAGGCCACACGATCACTCGGTTCTTGGCCTCTTGTATACCCTCTTTTTATTTTCGCCCCACAAGTCTTTTGCCTCAGTATATTCTATTTGGTCTAACTTTTGGACGACGTTCTCCATTTCTTTCTGGGTCAGCAACTCTCCTTTCTTGGTCTTCTTCTTAAAGAACCTTGACAAGTTTCCAATCCGCTAACGCTGTTAATGGATATTTTTCAAAATGTATTTAGTATGTACAGTTTTATAATTTGATAGATTTAGATTAAGAGAATAGTAATGAACGCACCAACAATGTAACGATCTGTATAAGTGCGGGTACAGTATCTGGAGTTGTGGATGGACTTGGTGGTGGTGGCGGTACCGCTACCGTATCCCGGCGTATAACATAAGGATGTGAGTACTGTAGATGCCCGCTTAGGAATGTGGGTTCACTATCAACACCGTTCTCAGCCAATTCCCAATCATCCCTATCCAGCAAAAGTTCTTCTTCTTCCCTTTCGATCCAATGTGCAAGAATTGGTTCAGGGTCGTAGCATACCAGAGTATGGCTCTCATATGATTGGCATTTAGTAAAGTCATGAGAATATTTATGATATGATGTATCTGTGAGATCTTTCTGCTTGTAACCGAGTTGGCGCATCACGCGGAGAGGGTTATGCATAACATATCCTTTTGGATGAAATAACGGCCCGTTGTAAAATGAAAAATTATCATGTCTCATAAGGTGAACTCCTCTGACATTCCTATAAGGGTCAAACACAACATCTTCCACAGAAAACGAGTCCAAAGCTTCTCTCATTTGTAAAAATCGTTTCTTGTTAGGAGTAGGGGTATTGCCGAAGAAGTATTTCTGAGCTAGAGCCATATTCGGTTCATAGTCATGCCAAATTTTCAATCCTCTATACCCAATGAACAAATCTCGAAAGTGTTCGTAAGCCCACACCTGTGCCCATAAAATGTATAAGATAATTAATATTTGGAAACTAACAAATGTAATGATAACAATAAAAAAATAAGTAATTCACCATAACTGAATCACAATGAAATTCCCATTAAATTGACGGCCTTTCGCCTTAGAAGCTCGACGCATTTCTGCCAAAAAATGTGCCAAGAAAGCGGTGCCCCATGAATACTTATGAACGTCTTCCAACGGATCCAAAAACTGTAGGTTGTTCAAATGCACCCTGTTACCATTAGAGTCGTGGAATATAGCGGTTCCCAAAATGAACAACATATATGCGGCGGCAGTTTGTTGAGCTTGTGCGGGAGTCAATTCGTTGTTCTTTGTATTCCCAAACAATTGAGTGAGTTGGACGAATGTTATAGTCTTTGTCTGAGAAGTTTGTTTCTTGTACAAATTTGCCATCGTGGTTTCCTTGTTCCATCCAAACAACTTTTCAGTTAGCTCATAGATCTTTTCCCACCCTAGGTCCTTCGACTTGTCTTCTACCTTAACCGGTTTCCCAAGAACCTCTAGTCCTATTATCCTTTGGACATCTTCAGGGATAATGGTCATCTCGCCAAAATGAAAATGCATGGTGTCTGTTTCACCATAAAACCTCTCCAAACAGAAGTTTACCGTGACGGTATCAGTGGCCACATAATTTTCTATCGCAGGATACAACCCAGATGCTTTGACTATATCTTGAACAGCCGGACACTCATCCTCCAAAAGCCATACATCCGATTGTTGATGGCGGCTAACACGCCAGGCTTTCCTGTGGTCCTATAAAATCATCACGAAATTTATTAAATTGATCACGTGTAAATAATAGAATAACAAGATACAAACGTCTTACATAAGTTTGATAGATCCATCGAGGCCAAGAGTATTTATACGAAAATAAAAGTTGCGGGTTTATAGGTTGACCCCAATATTTTCCATCATTTCTGTGAGGAATTAAGTCTAACGTATCAGGGAAGTGAGGTGGGGGTGCCTTTTCATCATTAGTTTGTCCTAAGCCACCTGCTTGTGAAGATGAGCCACCTGGTTGTTCGGGTTCTTGTGGAGTTTGATTCTCATCATCATCATCATCAGTGTGAGTTGAGACACCTGTAGTACCCGCTATTCCTTTTCCTTTGTCCTTTTTTGGTGCGTGAGACCTATGTTCCAACACGTTAAACGGATTTATATAGTGCATGCCGGCATACAAAATGAACACACACAAAAACCGGCATTCACGGCTTAATACTATTCTATGCCGGTTTAATTCCGGCATTATATCAAATAATACGAAGATGCCGGTTTTTGTTGAATTGTATCCAGGAATTTACAAAATTTAGGGAACAAAAACCGGCATTGTATGTTACCATACCGTGAACGCCGGAACAATTACCGGCATACCAGCAATTTTGGAATGCCGGTTTTCTGTAATTTTTTACCCAAAACTTAAATTTTTTTTTTGTTTTTCAAATTGAACTCAATTGACTAGAATGCAATTTCAAAACCCTAAAAAGATATTTTAATCCATCATGAACTCCTATCAAGTTTCACTTTGTGTTGTATATTATTGGATAAACCCTAAAACTACTTCAATTCAACGGGAGATTTTGTGTTATACATGACTTACCGAATCAAATCTGTTACTTCCGCCTCACCAGGAGACTCTTCATGAGTTTGTTTCGCATCAACATGTATTTCTGCATTGGGGTTATCACGAGATTTGCGACGAACCATTGTTTTGGTATAATAGATGAAAAAAATAGGGAAAGATTGAATAGAACGAATAGTTTTCTTTCCAAAACCGTCACTTATATAGCTTTGGAAGTTTGAAACCGTCATTAAAGGAACCCACGATTTTGTAACCTTCCAATGACTCATTAAATATTTGGAAACCATCATATTTGGAAACCGTCAAACAAATTGAATGAAATTGTAACCGTAAAAAATGTTGAATGAAATTCTAACCGTCAACCAAGTTGAATGAAATTTTAAACGCCAGAATACCGGCATTGACAATTACATACCGGTGATGCCGGCATTACAAGTTCATTATTTTTTTAACTTCTTAGTGTGTAAACCGGCATCTTTCGTAAACATATACATGATGCCGGTTTTAAGATTTCATAACTTCTTATTTTTTTAACTCATAGCTGTTTCTGGTATTTGAACGAAATTTCACGAAATAAACATCATTAACCACAAACATAAGATCTCAAGCATTTTCCAACTAACATCATTTAAGGGAATAACGTTACACATAGAATTAAAGATATCAATAGTAATACAATTTAAAATAATTTATTGGAATTAGATCGAACAAGCAAAGCAGCTTCGAAATGCCTAAAAGGCTCTTGTCTCCACTTCGTATATGCATCCTGAGCTTTATACCTATCACCACCGTATCTTAATAGGAATTCATTGTATTTGAGACATGATTTGATGACTGCAGTTGTTCGAATGTGTACTATTTGATCAGCGTATTCAGTTTTGCGTTTCTTACCGTTAACCGTGTAATGCTTGTAAGAACCATTCATTACAAGGCCCCAAAACACATCTGACGGGCGTTCATCCTCCTCCAAATCCAATACTAAGTAGTAATTCCTAATCCATTCTGTTTCCTCCTCAACATCTTCTTCTATCTTAGATTCTTTTTGATGTTTAACCTCTCCCAGAGCTTCCGCTCTGATGTTATCTATTTTTTGACGATAACGTTCAATCTTTGCTTCCTCTTTTTCTTCTCTCTTCCTTTTACTTATCTCTTCCTCCATTGCGACAATTGAGTTGGTGGTTTCTTCCTTCCTTCTTAGTTTTTCTAGTATTGTGGCAATGGAGTTGGTCGTGGTTGATGATTGAATTCCTGTCGGAGTGGACAATATGCTCCTCAAACGTTTTTCTTTTTCGAGGGAATTGATGAACTTGGCAAAGTGTGTGAGTAATAATCCATTGGAGATATATCTGTGAGGTATCAAGTGCAATGGGTGTATCCATTCCTTTAAATATATTTAGTCATAACGGCTCTTTTCCACTTTAGTAACGGCACAATAAGAAACTCAGATCCCACGCCGGAACTAATGTTTTCTAGAGTATGGTTTAAAAAACTAGCCGTTAGTTATTCAATGCCTGAAACCGGCAGAAAATGGATGAAGTAAAACTACGCCGGTACTATGTTCCGGCACTCAACGTAATACAACGATGATGCCGGTTTTGAGGAAATTCTATTCAGGTTGAGGAACCAAATATAACTACTATACCGGCATACAATGTTTAATAAATTCAATGCCGGTTTTGGGAACAGTTCCATTAGGAGATAATTAAAGAGTTTTTGAATACCGGCATTCTTAAAATGAATATTCATATGCCGGTTTTCTGTCACTTATTTAATAGTTTTTGGAGATTTTGAATACCGGCATAGACCTTAGCAAACACAACAATGCCGGTACATGTCTGATTTTGAATTTTACTATGCCGGTTTGTGAAACCTGATGAATTCAGAAATGCCGGTATGTGTAACGGTATTTCAAACAATGAGATGTCCTATGCCGGAACATTTTAACTTTCAAACCAAAACTCTAATCATGTTCAACATAAACCAAAGTAAATAAAGAGTTAACCCACAGTACAAACCAAAACAAGTTTGAAATTGTTTTTGACGTAACCATAAAACTAAAGAGTTAACCATCACTAATTAGTCTTTTGTTTCTTTTGGGTTGGCGCCTTCCTTGTTTCCCCATACATAGCTTTGACAGTAGGGTCGGTTTCTTCAATTCTATGAAGCTTTTCCTCGAGTTCCTTGATTTCTTGAAGAGATAGCACAACTCCATCCTTATGCTTGCAACCTAACATCTTCGTAACCTTGCCAAGTCGACGTCGCTAGTTTAATACATCAAATACATAATCAGGATATATATTAATATATGATTATGTTTACATTTAATAACTATAACCAATTAAGAAAACTTACCACCATTCCGAGAGTCTTGAGAAGTTGGGCCATCGTAGGTGGTGGAGGTGGAGGAATTTCAACAGGAGGGTTTTCTTGGTGTGGAGCTTCCACGGAGGGAGGGCGCACGACATAAGGATGTGACCATTCCAGGTAATCCCTCATATAGTTGTCATCAACTTCATAACCATTTTCCGCAAGCTCCCACTTACTAATATCTACCAAACGACGTGGGTCTCTTTCCCTCCAATGTGTTGGTTCCGGTTCTGGATCATACACTACATGCAACTTGTTGGGAGTTGAATTGCACCGAGAAAAGTAAAGAAGATAATTATCATCAGAGGTCGACCAAAAACGGGATAATTGTTTAAATCCATGTTGGCGCATCACACGGCATGGGTCGGCCATGATGTATCCTCTGGGTGGTACAAAGGCCCATGGTACAATGCAACATCTCTTGGGATTTGACGGTATCCTCTAATCTCCTTATAAGTGTCGAACACAACGGCTTCCTTCCTCATAGCATCCAGATCCAATCTCATATCGATGACTCGACCTTTGTTACCGGGCTTCGGATTACTGTGAAACTCGAACCTCTGAGCTCTAGGGATATCGGGTTCAGGAAGGTCTTTGATCTTCAAGAATGGGCAGTCCTTGAACAAGGTTGGGAAGTGTTCATAACACCACACCTAATCCAATGTGAACAATATACATGTGAACAAAAGTTAAATAAATACATGTGAACATAGATTAAAAAAAATTGTACCTGAGTATAGTGAAATTCCCAACAAATTGGTTTGTTTTAGCCAATGAAGCCCTTCTCATCTCCGCCATCAAATGTGCCATGACCGCGGTGCCCCAAGAATAGCCACACACACCTTCCAACGGGTCAAGGTACTGGAGAAAGTTTGCACTTACCCGGTTGCCATTACTGTCAGGGAATGCCCTAGTGCCCAAGAGGTATAACAGGTACGCGGCGGCGGTATAGCGAATCTGTGCAGGGTCCCATCCATCCTCCAACCTTCTAGCCTTTGTATTTTCAAACATCTTCTTAAGCATCGTCAGCTTGAATATCTTCGTCTTACTTCCATTCGATGCTACATAAAAGCTATCCGAAGAAGTTTTGAAGTCCCAACCAAACAACTTTTCAGTCAAATCGTGCAACTTCAGCCAATCTAGGTCCCGAGACTCAACTCCTTCTGAAATTGATTTTCCGATAACATTCAAGCCTAGAATGGCATAAGCATCTTCAGGAATCAAGGTCATCTCCCCGAACGGAAGTGCATTGTATCGGTTTCACCATGATACCTTTCGACAAAGCAATTGACGGTGACAATATCTTGGATTCAAGTAATTTTCAACCAAAGAATACAAACCCGAGTTCCTTACTAATGTTTGGACATCTTCATGTTCCAACGACAATTTCCACTCAGCCGCGGCTTGGTTTCGGCAAACACGCACAGCCTTAGTATGATCCTACAAATAAGACATAATACGATTAAGAGATAATGTAAAAAATAAAACAATGCACATGCACAAAATAAAAAATACTTACATAAGTTTGAAAGATTGTACGAGCCCAAGAGTTCTTGTATCCAAAGAGTACTTTCGGTTCCGGAGCTTGACCCCAAATTTTACCATCATCGCGGTCGGGTATCATGTCATCAATGTGAGGAAGGTGACAACCTTTAACTTTGTGTTTGCCCTTGCCCTTGCCTTGTGTTGGTTGTTGACTAGTCTCACCAACTTCGGTTTGGATTGCTAATTGACTTGGGGGAACCTCATCATATTTATCCTCATTGTCCCCTTCATCATTCTCATCGTTCACAAATGTACCTTCACGGATTCTAAGTGCATTACGTTCACCACCACTCTCCCAATCTAACCCTCTTGTTTGAAACCCCAAACGCTTCTTGCGACCCGCATCTATCCCCGGGGAGGCGGGGGACTGGGAGTATCAAGACCGTCCTTTCTCCTTTTTTAGTGAGAATAGGACCTTTATTTTTCCTCGATACTTTGGCTTTTGACCTATAACATAAACAAACGAAACAAACATAAGAAAAGTCATCACAGTTTGTAAACCGGCATTGAAATTCTTAAAACAACTAATGCCGGTAACATGTACCGGCATATATGTACAAATATCGAGAATGCCGGTTTTTGAGTTTTTCTTACTGAATGTTTCAAGTGTCAAACCGGCATACACGAATTGAACTACCTGATGCCGGTATTTCAAAACCGGCAATGACGAAACCTAGATATAATGCCGGTAAAAAAAAAAAAATTCCTGTGTGTTTTAAGTTGACTACCGGAATAGCCTTCAACCCAATTCGAATGCCGGTCCTAAAATCTAATTTTCAGGAACTCAAGCCGGTTTGGTGTTCAACTACTATCGTATGGCGGTATTGATATTTCAGGTTCAGGAAGTTAAACCGGCATGGTGTTCAAACTAAGATTGAATGCCGGTTTTCTCTGCAACTCCACAGTTTCACCAATTTTGGCGATTCTAACCTAAACCCATGGCTAAAAATCGATTAAAACAATCATAAATGAGCTAAAAAAACACTTACCTTCTCAGAGAAGCCATGATTGGTTGATCATCCGAGTTGGATGCTTCTTCCTCTTCTAGTTCTTGAGAAATGTTCTCGATTCGTTGCTCATGTGTTTGTTGAGAAATCGATTTAGTGTTCCGTTTTGCTTTTGATTTCTTTCGTGGAGGCATTGTTATGGTAGGTTAGTCAACGAAGAAATTTTTGATTCAACGATTAATCGTCGATGAAGAATGAACGATGAGGAAGACGATGAAGAATTTTTTTTTTTCTAAACCTAACCCTATGCCGGTACAAAATGAATTGGGGGATATATGAATTTGGTATTTAGATTTTATTGTTTTAGGGAAAGGGCATTACAGTAATTTCATAATGTTTTTTAATTAATGAAGGGATATTCTGGTATTTTCGCACCCAAAAGACACCCCTTATCAGCCACAAATGGTTGGGGGAAGTAATTCATATCCCCCAATTAAAATCCATATCCCCCAATTAATAGTTCATTGAATATATGAAATTTGAATAGCTCATAAATCTTTTAATTTTTTTTAATTTAATTGGAGTGGATGGTGAATGACGATAGAACCAATGAAAGGGGCTGGTTGAACCATGTTCTCCGATATGCTATAAGACACCGACATAGTCCCAGGTGTCGCAGAAAAACCTACAATGAAATACAGGTGTAAGATTTCCATCGAAGAATAAGGGTAATGTTGTAACTTGTAAGCTTCGTCGAAATGGGAAAGACAAACCTAAATCCGAACTTTCTCCTCCCCCTTTCTCTTCCTTTTCGTCCTAGTGGTGCTGGTAGAGATGGCAGCGTATCATTGTTGCGTTAATGGTATGTAAATTCGAAATTACTCTTGATTGTTCCATCAACAATGGTAGTTGTGGTGTTCTTTCTCTTGATTTTCGGATTTGTTATTGAATTCAGTTTCAATTTTGAAATTGGGACAGATGCATAACAGTTTCAAATTTCATTTTCAAATCTGAATTGAAGGGATTGTATTGGAGTTGCACGGTGGTGGTGGTTGGGAACGAATCACTGATGGTGGTGTTAGTTACGGTGGTGATGGAAGAGAGTATTAGAGGTGGTGGTGAATGAAGAGATATGTTTATCTTGGTGTATGTTGATTCAAGTTTTCAGTTATGATTGCTCTGAGGATGACGTATGGTGTTGGTGGTGGCGAAGGAACGACGGAGGGTTAGTTTTGTTAATATTTGATTCAAATCGAAGTGTGGATTTTTTTTAAGGTAATTCCAAGTTAAAAACATGGAAGAAATGTTGATGTGCTGCTTTTAGTGGGTGGTGGTAGCACTAGTTGCGGTGGAGTCGGTGCTGGCAGTGTAGGTGGTACTGGTTATGCTAGCGGAGGTTCTGGTCCTGGTTATGCTGGTGGCGGTGGATGTGCTGATGGTGTGACGTTAGAAGTGGTGGCTGAGATGGTGGTGGTTTTGGAGATGTTGTTAGTGGCGGTGGTGGTAGGGAAGAAATGAGGTTGTATCATTCAGGTGGTGGATGCGGCGGTGTTGATGGCGGAGGTGGTAGTTGTGGCGATGATGATGGTGGTAGGAGAGGAAATGAGATTCTACCGTTAGATGTGGTGGCGGATCTGCTAGTGGTTATGCGATGTTGGTGCATGGTGGAAGTGGTGACGGTGTACGGAGGAATTGGTGGTTGGGGCGGTGGAGATGGTGGTTGGGGTTGTTGTTGGTGAAGAAGTGATTTGCTGTCGCTAGAGGTGATGGTGTTGACGGAGGTTAATGTGTTCGAGGCCACGGTGAAGAAGAAAGTGAGAAACAAAAGAGATGAAGAATGAAGGGTATTTCAGTCAAGTGACGAAAAAAATTCGGACGGAATTCTCAAATCTTTTTATGAAATTTAACGATTTCGTTAGGTTTCAATTGACAAAAAAGTGGCCATAGAAGGGACTCCCTCCCTACGGGCCCTCTGGTCGGTCGGCCCAACTAGATAAGGGGCAACTCCTATGGTGAACCTAAGCAACAGCCAATAGTTGGCCCTGCACCATTTCAGATACTTGTACCTCTTTGGCACCACCATTAACAGATTCAAAGACCACAAAAGTTCCCACTTCAGCATTAATCTTCTTTTCATTTTCTTCCCAGATAACAAATGCCCTCTGAACAAGAATGCCTTCCTAAAGCATACATTCAATCTTACCCAACATCACCATATTAAAGGACTCTGTAACAATCTACAGAGATAGAGACATTTCAGAGAAACATTTCACAGAAAGCTCTCCCAAACAAGACATTAACATCAAAGTAGTATTAGCATAAGGTCTTCACCTGCAATAAGTTGAACAAACTTTTAAGTGGCATTTTCTTTTTTTTTTAGCAACATGATGAAAGGTGAATGTCCCAAGGGAATCCAGTAAGGAAATATGGGAATTCAAAGTTCTAAAAAACACACTAAAAAAAACGATCATCTCTCAGTCCATTTTTTCCCATTTGTATTATCAGCTAGATACTGAACAACCAGTAATAAAATTGGTCCAAGTACTCACTTTCTGGTCTCCATCCTATAGAGACATGACAAACAGTGAACCACATCAATTTTTTGCGAGTAACTAGCTATTGTTCATACATGTTCTAGCAAGATCATGACTACCAACACATAAAAAAGCTAAGACAAGAAATCAATAAATCAATTAAAAGCAGAATGAACCTATTGTTGTCCCATGCAAAATCAAATACCTTACAGTGAAATTGGAAATCGTCATCTCCTCTTCCATTATGATTGAAGATCATCATAGTTATCCGCCTTCTAATATGATGCCACATACCTATACTTATGGCACACAGAATGAGCCCCTGTCACAGTTGCCGAAGATAGATTTCACTTTACCATTCATCAATGCAGCTGGTGTTGAAGAGCGAGTAGAAGTTCCAAGGCAACGTTGTCCGTATAACTTTTCTGCGATGGGTTTGACAATGGTAAGTTCATTCACATTTGTTTGCATTTTCATTTTAATTTTCTTGAATGCATCACTAAACCTATCTACTTTATGCTTGTAGGATCAGTGCTTCAGTTTTATGTCACAACAATTTGAATTCTACAGTGGAGCTCATCAAGTAGTACCAAGGGAGACAGCGCGCATTTATGCCTCAAGTTCATGTTCCTCATCCGGAAGATCTTCTTCTTCAATACCATCTGCATATTACTCACAACCAATCAATCAAGAAGATCTCACATTGGGTGGTTCATTTAATCAATGGCCTTCAACTCAAGGATGTTACCATCCTAGTCATGAAGATGGAGCGACTACCTCACAACAACCAACCAACCAAGGAAATGAATTTACCGATGCGTTGATGTTTGATACCGAACCTAACATTGTTTATGAAACTCAATTCAACCAACCAACCCGTCGCTACTTTGAGTGAATAAAAGTACTTGTAGTATTTTATGAAATTATTTGGATTGTTGTTTCTTTTTTATGGAGATTTTATGAAATTATTTGGATTGTTGTTTCTTTTTTATGGAGTGTGTATGAAAACATATGAAATTATTTGGATTTTATTTATTTTATGGAGTGTTCATGAAATTTTGTTATATTAGGTACATTATGCAAGGAGCCTTGAGAAGAATTTTGTTCCGTCTTCCAGATGATGAAGATGATACTGAGCTGAATGTTCTAGCAGTGGCTACGCTTTTGGAGTCAGAGAGGAGGCAAGGGCTACATCAACCCATCCCAAATAAAGTAAAGGAACGTCAGGTGGTGCACAGAAACCGTGTAGATGCCGATGCAAGGATGATGCATCAATACTTCAACTTCAGGTGTACTTATGGGCCAAAAAAGTTCAAAGGTCGGTTTGCTCTGCCTCGTCCACTTTTTCTGAGAATTTTAGAGCAAGTTTGTGATTTTGACCATGATTTTCGTCAAAAAACCGATGCTTGCGGTATTCCTGGTCATTCTCCATATATGAAAATGATTGTCGTTATGAAACATTTTTCCAAAGGAATTGCACCAGATTCTCTAGATGATTACACACAAATGGCAGCTAGCACTGTCTACTTTTATGCTAAGAAGTTTATGGATGCAATTATTTGGATCTATAATGGTCGATACATGCGTCAACCTACCGCTCAAGATACTGAGAGGATTTTGGCAGAGAATGAAGCTCGTGGGTTTCCTGGGATGCTTGGTAGTGTGGATTGTTTTCATTGGGCATGGAGAGCATGTCCTGTGGATCATGAAGGATCCCACGTGGGCTATAAGTCAATTCCCACGATTGTTCTGCAGGCGGTAGCTACATATGATATATGGATATGGCATGCGTATTTTGGTTGGGTGGACAGAATAATGATTGTAATGTCTTGCATGCTTCGGGTTTGTTCGATAGAGAACTTAATGGTGTATCACCTCCTTGTCATTATCAAATCAATGGAAGAAACTACAATACGGGGTACTACCTAGGAGATGGGGCATATCCCATGTATGGTTGTCTTGTGCAAGCATACAAACCCGCATCAAATAATTAGGAAAGTCTTTTCAATCGATATCAAGAAGCAAAACGGAAAGACATTGAACGTGCATTTGGTGGTCTAAAGGCTAAGTTTGGTATTATATTGAAACCATGTCGTTATTATAAAAAATCGGATATGAAGGCAATTATGAGGGGGTGCTTGATAATGCATAATATGTGTGTTGAAATGGAATATCGCGATGAGTAATGGGGGAAGATCACGGGACAAGAACCTCAACCGCCAATTCAAGGAAGTGTAAGGCTACCTCCTCAAGTATTGTACAACCCGGCGCGTTGGGGGGAACTTCGCGAAGAACTCACTACGCACATTTGGCTACGACATGGAGATGGGTTGAGAGATGGAGATGTTCCGGGTATAGTGATGGATGATGCATTGCCGGAAGTTCATGAGGGTACAACCGACATGGACACCGATGACGACAAATATGACCCTCAAGAAGATGAAGAATTTTATGAGAATGGAGAGTAAATTTGCAACCGTTCATATTTCAATCAAGAACGTTTTCATTAAGTAGAAAATTTAATTAGTTCTTGTAATATTTAACTAGAACTCCATAATACTTCTTCATGCACGATTACAATTACATTACATATTTAATTAGAACTTCGTAAATACTTCTTAAATACGTTTTCACATTTAACTAGAACTTTATAAATACTTCTTCATGCATATCCTTCATAACCAAACATCTCCAAAGCGGTGACATGAATGAACAACATTCCATATTCCGTTTGGTATAAATTCATAGCATCTTCACGATTACCATTTGATGCCCTTAATGAAATGAGAAAACGCTTGCAATAACTCTTGATGATTAATAACCGAGTTTGTAGTTGTTTTTTACTTCTTTCATTACCATTGATTCTCACAAATTCTTCAACAAGTTGTACCCAAAAGGAGTTGGTTGTTTGAGACTTGTCGAGAGGATTTGTGTTAATCATGTGAAAACTTCTCACCAAGTCATTGTCTTCGTCAATTGAGAATGCAACCATGCTTGAAATTTAAATTAAAAATTTAGGAATAGAAGAAGAGAGTGAAACGAAATATGAGTTTGGGGTGGGGATTTTGAGTTTACATATTGAGTTTATATAGAGAAGAAGTGATATGAGTTTGGGATGCACAATGTAGCGTTACGATCACGCAGAATTATCCCGCGTGTTGCGCGGAATCATCCCGCGCATAACTCTACCAGCCGTTAGATCAAAAACTAGTTGTTTCTCTCAACGGATAGTTTTTGATCTAACGGATGGTAGAGTGATGCGTGGGATGATTCCGCGCAACACGCAGGATAATTAAGCGCCACACGCGGGACAATTAAGCGCTAATCTTCTCAGCCATCAGATCAAGATGACCGTTGCATTTTCAACGCTTCAAATTTAATGCCCGTTTAAAACCTCAACAATTGTGTTTTCAGCCTTCCCTATAAATTGAGAGCCACTTCTCCTTCATCCCTCACACCAAAATCAATTGATTCTCTTCTTCATTGATTTTCTTCTTCTATTTTGTTCATACAAAAGAGGATGAAGCACTAATTATCTCTTGGATTATAGCAAGTAACGATCCGATTAGAGGAAAAGATCAAAACAAAACTCAACTTTGGAAGATAATTATGCAAGAGTTCGTCAAAAGATGGCTGGAAGGTACGAATAGGGATAAAAAGTCATTTCAATCAAGGTGTAACACGTTGAGAAGCGAAGTGAGGAAATATGTTTCATTCGTAAGAACTTACTTCCGCAATAAACCTTCGGGATTGCAACCTCCAGATTATGTAAGTACCGTTAAAAAAATTGATTTTTTTTTCTCCCAAATATATTTCATTCATTCATAAGACACTAATACATTTTTTTTTCATTTTTTTCCACAGTACCGCGAAGGAGCACAAAATTATAAAGCAGCAGTCGGAAAATTTTTTACACATGATTCGGTTTTCCAGCTCCTGAAGACCTATCAACCGGATTACAATCCAGAGTTGAATAATGATGTTGGACCTAGTCAAGCAACTCAACCTAGCCAAGCAACTCAACCTAGTCAAGCAACTCAACCTAGCCAAGCAACTCAACCTAGTCAAGCAACTCAACCTAGTACTTTAGCTCCAGAAACTACGGATGAAGATTTGGAGGATAAGGCAACATTTGGAAGCTCACAATCAACCCAAGGTTCTGATACCTCAGACATATCGCGTAGAAGACGCTATTTCGAACAAACAGATGCTTTTAGAAGTGGAGGAAGAGATAAGGCAAAGAAAAAGGCTCGTGAGGCTAAAGAATCGGTGAGAGCAGATGATAAAATGGACAAGCTCATACATCTTCTTGAAAATGCACAAGGACAAAGGGTGGCAAAGTATGAAACCGAAGAAGCGTTCCTTAAGAAAGATTTGGAAAACAATACAATCTTGGCACAAACCCAACAAAGGGAATCCGACTTGAAGATCCTACGCAAAAATTTGAATGAAGTACAACCTTGGGAGATACCCCTTTACAAGAAATGGAAGAATGAGATTTTGGTTCGTAATGGCTTTGATCCAATACTCTAAATTATGAGTGATATTTTAGTTATTAGAAGTTCATTTTCAAGTTTGAATTAGAAATAGGATTTCAATTTCAATGTAATTTTTAAATTTTTAGAAGTAAGATTTTAATTTCAATGTTAATTTTCAAGTTTGAATTAGAAGTAGGATTTTAATTTCAAAAAACATTGTAACATTATTTTGCAATGTAATCAAAAAATTTCTTAGTTTGCCAAATTTTAAGATTTTGAAACAAACAATCGCTGGAACAAATAGTCAAACTTTTCAAAATTTGAAATTTGAAAACATAACTGTGTGGTGGTGTAACATGAGTGTGAGAAAACAAATAATGAAAACTGTATAAAATTTAATTACTGAACGAGTAAAAAGTAAAAAAAAAAGGTCAAGCGCGGAATGATGCAAAGCCAACCATTTGCGCGTAATGGAAACGCGCTACGTTCTTGCGCTGGACAATTCCGCGCAAATGCTTGGAATATTCTTCTCAGCGCTGTTTCGTTCCGCGAAAGTCACTTTTTCCAGTGCTGAATCGTTCTGCGTATCAATCTAGCATACTAGTTCACATGCGAGCAATTGGTAGGAAAGAGAACTAGTGTTAACTTTTTTGTCACACTTTTTTTTGAATTGTCACACTTATGTGCAAATCTAGCACCTCCAATCTAGCCCATAAGACTTAGTCTTAACAAGAATCACCTTATAGATTGGAAGACGTTCTCTTTTCCATGGATTAAACTCAGGATCAAAGACGGAGAAAACCGTAAATCCCCCGGAATTATTGATGTGACCTCTCCACCCGCATATCACCTTTAAACCTCATGTAATCCCCTTTTCCGAAACCGCTCATACCTATTATCCAAATCAACTTTTCTTCTTCTTGTGAATCTGAATTTGGATCATTCAACTGAAACAACTTATTAGATTTAATAACTACTCTTCTTCTTTTTCTTAAAACACCTTCTTGTTCTTTTTCTTCTTCCATATCTTCTTGTTTCTTCAACTTCTTAAATCTTTTTCATTCTTCTTCTTCTGCGGCGCGGCGCAGATCTCAGAAGGAATGTATAGTGTTTTTCCTCATTTGGGACTGCTATGAGATTTGATTTAAGGATTAGGGCTTTCAAGTTGTTTTTTTACATTTTTACCCTTGTAGGATGTTTACCATTGATTACCGGATAGGGGCAACTCCTATGTTCCTCATGTTTGACTCTAGTCATGTACTATTGAAATTTAGATGTTGAGATAGACGGGGTAAGTTATTCATGTAATAATAATGAGAATTTCTAATGTAAGAAGAAATGGGTATCCTGGTTGAGAGTATGGGGGATTTAAGAACCGCATTGAACCGAAAGGGATTTCAAAATTTGATTATTGGTTTTGTTTTAAAAAGTAGATGAAGAGAATGGTTCATCTTAACCAAGAGTAAAAGTGGAAACTGCATTATGGTAGAGTGGCCATCAAAAAGCAAGCTCATCTTAATGAACCTAAATGTCAATGAAAAGGATTCAATCACACTGGACATTCTTCAAAGGTATGGATGAAAATAGAGACTTACAAAGATGATATTGCAAAGGTTGTGAGAGTGGACAATCTGCAGCAAATGGTTACACTTAAGAAAATTCCAAGGATTGATTTTTAGAACAGAGAGTAACTGGTACAATAAGAAAGAGGATAAAATTCACATAAAAGTGACCAGAGTTGTGTTTGAGTCACCAATTTTTTTTAATTAGAGTTTAGGTCATAGGACCGTCGTTGACTGTATTGACAATTAACAAAGTTAGTTAAATGTCGAAATGACCAAATAAAACCTTAGGATTAATTAATTTACTAAATATAACCTTCACTAGAGAAAATAAGTCTCATATTTTCTCTCTAATTTTGATCATGCATTCATGGGAGAGGAGGTGTATTCGTGAGATCACGTGAATGGGTGAATGTGCTCCGTAGAAAAGGAATGCATATGCCAGTTCCGGTATCTTTGATTGAGGAACTACTTCCAATTTCAACGTTGCTATCAATTCAAGAGCTTCTAATTTTAACCCAATAGCTTCTGCTTCTCTGGACCATCCCATAATAACTGATGCTTCCTCATCAAATTGGTAAACAATCAAAGTGTAGAAAAACATTCTCTTCTTCATCGCTACTCCGTGAGACTAAAGAGTTCTTATTTAAAACTATAGCTTCAGCAACTAAGACTCTTCAAGGGATTTTTTACACGAGGGATCAAAGAACCACTGAAATAGAAATGCAGGCCACTTAACAGTTTTGGTGCCTGCACAAAAGATATCAATGATGGATGTTTATAGTCAATACTTAATAAGCAGGGGAGGTGGAAACAAAATGTAAAAATATTAACAAATATAAGCTAACCAAGCACAGTAGAGAATTTTAAGTTAACAAAAAAAATTATTTGATGTCTATGGCTAAATACAAACTACGAGAGAAACCTCAGAATATCCTTTTCAGAGTAGATGAAATCTGAGCCTAAGATATCTAAAACAGGATATCTAATGAGACATGTTTCCTACTAAACTGAACATAAAAAACGTCGCAAGAAATAATGTCGCAATAATTTTAGATAAGAGTGCATGAATGCAAGATACCACTTATATGTCATTCTAGTCTGGTGATTATGGATCATCCAACACCTACAAGTCAATTGAACAAAATCAGGTTTGTATCAATATAATTTACACCTAGCATCACTATTCGTTCAGACAAAAACATTTGTTAAAGAAAGTTAGATGATATGCAAAAACATTTCAGCTGCAAAATTAGTACGACACCAAAAACCAACAAAATACCACTCAAAACTAATAAATAGTCGTCATAAAGGTCAGTAGGATCAACACATTCGACTATACTTGTAAAGAGCCTAGAAGGACCAGTGTCGTCATATGACTATGGTTCATTTGAAATCATCACTTGTGAAAGATCGTTTCTCAGTAGTGGGCATAAAAAGAGCGAATAGTAACTGATTCCTTTGAAAGGCTACGCAAAAGATGAACAAAATGGTTCAAACCAGAAAAATTAATGACCATTTAGTTTTAGTCTCGGATTCTCTAAGAATTCTCAATCTCAGTTCTGAGACTATTTGATCTTGCTAGGTTCCTTCTGGAAGCAGCCATGTGATAACTAGATTACTGCTGCAGCAGTTGGGGCTGACCAAGAATTCAAAAAAATATTTGCAACAGATATATTCGTCATATATTTGCAACAGGTATAATAATACTAAGAATATGTGACGGTTGAAGTTCACTTAATTCGCAACTTCTATAATTGTTGCAAAATGACCCATGGATCTTTTCTTCTCCACCCGGTTCTGCTGCGCGTGACCCATTTTTCTGGGTAATATTAAAACTCACAGTTCTTCAATTTGAGTTGAATTTAACCAAATTCCTTGCTACCCCTATGAGAAACAATGTGTATTAACTCAATTAAGGAAGATCTTCGAGGAATAATGAAGTACAGTCGAAGAAAATCAAAAAATTAAAATTTTCTGATTTTTTTTTTTGAATAAAATTTTAATCTTCAAATTCTTTGATCATGGATGATATTTTTCATGATTTCTTTCGATTTATGATATATATTACGATTAATATCTCTCTACTGCAAAAAAAATTGAACAAAAACGGTTGAGAATCGATCAATTTCGAAGAATCAAATATTTTTCTTGAAACTCAATTTTGAGGACCATGAAAGTGTGACGGACAAAATCCAAAGGAGTCACCATAGAAGGTATCCCTTTGGTCGACCAATTATTAAATTCAATAATTATGTTATGTTACACAAATTCAGAACCTCTACGAGCCGTACCCTTTCCATGATCATGACTGCACAAATTAGAACCTCTAGAGCTATATAGAGATATAACTAACAATAACCGTATCATTTAAACTAATAACGAACTGTTGGCATTGTTGGGGGGAGGCTTACGAAATCCGAGCCGCTATGCGCAATACGAAACCTACACGAGCAATGAAACACAATGCGGAAATACACAAACTATGACGATATAGAAGCAATCACACAACACCGGCAATTACGAGGAAAAACCCCTCCAAGGTGAAGGGTAAAAAACCACGGGCAAATCTTCCATTATAACAATAATGGGTTACACACAATTCTCCCAAATTTGGGGATAACAACAACCTCAAGGTGCCTATAGCACTTGGATATCAATTTGCCTAATTACACTCACCCCTATGGATGGATCAAAAATACATTCATATATAATATGAGATTCACTATCAATTTGAGAAATAGAAGTGATTTGAGATACTTACTACTAGGGTTTGACAAACCCTAGAATTTTCCCCCTTTGAATAGATGTGCAAATTGATCAATCAATTCTCCATCACAACAACCAAAAGATCCTTCAACAAGAACCCTTTCTTCTCCTCTTCAAGATGCCTCTAATCTCACCAAAAATGGTGGATTAAATCTCTCTATCTCTCTCTCACTCTTTCTCTTCTTCCTCTCTTTCTCTTTCTTCAAAATGAAGAAGATAAAAACGTGAAAACCAAAAACAAGTCTCCTGATGCCTTTTGTGCACAAAACCAAAAAACAAGGCAGCCACTAACTTCCTACCTTGAATGGTTAAGGGGACTCCACATGTTTGGGCCAAAAGGAGTAAAACCCAACAATCTCCCCCTTACGACTTATGGCAAGGTACCCATCACCACCAAACCTTCCCTGCTACAGAAATACACATGCTTGTATTTTGGTAGCGACTTTGTCATCATATCAGAACCGTTGTCATCTGTATGGATCTTCTCAATATACAAGACCTTATCTTCAAGAACTTCTTGTATCCACTGATACCTAATATTGATGTGCTTGGACCTCGAGTGAAAACTCGAATTCTTGCTGAGATGGATGGCACTCTGGATGTCACAGTAAATGATGAACCTCTGTTGCTTCACACCGAGTTCTCTAACAAACCTCTTCATCCATATCATCTCCTTGCAACTCTCTGTAGACGCAATGTACTCTTCCTATGTAGTAGACAATGCCACACATTTTTGTAACTTGGATTGCCAAGACACAGCTCCCCCTGCATAGGTAAATAAGTAACCCGATGTAGACTTGAGACTGTCTTGAGCACCTGCCAAATCTGAATCTGTGTAACCAACTAACTCTGGCTTGTCACCTCCATAGCACAAACACATATTATAAGTACCCCTTAAATACCGTAGTATCCATATCACTGCTTCCCAATGCTCTATAGCAGGATTTGATAGAAATCTGCTTACCACTCCAACTGCATGAGCTATATCCGGCCTTGTACACACCATTGCATACATCAAACTACCAACTGCGGACGAATAAGGAATTTTCTCCATCTTCCGTTTCTCAACATCATTCACAGGACATTGATCACGAGTTAACTTAAAATGGTTTGCAAGTGGACAACTTACCGGATCAGCCTTGTCCATGTTGAATCTTTGCAACACCTTCTCAATGTAGCTTTCTTGTGATAGCCACAACTTCCTCGCTTTCCTATCACGAGTGATCTCCATCCCAAGAATACGCTATGCTGCACCCAAGTCTTTCATAGCAAAAGACTTGCTCAGATCTGACTTCAACCTGTTAATCTTTTTCTTATCTTTGCCAACAATAAGCATGTCATCAACATATAGCAAAAGAGTAAGAAAATCACCATCAGCAAATTTTTGAATGAATACACAATGATCTGAAGCTGTCCTCTTGTACCCATGTTCCTTCATGAACGATTCAAACTTCTTGTACCATCTTCTTGGAGCTTTCTTCAAACCATAAAGACTCTTCTTTAGCTTGCACACCATGTGCTCTTTGCCTTTGACTTCAAAACCCTCGGGTTGTGCCATATACACATCTTCCTCCAACTCACCGTGAAGAAATGTTGTCTTGACATCTAGTTGTTCTATCTCAAGATCCAAACTAGCGGCTATTGCCAAGACAACCCGAATAGAAGAAAATCTCACCACCGGTGAGAAAATCTCTTCAAAGTCAACACCCTTTCTCTGCTCATAACCCTTCACAACTAAGCGTGATTTGTACCTTGGTTGTGAGTTACCATCTTCAGTCTTGATTCTATACACCCACTTGTTCTTCAGAATTTTTTGGTTCTCAGGCTTGTCAACCAAATCAAAAGTGTCATTCTCATCTAAAGAGCCAACCTCTTCTTTCATGGATTTCGACCACTTCTGACTTTCAGGAACACTAAGAGCTTCTTCATAACACTCTGGTTCACTTGCATCTATGATCATCACATACTCATGTGGTGGATACTTTGTTGAAGGTAATCTGGTCCTGCTGGATCTTCTCAACTCAGCTTCTGGTTGTTGTTGTTGCTGCACTTCTTGCTCAACATCACCAATTGGAACATCTTCATGAGCTTCATCTTCATTTCCATCACCATCAACATCATCATCATGTTGTTCAAGAGTAGGAACAACTGGATTTGGATCCAAGGTCATATCATCTTGAAGCTTTGGCATCTCAATCTTCTCAAAGTCTTCAATAGTCTGATCTTCTAGGAATACTGCATCCCTACTTCTGATAACCTTCTTCTCAACTGGATCCCAAAATATGTAACCAAACTTCTCTGTTCCATAGCCTAGGAACACACACTTCTTTGCTTTGTCGTCAAGCTTTGATCTCTGATCTTTTGGGATATGAACAAATGACCTGCAACCAAACACTTTCAAGTGATCATAAGTAGGCTCTTTGTCTCTCCATACCTTTTCTGCTACTTCTCCATCTAGCGGTCTTGAAGGAGATCGATTGATCAAATACACATGGTATTCATTGCTTCACCCCAGAAATGCTTATGCAACTTGGAATGAGATAACATGCACCTTATTCTCTCAAGAATAGTGCGGTTCATCCTCTCTGCAACACCATTATGTTGTGGAGTCTTCGGCATTGATTGTTCATGACGTATACCCATTCTCTTGCAATACACTTCAAGTGGCCCAATGTACTCTCCCCCATTGTCAGAACGAAGGCACTTCAAGGTTCTACCTGTTTCTCTTTCCACCATGCTGTGAAACATCTTGAACACAGGAACAACATCATATTTGGTCTTGATTGCATATGACCAAACCTTCCTTGAAGCATCATCTATGAAAGTAACAAAATAAACAGCACCACCAAGTGTTTTGACCCTTAAAGGTCCACATACATCAGAATGAACAAGATCAATAATACCAGAATTGCGCTTGGGTAAAGCTTTATGAAAAGAGACTCTAGTTTGTTTACCAACTAAACAATGAGTACACTTACCCAATTGCATACCTTTGGCATTTGGAAAAACTTGTCTTTTGGTGAGGATTTGAATTCCCTTTTCACTAAGATGACCAAGTCTTCTATGCCACATCTCGGAGATTGAATCTTTGTCAACAGCATTCAACTCACCTTTCAACACCTTCAATTGTGTCTTGTACAATGTGCCACACTTCTTTCCTCTTGCAATAACCATGGAGCCCTTGCTTAGCTTCCATTTCCCATCACCCAAGTGATTGTTGTACCCTTCATCATCTAACACTCCTGGTGACATTAGATTCAAATGAAGATCCGGTACATGTCGCACATTTCTGAGAACCAACGTACATCCAACATTGGTCTCAACCTTCACATCACCCATTCCTACAATTTTCGCAACACAACTGTTGCCCATTCTGACTGACCCAAAGTCACCATCCTTGTAGGAGGTAAATATATCTTCATGAGGAGTAGCATGATAAGATGCACCTGAATCAACTATCCATTCTGAATCAGAACCTGCAAAACTAACACAAACATCATTACAATCTGAGAATACAATGATATCATCATTTGTCACGATGAGCTGCAACACCATTGTCTTGGTTATCATTTCCTTTCCCCTTCTTGTGTTCTTGCTTCGGCTTCCCGCATTCATTTGAATAATGACCTCTCGTATGACAGTTCCAACATTCAACTTCCTTTCTGGACTTTGATTTACCCCTTGACTTGCTACGGCCAACTTGTCTTCTGTCTTTTCTTCTACCCCGATTTTCTGTCACAAGAGATTCTGAATGAGATGAGTCTAGTGACCTTCTTATAACTTCTTCACTCAACAAACTGCTAGTTGCAACAGTCATGTTCAACTTGTTGTCTGGAGCAGAATAACTGAGACAGTTCCTCAATGGCTCCCAACTGTCTGGTAAAGTATTTAGCAACAAATAAGCTTGAACCTCTTCAGGAATTTTGAGGTCCATAGATGTAAGCTGATTCATGATCCCCTTCATTTCATTTAAATGTTGCGCCATTGAACTCCCTTCCTTGTAACATAGCTTTCCAAGCTTTTTGAATAGAAGAGCTTTTTCACAAGGAGACTGCTGATCATATATCTCCTCTAACTTGGTCCACAAAGGATATGCTAGTGTCTCACTAGCCACATGATGAAAAATGCTATCATCAATCCACTGACGAATATAACCAACTCCTTTTCGATTAGTAACCTTCCAATCTTATGCACTTGTCGCCTCAGGCCTTACTCCCTTACTCTCTATTGGACCATAGAGATCTTTACAATATAACCAGTCTTCCATCTTCGCCTTCCATATTACAAAGTTCTCACCGGTCAAATTGACCATTCTATTACTAGTGCTAGCTTCCGCCATTGCACAGGATTAGCTCAACCCAAAAGCTCTGATACCACTTGTTGGGGGAGGCTTACGAAATCCGAGCCGCTATGCGCAATACGAAACCTACACGAGCAATGAAACACAATGCGTAAATACACAAACTATGACGATATAGACGCAATCACACAACACCGGCAATTACGTGGAAAAACCCCTCCAAGGTGAAGGGTAAAAAACCACGGGCAAATCTTCCACTATAACAATAATGGGTTACACACAATTCTCCCAAATTTGGGGATAACAACAACCTCAAGGTGCCTATAGCACTTGGATATAAATTTGCCTAATTACACTCACCCCTAAGGATGGATCAACAATACATTCATATATAATATGAGATTCACTATCAATTTGAGAAATAGAAGTGATTTGAGATACTTACTACTAGGGTTTGACAAACCCTAGAATTTCCCCCCTTTGAATAGATGTGCAAATTGATCAATCAATTCTCCACCACAACAACCAAAAGATCCTTCAACAAGAACCCTTTCTTCTCCTCTTCAAGATGCCTCTAATCTCACCAAAAATGGTGGCTTAAATCTCTCTATCTCTCTCTCACTCTTTCTCTTCTTCCTCTCTTTCTCTTTCTTCAAAATGAAGAAGATAAAAACGTGAAAACCAAAAACAAGTCTCCTGATGCCTTTTGTGCACAAAACCAAAAAACAAGGCAGCCACTAACTTCCTCCCTTGAATGGTTAAGGGGACTCCACATGTTTGGGCCAAAAGGAGTAAAACCCAACAGGCATATCACATGTTGTAGCAAGATCAAGAATACCAGCATATAAAAAAATTTAAGACAAGCAATTTAGAAATGAATTAAGAGCAGAATGAACTTATAGTACTCTTTCCATGCTGATTGAAGATCCTTGGTGGTTCCCAATTTCTCCACATTTCACAATTTCTACATTTTGAATCACTTGCTATGGTAGATGATTCTTCAACCTAAAACGCCTCATTGATGATATCGTAAGCTACTACACGTAACTGAATCCTTCCCCTCAACACATTTCATGAGTTCAATGGCAACCAACACCTAGATCAAAAAAACCAACATAAACAACAGTACATTAATTCATAATATATCAAGGCTAATTTTGGTCATGATTCTTGTGTTAAGTTTAAACAACAGTACAATTTCAGAAACTATATCATATAGCGGATATATAACTAACATTAAATCACATGAAGTTAAAACACAGTCAATTTTGCAAGTAAGTAACTGATCACACATGTTCTAGCGAGATTATAATTACCACCATATAAAAAATTATAGACAAGCAATTTAGAATTGAAATTTGTAACCTTCCAACAAACCTCGTCACAGACATCCGAAGAAATGCTCTGTCAATCTCTATGAAAAACTCCATTTCCGAATCCGTCCATACCGATTATCCAAATCTGGCCAAATTTTTTCTTCTTTTCCTTCTTCTTGTGATTCTTGTGTACTTATTTTTCTCGTCTTCTTCCATATATTATCGTTCCCTTCATCAACAAATCGTCTCTCAAGATTTTACAGTTCTCAAATCGATCTCAGTTTGCATTTTCTACTGGAATTTCATTTTCAGGAGGCGGCGCAGACCTAGTAGGGTATCTTTTGAGTCCTCTTTGTGATATTTATGTAGGGATTTCGGGTTATTTACACCCCAGTTTTCACCATCTTGTTATTATCTTTTGATATTTACCATATTCTACTAGATAAGGGGCAACTCCTATGGTGAATCTAAGCAACAAGCAATAGTTGCCCTCCGTTTTTTATGGTTTTGGTTTTACTTTTCCTGGGATTTAATAGGTATAGTTTGTATTACTACCATATTAAAGGACTTGGTAACAATCTACGGAGAGGGAGAATACTGCGAATCGTTTTTCTTTTTGTTCTCTGCAGTCAGGCATACACCATGAACTATGGCCAGTGTCAACGTTTTGTCTTCAAAAATGTTTCCGCTTCCAAAGGTAATAATAGAGATCTACAACAACATGGGACTTCAGACGAGAAATAAATTAAAGAAAGGTATGTTGCCTAATGTAAAATGAAGGAACTAGAGATCTTTTATCTAACATGACGGCTAATATTAACCATATAAGAGCCATATAAGATTATCCAACTCCTTCCAAATCTTCTTATATATCACTCAAGCATCCCCACTGCTTACTTTTGCTTACAGCTACGATCAGTTGTCTCATATTTTCTCCTGGCTGACTTATACATATGCTCAATCTCAGGCACAAGAGGATCATCAGGTCTTCAGCAGCCTTAAAGTCTGAAAAATCAACGGAACCATAAAGAGAGAATAGTTTTGAGCAGCGGGAAAAACAAATAGAGGTCTTCAGTTTCCTCTCACCATAAGAACCTAACCTGTGTAATCATAGGTTCTAAATATTAACGAAAAACAAACCAACACACAACAGACAAATAAAGTCCCAATACCCAGAGATAAGAGAGAATGTATGCATGATACCTCTTCTTTGTCGTCCGAGTCTGGTGATAATAAATCATCCAACCAACACCTACAAGACAATTAAATAAAATCAAGTTCCGCCAGTTGCACCAAAAAATTTCAAACAAGTAATGCATGAAATTGGGGTTTTAGTAATTGGGTTTAAGTTTGATTAACCATTTGTGTTTTGGATTGTTCTGTTCTCCACTAGAAAACTAGTCTAATTGCTAGTGGAAGAAGCAGAAGGAATGATGGACTTAGACTAACCACAATGATCAGAGCTACCTTTTTTTTTTAGATTTTCCTGAAATTAATGAAATCCCCTAAGTAATATTTATGACAGAGAAAGGGACAGAGAGAGTAAGCAAGCAGGAGTAGGACTCGTCCATGCTGATTGAATATTGTCCAAAGCACAGAAATTTAATCTAAGAGTAACTGCAGTAGCAGTTCAGAAGCATCAACAAGTAACTAAAAGCATATCTGTAAAAAACAGCACTTTATTTTTGGATTTAGACAAGGTTTTATTTCCAAAACAATATTTATTTCTCAATGCACGGCCGACTTTTGACAAGCTTGAGCAGCCTTCAAGAAGGTAATGATGATGTAACTACTAACATGATAAGGTGAAGCGATTATTATTTAGAGATACATTCAGATTCAAGTAATCGAGTTTGGGAAGAAGGTTTGTTTTCGTCATGGGACAACTAAGGATGAGTTTGAAGATGTAAGGTCAAAGTAAACACCTATTTTCGAAAACAGGATATAACAAAATTTGGATTCTCTATGGTTTTGAATTTTACTTTTTTAGAAGCAGATAGAGCTTGAACATCCGATTATCCACAAGAATTTGTTCTTCTTCTTCACCATCAATAGTAGCGTCTTACCTGATAAATTCTTGTGGATTATCAAACTCTCTCTGCTTCTATGAAAGTAAAATTCATGCAATAAAAATCCAGATTATGTTCTGTCTTGTCTTCCGAAATACAGGTTCACTTGACCTTACATCTCCAAACTCATTCCTTAATAGTCCCATGACGGTGCATAATACTAAGAAAAACCTTGTTCCCAAACTTGATTTCTTTTCAATTTTAAAGGTATCCCTAAACTGAGAAGTTGCCAACCCTGGTTGGACAGTAATAAGCTAAACAATTGAAGTTTTTTAGTTTACGATCGAATATATACCATGTGCTAGTTTTCTTGGAGCGCTTTTCCTCACTGGAACAACTACACAGGGTGCTATCACCAGTACAATAGTTGATGAATCCTCTCCTCAAACAAGCACGCTTATCCCTCCCTGGTTAACCACTCTCCTTTGACGATGCTGCATATCAAAACATAGGACACATAATGTTAAATTACTACAGCCCTTAATAACTAATCTTTTACGGAATTTTGTAGGGTAAAGAGAGAATTGGAGGCGCAAAAAGCTAAGAGGGTCATGAATTTCTCAAATTATCCAGATGAGAGTGATGCACCCTAAGAAATTGTTAGCGTTCTTTTAGACCTGACGGCTTCAAGATTTTGTTAGATAGTGTTAGAAGAAAAGTGAAAACATCACTGAATTACAAGAAATGGGTTGCAAGGATTTCCGTGTGATTTCTATTTGGCAAAGCAAATCATGACTTGAACCCCAACTATCAACTAACTCTGCCAAACTAAGAATTCGTATGAAAGTCTGAACCGATATACTTCAATTCTTATCCAATTTTAACTTTGATTGTATTCAAAGATCTTTCACACTCACTTATGCAATACTGAAGGGAAGGGAGCTTTAATCTAACCAACAATGTAAACTACCTTTTAGGAGCAAAGGCCAAGGAAGAAAACAAATTCTTCACCAACTATGTTGCCTAAACCTTGATACAAACTAGTGTTCTCATTTGGTGCCTAAAGCGAAGAACACAAATAGGGCACCAGCTTCAACAACAAAAAAACTGAATCAAATTTGAAGAAACCCACAACAAGAAAATCTTAAACTTAAACAAATAAACCCGCCATATGATTGTTGAAGATGAACAAGGAAGAAATATAAAAATAAACTAAATAATGTTAGCATATTTGATTAAAATCGTGCTTTTTCCTTCTTCTACTTGTATGTTCGCCGCTTCTGCTTTAGCCTTACCCTCAAAGACTTGTCCTTCTGGCCGCTTTTACCACATTGGACCCATAACCTTTAGTTATATCTCTTAATGTGTGTGTATAATTAGCTTCTCCTTGAACCTACATAGACATTACAAAAACGCACAGATATTTCAAAAGACGTACATGCATGATTATATCAAACAAATTCAGAATTTGACTAACTGTAAACCAACATCAATTGGCGAGTAATTGTTCACACATGTTCTAGTAACACAAGCAATTTAGCAATCAAAGGGATATTTTGACTTTGGGTCACAACTTTGTGATCAAAATTTTAATTAGAGTTTGGGTCACGGACCGTGTTTGACCCATTAACATGTTCAGCTTCAAGAGGTAAAACAAGTGTTGAATGCAATCTTGAAAACCAGATTTCAATCTCATGAAAACCCCATTTCCGACTCCGCTTGTACCCGATTGATTACTCAAATCAACACACATTTCTTTTTCCTTTTCTTCTTCTTCTTCTTGAAATTCTTAGATTTAGTAACTTCAATTTTCACAATACCTTTTTCCATATCTTCTTTTTTCTTGATCCACAAATCAATAGACTCTGGATAGAGTTTTTTCATTCCTCTCTATACTCGTTTGAGATCTCAATTTCATAGTTTTGACTCGTTTAAGTCTGCAATGAGATAAATAAATTAGGTTTTGGTTTCTAGGATGCTTACACCCAAAATGTTTTACTACTTTTCTTTGATGTTTTACTATTTAATACCGGATAAGGGTAATATGGTAAAGATCCACGCATTAGCAGCACATTCAATAAGCAATATGCCCACAGTCTCAAATGTGCCAATACACCAGTATGATATTTTCAATTGGAAATTTGGAAGGAAACGGACACAATAATTCATTATTCATGTATTGAGAAGCATTCCATATGTCAAAAACAAAGGCCGATCAATCTTGCAGAGGGTACGGATGAGTGTAGTGTACTTACGCTTGTATGTGATGCAAGCCAAAGGATGATATCTGGGTATTCGTCGACCATGTTGCCAAAAACTAGAGTTGAGTTAGATCAAAATTTAAGCTTGATAGGAGTTCTGCATGAAAATCGGTCAAGAAACACTGCAGGATATTGAAAAATAGCGGTCTGTATAAATTAGGCTAGTTGCAACCAGGATATAAATTTTGTTCTCACTATTTCCGTCCTCTGATAGTGGAAAATAATGGTATGTATAAATTTACAACATGATTTAACGGCTCCTAATCTACTACCTGAGAGTACACAATTTCAAACAACCAAGATGCTATATCTGTCGATGCACCCCCAACATTTACAAGTAAAAAAGCACTGCCAGAAAGAAAGAATCCCTTGTCTTGAAGCCCCAAAGAGTGGCAATGTAAGAGAATAACCTGACAGAATCAACAGTCAATATGATGAAATCCATTCCCAGAATGATTGAAGGAAATCATTGACTTCATTTATTGTCCTCCCTCCAGTTATTTAATAATGCCATTTTGTACAAGGATTTCATCGTCTTGACTGTGGATTCTAACGGCTTGTTGTTGGCAAAGTGCTTCCACGTTCACACCATTGGGATCAGCAGCTGTTGCCGTTTTCACTTTTCTTCAAAGCTTCATCACATATTCCTCCATGAGTGGCGTGGCTTCCTATTTAATGCTCTTCTGCAGTAGCTCGTTTGTCTTATCCTGCGTAATAAAATTATAGAGAAAAGCTTTATTAGAATAGGAACAAAAAACATATATAGTGCTAGAAGTGATTTCAAGGTATTGAAGCAAAAAGGCAAAGACCTCCATCTTGAGCTAAATGTAAATGGATCAAAAAGGTTTGAGATTCAGAAGGCGCACAATCTTCTGATTCAGCAAAAATTAATGAGAAGATGAGTTTTGGTTTCATCCAAGGTTAAGATCTGTTATTTATGGTGTACCACAGTTGTCTTTAATTAGTAAACAAAATAGAATATGGTCATATTGATTCTCGAAAAACTCTGGTGTAACTACCACCTTGGTGACACAGAAAAGTTCAAGCCTCTAAGTCGAACAACAATAGATGGATATAATGCTCTAACCAAGTGAATTAGATTTAGATTTCAATGGATCAGTGGAGGGAATCCAAAAAGCCTCTTTCGCCAACAAAGTGAATAAATACAGGTACTATCTAGCTTTGCCTAAAACTAAGGGGAAGTCAATGTACGAACACCTAGGTCCAACCAAGTTACCACTGCACGTTTACTTGCATTTTCTATTGTTGATGTGGATCTGTAGGAAATTACTTAAACATTTCCCCTAAACTGGCTTGTGGGAGATACAAGAGCTATGATTGATGCTTACTCAGTAGTACATATGTTTACACAAACAACAAAGAGTAATCAAACTAATTCCGTAACATGACTAGACAAAGCATGAACAGAATGGATCAGATTTGAAAATTACCAAGTGGTTCTGCTTATATGTTTGCCACTTCTGCTTTATGATTAGCCTCGATGACTTGTTCTTACATCCCCTTTCAGGACGACGTCAACGAGGATCCATAATCTACATACACATTACAATTCAAACACATAAATCACGTAAATGCAATGATTAAGTCACATCAGTAATCACACATATTCTAGCAAGATGATGACTACTGACATATAAATTCAATTTAGGAATCAATTAAAAGCAGAATGAAGATGAAAAATCAAACAACAGCAGATTTTATACATAATGATCCCTTCTAAGAAGCATTAAGCATCATCGTCGGTTTAAGACATGATTGTTGAATTGTATTATTTCCTTCCTGCTTAATGAACCCCGCTTCTGCTTTAGCATTTTTCTCAACATCTTGTCCTTACAGACCTATCACGAGGAGGACCCCTAACCTTTAGTTGTACCTCTTCAGATTTGTATAATTAGCTTCTCCTCAAACCTGCATACACATTACAAACACACACAGATATCAAGAAAGAACAATGCAAATAATTATGTTACACAAATTCAGAAATTTTACGAGCAAATACAACTCACAGTTAACCACAAGTCCAAGGTCAAGGTTATGCTTTGGAATTAGGAACCACTTATGTTCATCATAACCTCTTCACTGAAAGAATTCGAATAGCTAAAGGAAACTGAACAACACGATCCATTCATGTACCCATATAAACCTGATTTATCAATCTCCATCCACAATTCAAAGCTACTTTAAAATAAAATTCATCAATTAAAAAGCAGAATGAAGAAGAATCACCTTACAGTGAGATTGAAATTTGATTCAGCTGCTCTGCTGGTGGATGGATTCGTCATTCTATAAAACGGCTCCTCCATAGACATTGATTATGTAGTTAATATGGGTTCTTGACAGAAATGCTGCTCTCTTATACTACTTGTGTGGAAATCTTGTCTTGTCATCAATGAACCTAAGAATGTCCTGATAAATTATAGAAATCACCTACTTCAATCGATTCAATATTTTCCCCAAGCAGTCCTTGAAATTTTGCCGAATCCCTTAGGTAACTACCATAAAGAGTACCACCAAAAGAGAAAACAACCACCACCGCCACAGGCTTACTGAGAAAGAGGCTGCGCTTAAGTTTTTCAAGTCTCAATTTTTCTTCTTCACCCGCTTCCTTTAACTTCTGTAGCAGGGTAAAACAAGTCTTGCATGCAATCTTGAAAGCCGGATGGAATGCCACATCTCAGTCTCATGAAAAACCCCATTTCCGACTCCGCTCATACCGATTGATTGCTCAAATCAACACACATTTCTTTTTCCTTTTCTTCTTCTTCTTCTCGAAATTCTTAGATTTAGTAACTTCAATTCTCACAATACCTTTTTCCACATCTTCTTTTTTCTTGATCCAGAAATCAATCGACTCTGGATAGAGTTTTTTCATTTGTCTCTATACTCGTTTGAGAGTAACAAAATAAAATCCAACTCTAACTTATTAATGATACTAAATCTTGCAAGAACAAGACAACCCAGTCACATAAAGCTTCAGGAAGTAATCAATTAACAAACAGAATGAAGAAGAATCACCTTATAAATTTGAAATTGAAACTGTCGTCCCAAATTCCTCTCTAGACAAAGCGTACAACGAGCCAAACTCATGAAAACCCCATTTCCGACTCCGCTCACACCGATTGATTATCAAAATTAACACAGATTCCTTTTTCCTTTTCTTCTTGAGATTCTTAGATTTAGTGACTTGAATTTTCACAATACTTTCTTCCATTTCTTCTTCTTTTTTCTTCATCCTGAAATCAATCAACTCTGGATGGCGGCGCTTTTTCATTTCACTGTGCTGGAGACAAATTAAGTGAGATCTCTTTTCATTTTGGGTGTGGAATGGAATAAATTAGGTTTAGGTTTCTAGGATATTTACACCCCAAACTTCAGCAATATGCCCGCATTTGATGCACCTGAAGCAGCGTCTAGATGACTAAATCCAGTACCCGAGAGGCATTTTTTCAAATAGAAATTTGTAGTGACAAAAAAACACGATTTATAAGGGCTGCTACCAGGATTACTAGGGGATGATACCATCTCAAGATCTTAAGCGATCCTGGCCGTTGGATCTGCTAAATGATATCGACCCCGATAATCTGGTAGCATCCCTTATAAATCATGCAAAAAGGATCTGCCGGCACAGAATATTAAAAAAAGAACCAAAGAAAGGTTCTTCTCATGGCCGGTAGCTCAACAAGTCTGGAAGGACATTTCCACATTGAAACAATAGGCAGGTTCCTAGAACAACCGATTACCATACTCAGTCGTATCCTCCAATTTCGCTTCAGTTGACATCTATCTTTCCAAGGACTTTCGGTCTCTAAGGTAAGAAAAAATTAATAGCATAAATTAGACGTCTTTACCAGTTCAAGTCGGAAGTTTCTTCTGGTGCGCGTGGATTCCGGTCACTAATTAAAAATTGGGTTAACATTTGGGGCTGGCTCTTAATCAACATCTAGCATGCCAGTTTGAATTCCTTTGGTTAACAATTCCATATGAATCCTTATTTTGGGACCATGATATATTTGGGGGACCTTTGTTTTTTTAAGGCACTACCCTACATTTATAAGGGGTGTCCTAAAGCGTGGACATTACTAATTTTCCCCCAAATTAATTAAGATTATCACTAAAACGGTTTTAGATTAACCTAATATAAAATTATTTTAGATTAAACTAATATAATCTATTAACAGAAAAAAAAAAATCAGACCTACCCTACCGACTTCTTCTTCTTTGGGTCTTCTCTTCTTCTTCTTCTTCTTCTTCTTTTCAACATTGTCTTCATAGATAAATCGTCGATTTATAATAAGAAATTCATTGATTATTCAATCGAATATAAGAATGGTACTTCGAAATCAAACCAACAGACTCACTGGTAAAGGTCCCCTATTATGACAGACATCTAGCAAATCATCCAAGTGAATTGGAGATTCACAAAGAAGTGGAACCAGAAGGTGAAGACACAATCGCCCCTGAAACTGAAATGGGAAAGATCTGCAGGTATTTTCAACCAAACCCATTACTTTCAATTTGATTTTGATTCGTTTAATTGAATAGAATCATCAAAATAGGGTTGAAATGGAAGTTACAGTCCCTTGTTCGGTTAGTAGTTCTTTCACAAAATCCCTAGTTAGTTAACCGAACTTCCTGAAAGGAATAACACGAAGAACAGTTCGGTTGAATAGGAATTTAGATTATGTTACCGAATTTTAAGGTCGTTGGTTCGCAAATTTTTTTGAAAACCATATACTAACCGAACTATTCCCATTTTACAAAAAGAAAAATAATTGTCCAATGCAAACGAACAGTCCTAATTTTCTCCCTATGTTCAGTTCTCAGTTAACCGGACTTTTTGTAGTGTGTTCGGCTGGTTTGCAATTTTTTTTAAAACTATATGGTAACCGAACTGTACCCATATTAAAAAAAAAAAAATAAAAAAAAAATTATCCAACCGAACTGTTGTAGTTTTCCCACTAGGTTGAGTTCTCAGTTAACCGAACTTTGTGAAATTTGTTCGGTTGGTTTGCGACTTTTTTTAAAAGTATCTGGTAACCGAACTATGCCCAGTTTTTTTCAAAAAAAAAAAAATTCCAATGTAACCGAAGTTTGCTATTTTGCTCACTATATAGAGTTCTCAAATAACCGACCATTTTCCAACCCTGTTCGGTTGGTTCCCAAAAAATTAAAAACTATATAGTAACTGAACTGTGTGCAATTGCATACAAGTTGAGTTCGGTTTGTTCTCAAAATAATAACAAACCGAATTCTTTGCTAATTTCGTATAGTATGAAGTTCGGTTTGTTTGCAGAAAATCTTGACTAACCGAACTCTACCCTGGAACACAAATATTTTTTAGAGTTGGTGTTTTTTTGGTACACTTTTGCTACTAACCAAACCTTACTGCGAGAACCATTATGTGGCGTCTGATTTAGTCAATCATTTATCGGTTAAGATAATATCTTTTGTTTTCTTGATTAGGGGCAGAGGAACAAAATCAAAACATCCTTCACTGGAAGAACTGAGAACTCCCACTCCTCGAGGCAAACTACACTTAGGTTTCCATAAGCGTGGAACCAAAAATACTAAGTATGTAGGTGGGTCATTACCGGGTGTTGTTATCCAAGATGATGTCAATAGAGATAATGTTGATGATGTTATCCAACAAGTTCATCAAGAGATTGTGAAAGAGATGTGTACTCAAAAACATAATCAAGGTGGAGAAGAGGAACCAGCTGAAGAAGGAGGAAATGAGGATGGAGATAAGAAAGATGGAGAGGAACAAAGAGATGACAATGATGACAGTGAAGAAGATGGATATAATGAATATGATGAATTAGAGGAGGACTCGGATGAATAGTAAGAGAAACAATTACAAATAGTAAAAAAACCTATAAAGACGCCTAAAAAACCTTGTGCTAGATATGCATACATTCCTGATGACAATTTGTGTTTGCCGATAAAGAACCCAACTTATGGTACTCCTAGAGATGGAGGGGAGGTATTGCTTGTCTACAAAAACACATGGGCTGCCAAGATCTTTGCGACAAAGGTATTGAATCTTATACATCAATATTGCTTAGTCATTTTTCGGTATATATTAGTATATAAGATATGATGTTGTATTTGTGTGATCATAATAATGTTGTTCGTGTTTTGAAACGTCCAAAGCACAAGAATTTATTTATGAGCCAAATGAATTGCCTCTTACGTTAAGTCAGAGACTTTATTATTTATTTATTTATTTAATTTTATTTTTTGTAATCTAGGGGACTTGAGATAACCAAGATCTAATAGGATATAAACCAAATATACTTCAAATGTATGCTTATATCTGCATCCTTCATCAAGAAACTGCTTTAAATTCGAGATACAACATGGTTCGAATCATTATATTTGTTTGCACAGAAAGAGAAAGATTATAATTGCAAGCAATTACAATACGTAGTAACATAGTAGGTTTACCTTTTAAAGCTACTCATATCTTCCCCCAAAGCTTACTTCTGTTATTTTTCTTAGTAAGGCTTCCCATAGCCTTCACTTTTTCTCTAAGAATATACTTTTGTGTCTTTCCTGTTGAAGTTTTTGGCATATCATCAATCACATTTTCCCATCTAATTATGGATGAGGAGTTAAAGAAAAAGGTAGGAAACAAATTTGAAGCAAACCTTAGAGATAGTATGAGCCAGACTCCTTTTTTCTTAAAGGATGTCTACCAGACAAATGCTTCAATTGTTGTTGATGATATTTTGGGTGAAAAACTTTCATCCTAGGTGCAACCTGAAACACCAAATACAGAAAGACATGAACATGACCTCATCAATATAGAAGATCAAAGAACGTACAAATTACAACAACTAAGTAATATAACAATAAAAATCAAGAGAATTATACACCCACATATGAGATGATGTTAACAAGCGTGAAAAAAGAAAATTAGAGAACACTGGGTAATAGGGATGCAATTAAACCTAGTTTAAAGATACTCGGAAATGAGCTTCAACATACATCAATTATTTCTAGTATCTTTAACATCCAAAAACAAGTTTGGAATTAAACATGAAATATCAACAGAGTACAGAATGCACAAAATGGACAGAATTTCTCATTTTAAGGTTCGGGGAGATAACGAAATGGGATTGGAACACTTTGGAGGATTTTGTTTTTCTAATTTGGAAACCAAATAGAACTCCAATGAAAGTTGGTACCCGAAAAAAGTTCATTGTCCATCTGTCTTTTATTGTGCATTGGTATTATATCCGAAAGGTCTTTTAATGACATATATGTTATGTTGAAGGGATGTCCTTGTACCTTGATAAAAACTAGTGTCGCTAATCTTAAGCTAAGTTAACAACATTCAGATACCTAGAATGACTAAAATGAGAAATAAATATCAAGCGGACAAATATGAGAAAATATTTTGGGTCGTAGATTTTGGTACCCTTTAGTGTTTGGGTCCTAAGTTTTTCCGTTATAGTATTTGGGTCGTTGACCCTGTTAGTCAATGTAGTCAAATGGTCAAACTGTTACTATCCATGACTACCGTTAAATTAACGGTTAAAACACGTTTAAAGAAGTTCTTCTTATAAAGGTATATATATATATATATAGGTTCAGTTGGAATTAAATTTTTGGAAGGAATTTCTTCTTTATCTCCTTTTGGAATCTATACTCAAACTGTACGACAGATATCTAATTTTTTAGAGTGAATAGTATATATTCAATCTATTTCCTACTTCTGATAGTTTTTAACTTCCATTACAAACAAAACCTTCATCTTGTTTTCAACTACAATACAACTTATTATACAACTGAAACTACTACACAGTCGAATAGGTAGCAAAGGGACGGGGTATCAAACCGTAAAAACAACTAAGAAGTGAGGTGATTGATCATTGATTTTTGATGAAAAACACAGGAGATTAAGATGGAATTTTATACTGTGATATGTTGGGAAAATTGGCACCCCGAGCGCAGCGAAATCACGATCACAAAGGGCAATTTTTGATTTCACCAAACAACCACAACACAAGATATATGTGGTTCACATTTACAGGCTACATCCACGGCCAACACCACCAGAAATACTTCCATTAATCAAAGACCATTACATGCTCTTTCCGCAACCCAAGACAAGAACCAAAGATTTAACAAGACATACCCGAGAACACCATCGAAGAAACTATAAAAACTAATTCTCTAACCATTCCTCAAATCAGCCTCATGTCTTCTCTTCTTCATGGTTGCCAGTAACAGAGGAGAAACATGGAAACTGTCTAGAAACTTGGTTTAGGGTAAATCCCCAAACCCTAAACACTATAACACCAAAATCCTCTCTCTACAAGTTTTTCTCTCACATCGATATTGACCTACACGGTAGCACTTAATCCTCCCTAACAAAGAGACCAAAATCCTAAGCACAAGGATTTACCGCTCTTCTAGGTTGGATTGTCTCATAAACACTACCAAGGACACCTATTTATACTAGTTAGTTAGAGATATAACTTAACCTCTAAGTGACAAACTCCAAATTGAGTTCTGCTTCCTTAGCCTACAAACTAGACCAAGATTTTTCTCACATGGTTATTAGAGTTCCATTCAAAATTGGACTCTCCACAAGCCTTATTCTAGAAGGCACCGTCCAACCCATTTTCTAGAAGGCACCGTCCAACAATTCTCCACCTCGGATCATGCTATTCATGCATGAGACGATCGATATACTAAATCTCCTTCGTATTCTACCAGAGAATTACTTCTGAAGCTCAGACCTCAACTTCCATCTTCATAGAACCATCTCTTTGACCAAAACACCATGACGTTGATAAAAGTCTTCAAAACATCTTCTACATGAAGAACACTTATGAAACTGTCCACGCTTCACAAACACCAGGAAAATCTTCTACCACCATCAATGAATCCTTACACAGACTCCACCATTGATCACCAAGAGAACCATCCAGAAGAATCACCGCTAGCTCCACCTAACCAGTAAGCTAACAACATATTGAACTCTAACCCAGAAAGGAAGAATTAGTTTCAATATAATACACCAGCACATGTCATGATTACCGTGTATCTGAAACAAACCATCATATATTTGCACTGTGATTAATAGGCTTAATCCTTTGAGCGATTCCCAAAGCCATCACTAATCTAACATAATCTTTACCACCATCACACCCAACATACTCGCTCAGAATATATACCGTGTGAATGCCCATATTACTGCGGTACATGCTTTCGAGATAGGGCACATTCTTGATATTCCGTGCAAGCCATCAAGAATATTTTAACATAGATTTAAGAACATAAATCTATAAAATCTCGTGCATAACTTCGAAGCATTGATGAACAGCTTCTACATAAGACTTCACAGCCTCATTCTTTCTTCATACTTTGTAACCCATTCTTTATAGTGTATGATTACTAACACTCTTCGAGAAGTAAATATGTATTCCACCTCATTCGGTCTTATTCTGCATCCCATACTACATCATAAAACAAAACGAAAAATATACACTTCTACCAAGTTGAACCTCCGATTTGTAAATCACATCACAAATCCATATTTTTGTAAACACAGGTTGAAAACATTATCGTCAAAACATATTTCTCCACCCGAACAATAAACCATTGTTCAATTCCAGGTTCAATCACTCCAGCCCGTCCTTGGCTCTGATACCAATTTTTAGGAAAATTGGCACCCCGAGCGCAGCGGAATCACAGGATCACAAACGACAATTTGTGATTTTACCAAACATGAGCGAAATAATAAAAAAGACAGAAGATAAAAAAGCACACACAACCACAACATAATATATACGTGGTTCACCTTTACAGGCTACATCCACGGCCAACACTACCAGAAAACTTCCATTAATCAAAGACCATTACATTCCCTTTCCGCAACCCAAGACAAGAACAAAAGAGTTAACAATACATACCCGAGAACACCATCGAAGAAATTATAAAAACTAATTCTCTAACCATTCCTCAAACCAGCCTCATGTATTCTCTTCTTCATGGTTGCCAGTAACAGAGGAGAAACATGGAAACCGTCTAGAAACTTGGTTTAGGGAAAAAACCTAAACCCTAAACACTAGAACACCAAAATCCTCTCTCTACAAGTTTTTCTCTCACATCGATATTGACCTACACAGTAGCACTCAATTCTCCCTAACAAAGAGACCAAAATCCTAAGCACAAGGATTTACCGCTCTTCTAGGTTGGATTGTCTCATAAACACTACCAAGGACCCCTATTTATACTCGTTAGTTAGAGATATAACTTAACCTCTAGGTGACCAACTCCAAATTGAGTTATACTTCCTTAGCCTACAAACTAGACCAAGATTTTTCTCACATGGTTATTAGAGTTCCATTCAAAATTGGACTCTCAACAACCCTTATTTTAGAAGGCACCGTCCAACCCATTTTCTAGAAGGCACCGTATAACATGATATATAAAGAAAGTTGGGTTTATCTTAAACTCAAGTTTTAAGCAAGTTACAGAAGATGTTGCTACCGATAATTTCATGGATGATTTCTTGAGATGTTGAAGTCATTGGACTCCCAGATTAATGTGCAAGTTACAATCTCCTCGTCACTAGTATTACGACCTACAACCGTTCGAGAAAACTCCACAAAGAGGACCCATTCATGACAGCCACAACCTCTTCCATCTTAATAGCCAACACCCATGTATGGTACGAGTTTAACAATCATTTGAAATTTGGTTTTTAATTTTGACTGTATAGCTGATCTTATTTGTTTTCTTAAAGAATGACGATGATTAGGGATTTTTGAGATAGATTAATTTGATTCACCGAATTAACCGATTAATAAGATTTGAGTAAACATAATTAACTTTCTGACCAAAAACGTTAGTTGACTTCGTTGACTAACAGGTTCAACGACCCAAACACTATAACGGACAAACTTAAGACCCAAACACTAAAGCGTACCAAAATCTACGATCCAAATACTAATTAACTCTATAATTAAGGTAGAAACATAAAAGTAAAGTCTGACAGATGCACAATATATAACTTAAAAAGACTAAATTGTAAATTAGCTGAAATAAACAATATATACTTATAGAGTCAAGAATATTGGGTTATCTCCATATTCAGAAGTTAAGAGAAATATGCTGCAGTTGCTGTAGACGAATGCATGTCACTAGAAGACCTTTCCGCCTTCTTACTGCATCAACGAGTTTCCGGGATACTGACAGCCCTCTACTTTCATAAAGTGGTAACTGTTTGAATCTATAGATAGCCACATCTTCACCACTGGTCTACTCATCAACAAACCCTGGATTTTGAAATGCAAGAGGAGAACCTCGAATTGGAACTGAATAATCATCATTTTCTTATTTGGATACTGGAAAAAAATAAATTTAGGACCAATGTGCCTAGGTCCAAGAGCCCAGATTCTCCAGAGCAACTGAAGCCACACATTTCTACATTTATCAGTTAATTAGAGTTTGGGTCCTAAATTTTGGTAAGTCTTTGTTTTTGGGTCCCAAGTTTATCCGATTTAGTATTTGGGTGGTTGACCCGTTAGTCAACTGGTCAACCGTTAACAGAGTTAACATCCATTAGTAATAATATTTACACGTTTTCCATCGATTCCATCCCAACCATTGATCTGTAACTTTGATCTCACTCTGATCCTTACTGGATATAATAATCAAGTTGTAATCAATTTTTAGCACTGATCTTCACAGGGGAATCTAATACTCTTTATGAAAATCGGAATACAAAACCCAATCATCAGTTGTTCCATTTTTGATGAAAGCGGTGGCAGTCTTTTACAATTTTCATTTATATCATCAATAAAGTCTCTGCACTCGAGAATCGTCGCTGCATAAGGTTCACTAGCTGCTTACCTTGGTCTGATGGGTTGTATACGAGGGGGTTCGACGAGATTAAGTTGAGTAGGATATGGAACTGTAATTCAAAGTAATGAAGGATTTGTACAACCTATATATCTTTGCCGAGAAATCACAAATATGTGTTGTTGTTGCTGCCGTTAATATTAAAGATTAATGGTAACCGATTTAGAGCTATTTCAGAGTTTTATTGGGATTAGAAAACATGGGTTTGTATCGATTTCAAAATTGCAGAAGAATGTTGAGTTTAAAAGCGAATTCATTCTGCAGAAAACAGAGATATCAATTGTACACAAGCTGCTTGAGAAAATCCTTCACCGAGAGATGTAATTTCCCATATAATCCACTCCATTGAAACACTCTATTAATTGTGAATTCTAGTAGACCATGATGATGAACAGGTTAATAACGTTTCTATTTGGAGTTATCAAGAGGTGGGTGTAACATTTTATTCTCCATCAATTTAATTATGTATTCTTCGTTTCGAGTGCTTAGGATATACTTCCTCTATTCTTAAATAATAGGCTTGTTTCATGTACAATTTACACATGAAACCAGCCTATTATTTAAGAACGGGGGAGTATCTAGTAAGTACGGATTTGAGTGATGTAGGTATATGGTGGAGTAGGCAATAAGGGAAGAAGAATTTTGGTGGAGGAGTAGAGGAAGAAAGCATACGGAGGGGTGTGCGTTTTTATCTTCCTGCACTGTTTATTATTCGCAGAGTTAACTATGACTAACGGTGTGACCAACCCACCAGTTGACTTTGTTGGACTAACAGACTAACGACTCAAATCCTAAAATGGACAAACTTAGGACCCAAACGCAAAGACATACCAAAACTTAAGACCCAAATACTAATTAACTCTACATTTATCAGTAATATAGTGCTTCGTCTGGACTATCATCTAATACTGAATTCTTTTCTTTATATGTTGCCAACGGTTTATTGGTTCTCTATCCGGTTTTCCCAAACCGTTCTAACATACTAGGCATTGACATCGATTATATGACAATAGGCCCTCTCGAGTGAGTAATCAGAATGACCAGCCAGTCTAGGACCCGTTTAAATTACTAGCTAGTCAAAACAAATCAACGATCACAATATAACCCTAAATTTAACGCTCTAGATCTATCTCTAAGCCTTATAAATAGAACAGTTTACCTCAATTTTCTCCCGTCTTCTTCTTCTAGCTAAAGCAGTGATAGAAAAACATTCCGAACCCTAACCCTAACAACCAACAGCAAACAAACAGATCTGCCTCTCTTATGTTCTTCTTCATCATGATCCATCATCAATGGAAACAAAAAACATATACATTTTCATCCGGGCACAATGATTTTACCTCTCCATTTACTATCATTTTATGCAACTCAGTCGGCACCAATTTCTTAGATTCATTTCTTAAGCTCTCTCAACTTCATAAAAATAATTTGGTTATTAGACTCTGACGCCGGTAGAATCTCTGGCTGCATCTTATCGGTGCTCAAGTAAACTGTTAGTAATATTAATTGGTGACAGCAGCTGTTGAGAAAGGAGGAATTTTTATGGAACAAATCCTGGGTTTATTTTTTCAATCAGTGAGAATTAGAGGCTTTATAGAGTTAGTCTTTTATTCTTAACTAAAGTTCCTTTTGGTTTGTATGTAAAAGAGCAGGTTAAATGAGTAATAAATCATAAATTAAGAATAATTTAAACATAATCAGTGTGATTTTGCAAATGTGCGACGCCCAATTGGTTGAGCTTTAGCTATGAATCTTTTTTTTTTTTCCATTTTGTTAATTGCATCCAGAATGGATTCAATTCGGCTCCATGGTAGACTGTGTCAGACCCATATTCAATTCGGCTCCATGGTTGGTGTGTGTATAATTAGCTTCTCCTTTTTTTTTTGATAAGAAGAGAATTTTATTAAGAAAGAAGAATATACAAACAAAAGTCTAAAAAAAGAAGACAGAAACAAAACTGAAAAGAAAGGAAAGATTAGGAGAATATGGTCTCCCAATTAGACACAGTGTTAGAGAAGTTCAGGTGAAGCTTTTTTCCACTAGCACTTGCCCAAGATAACACAAGTGATTTGACATCCGTAGCAAGGTCGTCATCTGTTTTGAATCTGTAGTTTTCTTCGAAAGTGCGATAGTTACGTTCTCTCCACAAAACCCATATGACAGCCGCTGGGATTAAGTCCCATACAACTTTACACGAATGGGACGTCGTGATGAAAAAGACCATGAATGAGCAAAGCGAGAAGGGTTTAAAACACCCAAGACCAATGTTTCGAAGGAGTAGCAGCCATCCAAATTTTGTGAGCTACCTTACAGTGAAGTAAAATATGGTCCTGAGATTCCTGACTATCCCCGCAAAGAATACAAGAGCTGTAGATGTCCATACCTTTGTGTTGTAACATATCTAATGAATTAAGTTTACCATGGACGGCACACCAAACTAGGAAGTTAACTTTTGGAGGAACACCGGTTTCCAGGACAAAATGATATGGAAAATCATCCACCCCTCATCTGCAACAAAGGTATCATCTACAACCGATTTAACGGTGAAACAACCTGAAGTATGAAGAGCCCACCTTCTCGTATCCTAGGTAAGTTATCGTGATAGCGGATTACTCCCGATGATACATAATAGGTCAAAAACTGCGCCACTTCAAATTGTTTAGCGTTCTCTTGAAGTCGAATCTCCAAGCACCATCTTGTGTAATATGCTCGTAAAACTACCAAATTGTAGTCTATCTAATTTCGAGAGAAGTTTGAAATTTTCTCTGCAGAGAAGTATTCCCCACCCACTTATCATTCCAGAATGAGATCATGCCTCCCGAGTGGATACCCAAATTTGAATTTTGTTTACTAAAGCACCGCCCTCGAGATTGTTCTCCAACAAGACACGCCATGAGGTGAATTCACCAAACACAGGACCCAATTTGAGAAGTTACACCCCGTACTTCTCTGCTACTAGCTTGCACCACGATGATTCTTCTCTACCCCAATCTCCAACACCATTTCGCTAGGAGAGCTAAATTCATCGGTCTTAAGTTCAACACACCAAGACCTCCCTTTTCTTGTTAGCAAAAACCACGTTCCAATTGATCAAATGAGAATAATTACTGCCACCCCAAAGGAAGTTCCTCATTTTCTTGTGTAGAATCTTGATGACTGAGATCGGAGCTCTGAAAAGAGAGAAATAGTACATTGGCAGAGAGGTTAAGATGCACTTCAGAAGAGCTAACTTTCCCCCCTTTGTTAGAGAAATGTGATTCCATATAGAGAGTCTAGCATCAAATTTCTCAATAATTGGGACCCAGATAGCTTTACAATTAGGCTTTGCACCAAGAGGCATTCCCAGGTACATGAAAGGCATTGTATCTACTGCACAACCCAACTCAACCGCCCACTCATTAATGAGAGGGACATCACCGATAGCAATGAGTCTAGTTTTAGCTTTGTTGACTTTCAACCCTGCAATGTAATTAGCTTCTCCTCGAACCTAAATACGCATCCATTATTCATCTTTTTCTTCTTGTTTCCTTGATTGTTCCTGCAACTAAATGAAATAAGAAGGATTTGAAACAAATCTAATGTATTCGAAACTTTTCGGAAACGTAAGATCAGATTAATACTTACTTTTTCTTTGTCCCTTGTCCAGGGAAGTTTCTTGCCAAACTTTTCATGATGTTGTTTGAAGTTCCACTACCATCTGCAATTCCTTTGCCCTTAGGTTCATTGACATGTTGTTTTGCTTGTTGAAAACCCCTTGGAAACAAGCGTTCTTCATGTTGTTGCTGTGGTTGTTGCACTCCATCAACCTGATAATCATCATCAAAATCAACGATCGGCTGATTCAAGTCTAATTGAAAAGGTGGTTCATTCAACTCAAAGTAGTTTTCCATTGGTATGGAAACACTCTTCAATCAACTTTAATGGATGTTCTTGTTGTTGCACTCCATCAACCTGATAATCATCGGCTGATTCAAGTCACAACAGATTCAGAACTTCGATAAGACAATGTAAGTAACAGATAACCACCTAAATTGAGCAACTAACAATTTACACATTTTCTAGCAAGACCAAGACCACAGTCACATAAAAATTAAGCAGGTAATAATCGATTAGAATTCCCTTAATTATAAAAAAGAATCACAAATACAAAATGTAACTTAATTTGCCGCCTAAATTTATGTATCTCAACAATTTGATGATTCATTACAAGATCATGACTACCAATATATAAAAAAGCAATTAAGATGAACAAGAGCCTAAATTAGTTAAAAATAATCACCTTATAATGAAATTGAACTTGCATTAATTACCTTACCGACTACACAAACCAAGAAAAATCCCAAATGAAAACCTCAATTCCCAATCTGCTCATACCGATTGCCCAAATCAAACAACCTCTTCTTATTATTTTCTGCTTGTGATTCAGTATTTGTATTTGAAGGGTCAGATTGATTAACTTTTCTTCTTCTTCTTCTTCCTTGATCTACAAATCATCTGATCAGAAACTCAATTTCGTAATTTCAACTTCTAGAATTTCATCCGGAGGCGCAGAATAGAGACCTAAAAGGGATTTGGCTTTGAATAGTTTTGGCCTCTCATTTGCGTTGCCCTTTTTAAGGGTTTTACCCTTTAGGATAGTTACCTTTACACCCCCAGAAGTTTTACTTTTTTCACGCTATACTCTTGTTTGATATTTATCACTGACTACCAGATATGGGCAACCCCTATCCTTGGTAAATCAAGCAACGGACAACAGCTGCCTCGCACCATTTCGGCTCATTTTTACCTGCGAGCGTAAATGTCATTCCCCTTGCACGTTTTATGGTCATTGAAGAAGCAAGGAAAGTGAGTATTCTAGGTCTTAATGCTTACTTCTGAAAAATTCCAAGACATGAAATTTAAAGGTTTTAAATTCAACATGCGTCTCCCCACAAGGATCTAAGCCTTGTAATGTGTCTTCCATGCATGACTCAAAAGAGTTTCTCTTTTAAAGAAAAAAAAATGGTAAACTGGATCTCATATGTTATATCTTTATGTAATTTACTATTTACATGGAGATATAACCCTCCAAGAGCTGTCCAAATCTACATCCTTGAAATGACAAACAATCAGGCTGGTGTTTCTCTTTAGGAAGTATCTGTCGACTTTTCATTCTTATTTTCTTGGACATGTTCTTTATGTTATTTTTCGGGGAGGACCTAGGCCTATAGTAAGCTGCACACATGGAGGAGGAGCACATTTACCCAATTACCATCTTCCGCCGCCTTAAAAGTCGGAAGACTCAACAGAACCACCGAGAGATTAGTCTTCAGCAGCAACAAAAGCAGCTAGAGGCCTTCTCTTTTCTCTCGCCATAAGAATGGAACATGTGTAATCAAAACTTCAATTATGCAAACCTCTGAAGGGAAATCTAAAAATTAAGGAAAAAAAAAAAACTAATGCAAAATAGACAAGAATTTGAAGGAGAGAAAAAAGGAAAAAGAGCTAACTTAAAATTTATTTGATGTCCAATGCTGAAGACAAAATTATTAGATGAAATCTGAGGCAAAAATGTCTAAAACACGATGGTTTATAGATTTTTGGAAGTCGAGAAGCAATAGATGAATAATACTCTATCCAAGTGAACTAGATTTAGACTCCAATGACTACTGGAGGGAATCCAAAAAGTCTCTGGCGCTAATAAAGTTAATCAAGCTCTTTGGTTTATCACTACATTGCTTTATTTCCACTACAGAATTTGGTGACGCTTGGTGAATGGATTGCCTACTTCCTAGGTGGTCAGGTACTATTAGCTATGGCTATAAATGAGCTCAACTCAATGTACTATCAGTGTATCACCATACTACTATGGTACATTGGAAATTACCTATAAGAGATGGTTTCTCAGTATTGTATTACATATAGAAAGATCCACAACAATCAAACTCATTCCTTTGAAGGGCTAGGGAAAAGATGAACAAAATGGTTCAAATCAAAAATATTACTAAGCAATTCTTGTATTAGGTTTCCAAGAGAGGTAGCGAAATTCCCTATAGTCTGTGGGTCTGACTTCCTTTTTTGAAAGCTCGTGAAGATGAGATACTGACATCAAGGCATATTAGCATAAGATATTCACCTGTTAAAACAACATCAAGCGTTTTGGTTAGTTTTGGACATGTTTGTTTCAATTGGGTCGTAATGCTAGTTGCTTCGCTTGTTCTTATATGTTCACCTCTTCTGCTTAGCATTACTAGCCATTACAACCCCCTTTTACAACCGGGACCCCTAACCTTTACATTCATCTCTTCAGGTGTATAATTAGCTTCTCCCTAAACCTACATGCACATCACAAAGATACACAGATATCATGAAAGAAGTACGATGCGATAATAACATTACACAAATTCGGAACCTCTACTATAGCTATATCCGAAAGAGAATACAACTGTCAGTAAACCAAATGAATTTAGTGAGTAAATGTTCACATGTGTTCTCGCAAGATCATGACAACCAACACCTAAAAGCTAAAACAAGATTGCTTCGAGATCGTGTTAGATTAGAACCCTTTCAATGGTTCCTTTATATATGATTAAATGTATCAATGCAAGTCTGCAATTGGGAAATAACAGGGTTCAACTTGACATTGGAATTGAAGATAGGGTCCAATCCTAGAAACATCAATACAATTTACATCTATCATTAACATTCGGTCAGCCAAAAACATCTCCCAAAGAAAGTTAGATGATAAGCAAGAACTATCCAGCTGCAAAATTAGTGCGAGACGAAAAACTAACAAAATACCATTTAAAACTAATAAATAGTCGTCATAAAGGTCGGCAGTATCAACACATTCGACTATAGTAGTAAAGAGCCTAAAGGATACGACTATGGCACATTGAGAATCACATTTGAAAGATCATTTTCAGTAGTGCATACAAAAGGAGAAAACAGTAATCCAACTGATTTCTTAGAAGGGCTGGGGAAAATATGCACAAAATAGTTCAAATTAGAAAAATTACTAAGCAATTCTTGTATTAGGTTTCCACAAGACGTCACCAATTTCCCTGTAGTCTATGGGTATGACTTTGTACGATGAAAGCTCTTGCAGATAAGATGTTAACATCAAAATATATTAGCAATTTAGCCATCATAAGTTAATCACTTGTTAAAACAACATCAAGCATTTTCCTCAATACAGGACATGTTTGTTTCAATTGTGTTGTACTGTTATTTGCCATTTCTGCTTAAGCATTAGGCTCAATGACTTGTCCTTAGTGCCCCCTTTTACGACGAAGACCCCTATCCTTTAGTTATATCTCTTCAGGTATATGATTAGCTTCTCCCAGAACCTACATACACATTAGAAAGGCACAAAGATATAACCAAACGCTTACATGCAATAATTATGTTACACAAATTTGGAACTTCTATGAGCCATATCCCACAGACAATACAAGAGAAAATAAACCACATCAATTTAGCGAGTAACTATAGCTGTTCACATGTGTTCTAGAAAGACCATGACAACCAACAACACAAAAAAATAAAACGAGGAATTTAAAAATTGGTTAAAAGAAAAACGATCCTATGGCTCCATGCACAATATTTGTTCAGTGCTAAAATAAGCCTAAGGAAGCTTCAAAGCAAATACACAAATAATCATGCACGTCTAGTCTATTTCAGAATGCATAATCTAATCAATTAATGCAATATTTCTTGGGCAAAGTTTATTTCAAAATTTCAAAAGATACCTTATTTTGTATTTTTTATTATCTTTAGGAAATTACTTAAACATTTCCCCTAAAATGACATGCGGGAGAGCCAAGAGCTATTATTGATGCTTACTCAGTACCAAATATGTTTACAGAAACAACAAATAGTAATCAGACTAACTCCATAACATGACCAGACAAAAGATGAACAGAATCTGTCAGATTTGAAAAATTATCAAGTGGTTCTGCTTATATGCTGACTGCTTCTGCTTTTAGCCTCCATGACTTGTTCTTACAACCACTTTCACGACTACTTCAAAAAGGATCCATAACCTACATACACTACAAATTCAAACACAGATATCACTTAAATGTATTGATTAAGTCACATCAGTAATCAGACACCATCATATAAAACATATATGACAAAAGCAATTTAGGAATCAATTAAGAGCAGAATGAAGATCTGCAAAATTAAATAATAATTATTTAAGAAGAATCACCTAATAGTCTGGAAGCTGTACTCTTCCAGACATAATTGATTAAATGTCTCAATTGTATGGATTAAGCTCAAGAACACTGGTGTGAAAACGATAAATCTCCAAGTATTATTGAAGTTACATCCCCACACACAAATCATCTGCATATGCTTATGAAAACACTTTTTCTGAAACCGTTCATACCGAATTATCCAAATCAACTCTTCTTCTTCTACTTCTTAACTGAAACCAACTTAGATTATGTAGAGATCTCCCAAATCATAGAAAAGAGGTTTTATTCACCTTGAGGCTCAGATGCAGATCTCACAAGGAGAAGGTATAGTTTTGGCTCATTTTGGGTCTGGAATGAGATAAGATTTAAGGGTTTGGGAATTTAAGTTATTTTTACTTTTTTACCCTTCTTGGATGTTTACCACTGACTACAAGATAAGGGCAACCCCAATGTTACTCTGATGAGATAAGTTGTTATTCACAAAATGTCAATCAACCTAATTGTCAATGAAAGGCTTCAGTCACACTAGACAGTCTTCAAAGTTACATGGGAACGGATGAAATAAAGACTTATAAAAATGATCTTGCAAAAATCCTTGATCTGTGGGGAGGATCCAATAGCACTCATCCTTGCACGATCATGATTGGGACAGAGGATTTAGATGTTGCTGGAAGGTACATTGACCCATCCACAATAAGCCTAGACTGCCTAGTTGGGTCATTAATTTGGTGCATCTCTTCTTCTAGAAACATGCTTTAGCAACTTCTTTTTCATGGAATTGGGTGGAGGGTCTAGTTGTCCTCCACTGATCTGGTTATCTTCATGCAATTCAGCCTTACTGCCTTAGTGTATAAAGACTCAACTTAAGCATAAAGAGAATATTCTTCAGCGGCGGGTAAAGCAAATAGAGGTCTTCTCTTTCCCAATAGGAACGGAACCTGCGTAATCATAGGTTCAGTTATACAAATCTCTGACGGGAACTCAAAAGTTAAGAAAAAACTAACACATAACAGACGACAATTTGAAATAAAAAAGAAAATAAAAAGAACTAGCTTAAAAGTTATCTGATGTCTAAGGCTAAACACAAACTCAGAGACAAACCACAGAATATCCTTATCAGAGTAGCAACTGAATAAAGAAAAGAAGTTGGAAAGAATATGGTCATATTGATTTTCGAAAGACTCTTGGGTGTTGCTATCACCATGGTGACGCAACAAATTCAAGCCTCCAAGTTGAAAGGAAATAGATGGACATAATGCTCTAACCAAGTGAATTAAATCCTACGGACCACAGGACCCAAAAAGACTCTTACACAGTTACACTAACAAAGTGAATCGAGCGCTTCTTTGTTTTTTCACTACCTTGCTTTTCTTCCACGACAAATGTAAAACATGTGCCTTGAATACACCTTCTAGATGGTCTAATTTCTAGAAAGTCTAAGTATTCTAGATGGTCTAATTTCTTAGTTTTCAAAAAGGGAAGGAGGACTAATTCCCTTGCTAGTATTCAAAAAGGGGAGGTAGACTAACTCTCTTGCTAGTAGTCAAAAAGGGTTAACCCATTTGTTTTTTGTGCAAGGGAAGGTGGGAATGAGAACCTATATATACCTTCATTAGTTAGCATTTAAAATCATCCCAAAATCAGTCACAAACCAAAGAGAGAAACACTACTAAGTGTTCTCAAGAGTAGTGTAAACTAAGAGAGAGTAAGGTCTTGTTCTTGAGAGGAGTTTATACTCTTGTAACCTTGTTCCAATCATAGTGCAACGTTATCGTCGTCTTCCAAAGTGGATGTAGATCATCTTGATTGAACCACTATAAATCCTTGTGTTGTGTGTGTGCCTATTTTACATTTGTTTTCATTTCTATTTCAATTCTCTATTGATTGTGCTTAGAAGAGCCATTGGTCATAACAAATTGGTATCGTGAGCTCTCGTTAAAAAACGATCTACGATGGCGGCAAAGTATGAGATTGAGAAATTTGATGGAAGAAATGATTTCAATTTATGGAGGCTAAAGATGAAGGTCTGTTTTGGTGCAACAAGGTTTGGTGAAAACTTTGAAGGGGAAAACGGCTCTAGCAGAAACATTGAAGGATGAAGAAAAGGAAGATCACCTGGAGAAAGCACATGGATTAATTCTATTGTGTTTGAGCAACGAGGTCTTGAGAGAAGTGGCGGCGGAAACGACACGGACGGGCTATGGAACAAGTTGGAGAAAAGGTATATGACTAAATCCGTAACTAATCGTTTATATCTTAAGAAGAAATTACATACTCTTAAAAATGCATGAAGGAACGTCTATTATAAATCATATTGATGATTATAATAAAATTCTCTTGGATTTGGCAAATATTGAGGTCAAAATTGAAGATGAAGACCAAGCTTTGGGTTTGCTTTGTTCCTTACCACCATCTTATGAAAATTTTGTTGATACCGTAATGTATGGAAAAATACAATTTCCATGGAAGACGTTAAAAAGCGGCCTTGAACTCTAAGGAGTTAAAGAAGACGGGTATCGACGGTAAAGATAATTCGGGAGATGGGTTGTTCGCTAGAGGAAGAGGAAACCAAAAGGGCGGATTTGATAGAGTAGATCAAAGTCAAGGTCTAAATCAAAATCCGGTAAATTCTATTGTTTTCATTGTAAGGAAAAGGGGCATTTCAGGAAGGATTGTCCAAAATTGAAGAATGTCGAGAAGAATACTAACCAAGGCACCGCAGCAAATGTTGAAGCAGAAAGTGATGATGGAGCGGTTCTCACGGTTCATACCGAAAGCTCTAGAACGGGTGGATTCTTGATTAGGTGTACTTTTCACATGTGTCCTCATAAAGAGTGGTTTACTACTTATCAAGCTAGAGAAGGTGGTAAAGTTCTTATGGGAAACAATGTCACTTGTAAAGTGGTGGGTGTAGGTACAATTCAAATTAAGATGTATGACGGTATGGTGAGGACTTTAACTAAAGTTAGGCATGTTCCGGACCCGGAAGAAATCTTATTTCTTTGGGGTACGCTTGATTCAAATGGCTGCAAGTATCAAGGTGAAGGTGAAGTTATTCGTGTCTCAAGAGGAAGTCTTACAATAATGAAGGGAGAGAGAATTAATGGTCTTTATACGCTGCAAGGTACTACTTAACGGGTGATGCATGTTGTATGTTCTTCAAGTTCGATGATGATACTACCAAGTTGTGGCATATGCGGCTAGGGCATATGAGCGAGAGGGGGTTGGCTGTTTTGAGCAAGCAGGGATTGCTTTGTGGTCATAAAATAGGCAAGCTTGATTTTTGTGAACATTGTGTCTTTGGAAAGCAGTGTAGAGTCAAGTTTAGTACAGCTATTCATAACACCAAAGGTATTCGGATTATATTCATTAAGATCTTTGGGGTCCTTCTCGGGTTGATTCACATGGTGGTGGTAGATATATGCGACGTTCATTGATGATTTCTCAAGGAAAGTATGGGTATTCATACTTAAACACAATGATGAAACTTTTGTCAAGTTCAAGCAATGGAAGACTATGGTTGAGAAGCAAACCGGAAGACAAATCAAGTGCTTGAGGACAGACAATGGTTTGGAATTTTGTGGGGGTGAGTTCAACGAGTTCTGCAAGGATCAAGGGATTGTGAGACACCGCACAGTCAAAAAAAACACCACTGCAAAATGGTGTTGCAGAAAGGATGAACAGAACCATAATGGAGAAGGCACGGTGCATGCTCTCCAATGCCAAAGTTACCAAAGCAGTTTTGGGTGAAACAAACACTTCACTTATTTAGTGAACAGATCTCCATCGATTGCCGTTGAGTGCAAGACTCCAAATGAAGTTTGGACAGGTTCGCATGCTAACTATGAAGACTTGAAGATATTCGGATGTCCAGCCTATGCTCATGTGAATGAGGGGAAGCTAGAGCCTAGAGCAAAGAAGTGTATATCTATTGGGTATGCAAAGGGCGTGAAAGGCTACAGGTTATGGTGTCCAACATAAAGATCAAACAAGTTTCTTATCAGCAGAGATGTGAAATTTGATGAGCAATAGATGTTGAAGCCAATGAATGAAGAACTAGATGGAGAATCTGAAGAGGGTGTTAGTGATAAGGTGGAGCTTGGTGACAAGGTGGAACTTTAGGTGCAAGTTCAAGGAAGCAATGAGACTGTTGTTTCTGATGATGATCAAGATATTATGCAAGAACCTCGCCAGAAGAAGAAGCACAAGGTCATCAGTACAATCTTGCAAGACAGAGAGAGGAGGGAAGTTAGAGCACCTCAAAGGTACGGCCATGCTGATTTGGTTGCATATGCATTTGCAGTAGGTGAGATCATAGATAGGGATGATCCAACAACCTATGAAGAAGCAATCGGTGGTGAAGAATCAGCAGAATGGGGATCATCCGCAATTGAAGAAATTGAGTCTCTTGACAAGAATGGCACTTGGGAGATAGTAGCTAGACCAAAAGGGCAGAAGATTATTGGAAGCAAATGGGTCTTCAAGAAGAAACAAGGTACTTCAGATGGTGAAGGAACAAGGTACAAGGCAAGGCTTGTGGCAAAGGGGTTTACGCAAAGAGAAGGCATTGATTACAATGAGGTATTCTCTCCTGTTGTTAAACATAGTTCTATTAGAACATTGCTTGCTATAGTTGCTTTGAAAGATCTAGAGTTAGAACAACTAGATGTTAAGACGGCTTTCCTTCACGGTGATTTGGAAGAGCGTATTTATATGCAACAACCAAAGGGGTTTGAAGTTCCTGGCAAAGAAGATCATGTATGTTTGTTGAAGAAATCTTTGTATGGTTTGAAGCAATCTCCAAGGCAGTGGTATAAACGTTTTGATACGTTTATGGGGGCAAATGGCTATGACAGAGTAAGTATGATAGTTGTGTATATCACGAGGAAACTCCAAGATGGTTCATTTGTGTATTTACTCTTGTATGTTGATGATATGTTGATTGCTTGCAAAGACATGTCGGAGATACTGAAGCTGAAGGAGCAATTGAGTAGTGAGTTTGAGATGAAGGATTTGGGCGCAGCAAAGAAGATATTGGGCATGGAGATTCATAGAAACCGAGCTGAAGGCAAATTGCATTTGTCCCAGAAGGCTTACATCGAGAAGGTGTTGGAGCGGTTTGGTATGAAAGATGCAAAACCATGAAGTACTCCTTTGGCAGCTCATTTTAAACTTTCTAGAAAGCAATCAGCTAAAACCGCAGATGAGGCAGGGTATATGTCTCGAGTTCCATACGCAAGCGCAGTTGGTAGCATCATGTATGCTATGGTTTGTACAAGGCCGGATATCGCACAAGCTGTGAGTGTGGTAAGCAGATACATGGGAAGTCTCGGGAAGGCTCATTGGGAAGCTGTAAAGTGGATTTTGAGGTATCTAAGGGGCAATACAAATGTTGGTTTAGTGTTTGATAAACACTATGGTGATTCGACAAATGTTGTGGGTTATGTTGATTCTGATTATGCAGGTGATCTTGATAGAAGAAGGTCATTAACAGGTTATACTTTTACATTGTGTGGTAGTACTATCAGTTGGAGGTCGGTTTTGCAAAGCACGGTAGCATTGTCTACAACTGAGGCAGAGTACATGGCAGCCGCGGAAGAAGTGAAGGAAGGTATATGGTTCATGGGTTTGGTTGGTGATTTGATTTTCAAGCAAGAGAATGCAACTTTGTTCTGTGACAGTCAAAGTGCCATTCACTTGACCAAGAACCAGATGTATCATGAGAGAACGAAGCACATCGATGTCAGGTATCATTTTATCAAGGATGCAGTTGAGGAAGGTAGGATAGCGATGCTAAAGGTTCCTACAATGGATAACCCTATGAGACATGTTGACAAAGCAGTTCCAAGTATCAAGTTCAAGCATTGCTTGGACTTGGTTGGTGTCAACAGGTGTTGAGAGCCCTTGAGGGGCTGAGCGAAGACAATGATGATGAATGGTTATGGTATTCAAGTCAAGGTGGAGATTTGTAAAACATGTGCCTTGAATACACCTTCTAGATGGTCTAATTTCTAGAAAGTCTAAGTATTCTAGATGGTCTAATTTCTTAGTTTTCAAAAAGGGAAGGAAGACTAATTCCCTTGCTAGTATTCAAAAAAAGGAGGTAGACTAACTCTCTTGCTAGTAGTCAAAAAGGGTTAACCCATTTGTTTTTTGTGCAAGGGAAGGTGGGCATGAGAACCTATATATACCTTCATTAGTTAGCATTTAAAATCATCCCAAAATCAGTCACAAACCAAAGAGAGAAACACTACTAAGTGTTCTCAAGAGTAGTGTAAACTAAGAGAGAGTAAGGTCTTGTTCTTGAGAGGAGTTTATACTCTTGTAACCTTGTTCCAATCATAGTGCAACGTTATCGTTTGTCTTCCAAAGTGGATGTAGATCATCTTGATCGAACCACTATAAATCCTTGTGTTGTGTGTGTGCCTATTTTACATTTGTTTTCATTTCTATTTCAATTCTCTATTGATTGTGCTTAGAAGAGCCATTGGTCATAACAACAAATTTGGTGACGCAAGGTGAATTGATTGCCTAGATAAACAGGTTAAATCAAGCTCTGGCCAATACTGAGTTCAAGTGAATGTATAAACTCCCAAGGACAACCAAGCAAATAAATGCTTCACTGCAGGAAATAAACAACTATTGTAAAACTATCCATACTATTCCTGATATGTTTTTGTCAATGTAAAATCTTCAGAGAACTTTCAATTGATAGTATTGTATTCTTAATCTGAAATCACAAACTTAGTGCATTAGTTTCATTCCCTATTACAGCTATAAATATGTTTATGTGCCTGAAAATTCATGCCACATATGAAAATAAACACAGCAGCTAAGAATGAATATTATATAGCTCCGGTCAAAACTGAGCTCAAGTCAATGAATAAACTCCTTTGATCAAAAAAGCAAATCAATACTCGACTGCAGGAAATGAACGAGTATTGTAAAGCTATTTATCTAATTCATAATATGTCCTTGTCAATGTAAAAATTCAGCTGATAGTATTTCGTTCTTGCTCGGATATCACAAACCTACACATTCATGCCACATATGAACGTAAGCACAACAGCTAAGAATGCAGTTCGTACGAATGCAGTTAGAAAGCTTGGTGTTTGGTGGAATCTCAATCCAAATTCACCCTTTTCAATCAGTTCATGTATTATTCTCTTTGCATTCTGAACACAGGAAGCATTACTAGGATGAAGATATCCCAGAGTATAAGAGAAAATCTTACACTTAAACAAATAAAGCCGCTATAATCCTAAATTTTATCAGAGCCAAATGATTGTTGAGAATAAACGCGGAAGAACGAAAGTCACAATAGTGAAAGGTAAAAGTTAACCAAGTTATATCTGCTTCTTCTCGAACCTACCTAGACATCACAAAGACACACAGATATCCAAAATACGCAAAATGCAATTATTAATGTTACACAAATTCGGAACCTCTGCGAGCCATATCCTACAGGGGATATAACTTACGGTAAAACCACATCAATTTAGTGAGTAACTAACTGTTCACACATTTGCTAGTAACATCGTGAATAGTTTAAACAAACAATTTAACAATCAATAAAAATGATAATGAATCCAGGGTCCTACACGAAATCAAATAACTAGAGCCCTTAATTAGAAAGAAGAATCAGCTTCACCTTATAATCAAATTGAAATTTTGTACTCTTTCGATGCTGATCTCATCCATGGTGGTACCCAACTTAGAAACCAACCAAAAGATTTGGGGTCTTCATTTGTGCTACCATTTGCACCAGATTCATAATTTTTCTCACAATTTTTCTCCACATTATATGTTGAAGACAACATTTATAAGTTTTCTCCACAATTTCGGAAGGGTTGATCTAGTTAACAATGCTCACACAATAAACATCCTCTGAAATTAAAAACAACCACCAGCCTCTAAATTAAAATCAACATATACGCCAACAGCTTCTGTCTGTTGATTGAGTGGGTTGGCAAAATCGAATTCTGGACCTCCAATTTTCTGGTCTCCGTTTACAAATGCCTGAACCAAGCATCACCAATCGCCAGTTGTTGGTTAAAGGGGAAATTAAAATAAAAGACTTGCTTCTAATTTGCCATTGAAAACCCATTTCCGATTCCGCTCACACCAATTATCAAAATCAAAATCCACCATTTTTTCTTCTTGTTGTTATTAAAAACTCAAAAAACTTAGATTCAGCAACTTCTCTTCTTAAGAGAGTTACTTCCATATCTTCTTCATCTTCCTTTCCTTAATCTACAGATGAGATCGTCTATCGATCTGGAGTTTGCATTTTCTACTTGGAATATCATTTTGGAGGCGCAAATTGCATTTACAGATGAGATCGTCTATCGATCGGCAGACCTAAATAAAAGAAGGGTTTTGTTTGGAAAGTGAAATAAGGTTTTGGGTTGATTTGCATTTACTATTTACACCCCGAACGTTCTCTATCTTACAGTAGTAATTTTTTTGATGTTCAGTTTACCGAGCAATTCCTACAGTAAAAATCAATCAATGACAAGTTAATTCCCAACATTTAGTGTATCTACTCTATCTAGTTAAGAATCCCAAGAATAGACGATGTTGATTCTTGTTCATCTCTAAAGACTATGTTTGTGCAAGGTAATGAAAAATTAAGAAATGAAAGTTGAAAATAATTAAGAAAGCTTTTCATGCACTCGGTTTTATCGTTATGGTGGCCAAGCCTAGAAAAATTAAACATTTTGGGGGCCAAGAGCCTATAAGACGGACTACTACGGTACAACAGAAATTACATGTGGTGACCACGAGTTGTTGGACTTTCGGCTTAAGTGTGCAAGATTTGCTTGGTCCAATGGGCAAGCCAATCCTTCAGTGAAGATTTTTGATTCCACAAACCTTTCAAACTCAATTCTAATCCGGCTAGCTAAATCAAGACCAATTTCAGACCATTGTCCCCTGACCTGTCTGAGCGATCATGTGGTCTTGGCCCTTTTCGTGTATTGGAGGAGTAGAATGCCAGTGCACAAGGGGATGTGGTCTCGCTTTAGCTTCTTATAATGTATGGGAAGATTCAAATATTACATTCATTTCACAATTGTTTGGTACTACTGACCAGGAGATTCTCAAATACAATCCTCCAGATCCTACCAAAGATATGATTGTTGCTGGCGAAAGATTGAGTGTTCCATTTACTTGTGATTGCCTTGAGAAAGAACGTTTAGCTCATGTTTTTACTTATACTCTTAAACCCGGTGATACTTATGAAAAAGTTAGTAAGCATACTTACGCTAATCTTACTAGCGTGGTAGACTTGAGGACAGATAACTCTTATTATAATCCTAACAATATACTCGACGGATCCCCGATAAATGTCACTGTAAATTGCTCTTGTGGAGATGAAAAGGTGTCTGATTATGAGTTGTTCGAGACTTATCCTTTACTTCCTCGTGATGACTTGAAATTCATTTCTAGTAAATTCAGAATCAGTCGCACTTTGCTGCAAAGGTACAACCCAAGCTCAAATTTCAGCAGCGGGAAGGGACTGGTATTTATTCCTGGAATAGGTGAATTCTCTTAGATATAGTTTTGTTAATATGAATTTTTAAGTAGTCAACGTAGACACATGATTTTTGGAAGTATTTAATGACAGGCCAAGTTTAGTTTATCCATTCATATCAACATGTATTGAAAATGGATCTGATTCTCCATTATTGATTTAGATGAGTGATGCAATATGGAAACCCGCGCATTTTGTTTGTCTACCAGAATCTTTGACGACAGCAATGACATCAAGGTCGGAAACCACCACCACTAATCAAACAAGAACCAAAACTCTGGTGTAGAGAGTCTAAGTCAGAATGCTTAGTCTGTCAGTATGTGATGCAGATTTCTAGCATCTTTCCGTCAAGTATTTAATGTAATGAAACTTATTGTGGCAATACTTAGGCATAAATGCCTGCTCCTATATTGGTGTGGTTTCAGGAGAGGTAGCTATATTTTTAGCCCGAAAGCTGTCACGATTGTTAGCTGTTAACTCATAATTTTGTCCCTCAACAATGTAATGTAAAAAGTCTGTATATAAATTAAGTTTTCTTTGTGTCGTACCTTGATGATCTACTTGTTCATACAATGTTACACAAGACAACAAATTTCCTAAAAAAATTTCAAGTGGGTTTATGACTTTGTACGAAATTTTCATATTTGAAGACTAGAATGAAGTATCCAGTATGTCAAGGATTTCAGGTTTCTTTGTTTGTTCTTAATTTATTGTTCATGGTATTATGGAATACTAGTTCACAATAGATATTATCATAAAACATGTTGGAAAGATTGCATCATCTGTTGCACAAAATTTTCTTTGGTCCGGAAAATTTGTCTGGCTGATATTGGTTCTTGCTTCATGACAGATGAAACAGGAAATTACCCAAGTTTTAAACCAAGATTAAGGTACTTGTTCACTTCTTTAATTGATTATGCATTTTTCTTATAACTTACGACCTGCCAGGTCATATATATTTTGTTTTTGACATGAGTTTCAATGTTTACCTGTGCAGCACAGGTGTGAAAACTGTCTTCCCCATATCAGAATATGTCCCTTTAGTAAAGAAGATGTTAATTTAGGTCCTTAAGAATTTATGTTATTGAACTTCAGGAAGGCAAGCTGTTGGAATAGCTGTCGGAATAGCTGGTGGAATAGTAGCTGTTGCACTTTTGGCAGTTTGTACATACATTGGACTCTCCAGAAGGAAAAAGGTGTAGAAGGCATTATTAGCACTGCTCTCCAAAGCATCTAAAGGTACCCTTCCCTTCTCCTCCAGTCCTTCGACAAGGAAACTCCAATTAACATTCATATCTAGCTTTCATGTTTCATGTTTAATTAGATTCTTCAAAATAACAAAAATTATATTGCCGAATTTTTTAGTTGTCCCCTTTGTCAACTAAGAAATTAGAAATCCTATGCAGTAACACCATCTGATATTGGAGTATGGATGCTACCATGGTTTTTAATGTTTGCGCGAAGTTCCGCCGTGTTTACTTGTTGAACTTCAGTCACTCCTTTTGTCAGTAAACAGTATACATTATTATTGCAGTGGTTGAGTTGTTTCTATTTGGGTTCTACTGTCTAGGTTTTCGAGGGAAATTTAATATATCTGTCCAATTAGCTTCTCCAACCATCTGTAGGGCTAGGGTTACAGGTATCACGGTGGATAAATCAGTGGAGTTTACATATGAAGAGCTTGCCAGGGCTACAGATGACTTCAGTTTGGCTAATAAAATTGGTCAAGGTGGCTTTGGAGCTGTTTACTACGCTGAGATTAGAGGCGAGGTTTGTGCTGAAACTTTACCAAATAAAAAGGAAAATTTTCATAATCAGCATTACTACATTAGTTCATACGTTTGTGTATCATATTTGTGCATGAACAATGTTGTCCACAAAATTCTGAAGAATTGAATTTACTGAACTTTCATATTTGAAAGTTGAAAGAGAAGGCATTCAAAATTTTGAAATTCAAAGGGTTACACACCTAGAGCAGAAGTAGCATGAAAGAGATTCTGGATTCTAGTTCTGAACAAATAGAAAATAAATTCTGTAAAAACAAGAAGGGCCTCATTAGCGGTTTTACTTTCCTAATACGATTTTGCTGAAAATTAGTAACTGTCTTTCTTCCTATCCATTTTGTAGAATGTAGACTTTGGTTTCCTTGTATCTGAGCTTCTTTTTCTCTAGGTTGTGCTGCTTGTGCATATTTGAACAACATTTAACCTAGGTGTAATTTTTCAACACAAATTGCATTATTACTTTCAGACGTTTCACCTCTAGGCATCTCTTGAATATAAGAACCTTATTTTGCTTCACTTTTTCTTACTACTCTGCATCAGAAAGCTGCAATCAAGAAGATGGATATGCAAGCGTCAAAAGAGTTCCTCGCGGAACTGAAAGTCCTTACTCGTGTTCATCACTTGAATCTGGTATTTCATTTTACTAATAACTCAAAGTGTCTAGATTATTCCAACAACATTTTCAATATTGGTTTTGTCATTAAATCAATATCATTTCCTTGTTCATGAACTAGTCTGAGCATTCTAGAGGTTCCATTGTTAGGAAGCTTCTCGCCATGTTCTTTTTGATTACATAACTAACAGTTGAATCCATTAATTTACACTTTTGCATCCCACCATGTATCATGTCTATCAAGATCGTACCTGGTTTCATGAGCGCCCCAGGTACAGGCTTGATTCTCAACGAGATACAGCCAGGTCAAACCAGGCTCTCTTGTAAAAGACCTGAAAGCATACAGGTTGAAGCCCAACCTAAATTACCATACCTAGCTTGTCTCTAGACTATTTGGGTAGGTAGAATCAAATAGGTGAGATAAATTATTGGCCAATTAAGCAGTACTGTTGTCCTCACAGTTGTAAATTCTACTTACAGTGATTAAGAAACATGTATGATATTCATAGAATTCTGAACTCATAATGTTATGAATGTAAAGCTTATATTTTAGAGAAGTTTGACGTTCTGTTTTCTTACTCGTTTTATTCTTTCTCTCTGGTGTTTAATACTTATAGTAATTACCTCCGTGGTTCAAAAATATAAATGCAGGTACGCTTGATAGGATATTGTGTCGAGGGTTCTTTGTTTTTAGTGTACGAGTTCATCGACAGTGGAAACCTAAGTGAACATTTGCGTGGAACAGGTAACCCAACCACTGTTTTTGTTTTAATCTTTTGGCTACTGACCATGCATGCAATATAGTGCTTGAAACTAGTTCTGTGGTTTTAGAGAAGGAACCTTTGTCGTGGGCCACAAGGGTACACATTGCGCTCGATTCTGCAAGAGGTCTTGAATACATCCATGAGCACACAGTTCCTTTTTACATTCATCGTGATATCAAATCTGCAAACATTCTGGTAGACAAGAACTTCCGCGGAAAGGTTGTGCCTACCTCTTCATTAAGTAGAAGCTTGTTTGAATACCTATTCTTAGTGTGGTTATATGTCTAATCTGTAGGTTGCAGATTTTGGATTAACAAAGCTAACTGAATTTGGAAGTCGTTCCTTGCAAACACAGGTTGTGGGTACATTTGGATATATGCCGCCAGAGTAAGTTAACTGCCTGACCTTCTTATCTTCGCTTATCATTGATGTACCTTATTTTTTCGGGTGCTTCTTAGTTATGGTGAAGGGAGAGGTGCGACAACCACATATGAGTATAATTTCATTCCGTTTTAAAAGTTAGTTTTTCTGATTTATCAGAAGCTTGCCGGACACACACACATTTCTTGTATGACCTGAGATAATAGCTTTTTGGTTTTTGACTCTCACTTATCGCAGTAATATCATATGATTGAAGTCTAGTAAGTAGTAAGGATATCGAGCTGTTCATCTTTCCTGTATATACTATATAGTGTACTATGTGAAGTTTAAGAGGACCACATTTCTTAACCGACAGACTTTATCTGCCATTAGTTTCTTTGCTTTATCAAAATTAATCTGGTAGGAAATTCTATCTGGAGTGATTATTTACTATAGAAGGATAACTATTATTCATTTCTGCTTTAAACGGAAAAAAAGGATATTCTCTATTTTCTTTTTTACATATTTCTTTTTATAAAATATTGGTTTGCATTTCTAGGTATGTTCTGTGGGGTCTTATCACCCTCAAGGTTGATGTCTATGCTTTCGGGGTTGTCTTGTATGAACTTATATCAGCAAAACCTGCTGTGGTTACGTCAAATGATTCCAGTGTTGAAGCAAGAGGACTAGTCTTTATGGTTACTCCTCTACCTTGCTTGATCTAGTTCACAAGTCACAACAATCTTTGAAACGTGATTTACATGTACAATTTATTTTATTCTGGCAGTAATCTTGAATTAAATATTATGTTGTCTGTGGTGATACAGTTTGAAGAAGTTCTTAATCAGCCCGAGTCAAATGAAGATCTTTGCAAACTAGTCGACCCTAGGCTTGGAGATAACTACACTTTTGATTCAGTCCGTAAGGTAACAATCATTCGTAGATGCAGATGTTTTGAAGCTTCTTTCTAGATAGTGTTTTAGTTTAGTCCATGCTAATTGTATTTGTATCTCTAACCTTGGTCACAGTTAGCTCAACTTTCGAAGGCTTGCACGCAAGAGAATCCCCGATTGAGACCTAGCATGAGGTCAATTGTGGTGGCATTAAAGACACTTTTATCAACCACGGTCCACGGAAGATAGGGATGTCGATTCCTTCTAAGAAAACCACGGTCTAGTGAGTGAATCTAATGTTAGAAAAGTAAATATGGAAACACCTCATGAAAAATATTTTCCGTATCAACAACACTCAAAGTTTCATCTATTTTGGTATAACATTTTATATCATGTAAATGCTAAGAAGTATACCGAGTTTTTAAGAGGTTTGGTATAACTGCTTAGCTACTTGACAATAAGAGGTTTTTTCTTTTCTTTTGAAGCATGCATATAATATTTAAATATCTTAGCATGCTTAGATCTCCCATATTCAAACTTTCTAAACCAACAAAAAATGCTTAAATATCTATATTAGTTCATTCAGTGTATGGTCAATTAGCCTACACACAAATCAAATATTCATTAATGTTTGATGATTAGCCTAAATATCTATTTGATTAAATAGCTAAATTAGTTTCTAATCACCCCTTATCATAGTTATAAAAAAGTACGACCTTTCTCTCCATGATGACAAAAGCTGTCAGACAGACGACGTTTGATTTAGACCCGATCCGAAGGTCAGGAAGCTACGGATTGGAAAGTCATTAGACGGTTACGAAAGAGTCACCACTATGACAGACTCTCGGTTTTTACCATAAATTTTCCAGTGTCGAAAACGTTAAATACCTTTCCAAGTTAATTTTTTTCTTAATCACCATATCTACATCTTTTTCTATTTCTTTTTTCGATTGTATTCTTCCTTCTTATCCGATGTAGTTCTCTGAATTTAATTGTATTTCATTGAGGTTTTGTTGATTTTTTTCAGGTTTTTTTTACAGATGTTGATGGTGGTTTTTAGATTAGGGTCAAAATCGTAAAACACTAAACCCTGGCAGACAGTCATGTCACAACATTTAAAGCAACAAGCATTTACTAGGAACATTTACTGAAATCTTTAATGTGCCTCTAAAATAATTACCCGGGTATATTTTTCAAAATTAAGGTTACAACGAACCAAACCCTAATTCCCACGTGTGCCAAATGGCAAATCATGCCAGCCACACCGACCGCTCCAAGGCATGCCAACCATGCTAGCCGCACCTCTGTGACAATGGAAAATCATGCCATCCACACCGACCGCGCCAATGCATGCCAACCATGCTAGCCGCACATATGTGCCAATGGAAAATCATGTCATCCACACCGACCGGGCCAAAGCATGCCAACCATGCTAGCCGCACCTCTGTGCCAATGGCAAATCCTTCCAGCCACACCAACCGCGCCAAGGCATGCCAACCATGCTATCCGCACCTCTGTGCCAATGGAAAATCATGCAGGCCACACCAACCGAGCCAAGGCATGCCAACCATTGTATCCGCACCTATGTGCCAATGGAAAATCATGCCAGCCACACCAACCGCGCCAAGGCATGACAACCATGCTAGCCGCACCTCCGTGCCAATGGCAAATCATGCCATCCACACCTATCCCAAGCTAGCCGCGCCATGCCAAACACACTCTGCCTTGGCCCTAGCTATGCTAGTCGCACCAATCTAAGACAAACGCCTCTACCTTGGCCCTAGACATGCCATGCCAAACCATGGCCCCTCATGCTGCGCCACCATACTGGCCTTCCTCATGCGACTACCAAAGAGAAGCCAGGCGACAATCCACGGTTTCCCTTCAATCCCAGGAGCAAATACTGGATGTCTAAAGTCCCCTCACGACTTTAGGACCAAAACCCTAGCTTGCTCACGCACGTAGCCAAGGTAGCCGCGTTATGTCAAAAAATGGCCCATCATGCCGCGCCAACATTCTGGCCTTCCTCATGCGGCTACCAAAGAGAAGCCAGGCGACAATCCACGGTTTCCCTTCAATCCCAAGAGCAAATCTTGGCCGTCTAAAGTCCCCTCACGACTTTCGGCCCAAAACCCTAGATTGGTCACGCACCTAGACAAGCTAGCCGTGCTATGCCAAACCATTGCCCATCATTCCGTGCCACCATGATGGCCTTCCCAATGCGGCTACCAAAGTGAAGCCAGGCGACAATCCACGGTTTCCCTTCAATCCCAAGAGCAAATCTTGGCCGTCTAAAGTCCCCTCACGACTTTCGGCCCAAAACCCTAGATTGGTCACGCACCTAGACAAGCTAGCCGTGCTATGCCAAACCATGGCCTATCATTCCGTGCCACCATGCTGTCCTTCCCAATGCGGCTACCAAAGTGAATCCAGGCGATAATCCACGGTTGCCCTTCAATCCCATGAGCAAATCCTGGCCGTCTAAAGTCCCCTCACGACTTTAGGCCCAAAACCCTAACTTGGTCACGCACCTAGTCCAAGCTAGCCATGCCATGCCAAACCATGGCCCCTAATGCTGCGCCACCATGCTGGCCTTCCTCATGAGGCTACCAAAGTGAAGCCAGGCAATAATCCACTATTGCACTTCAATCCCAGGATCAAATCCAGGCCGTCTAAAGTCCCCTCACGACTTTAGGCCCAAAACCATAACTTGGTCACGTGCCTAGTCCATGCTAGCCGTTCCATGCCAAACCATGGCCGCTCATGCCGCGCCAACAAGCTGGCCTTCCTCATGTGGCTACCAAAGTGGATACAGGCGATAATACACGGTTGCCCTTCAATCCCAGGAGCAAATCCTGGCCGTCTAAAGTCCCCTCACGAGTTTAGGCCCAAATCCCTAGCTTGTTCACGCACCTAGCCGAGCTAGTCGTGCCATGCCAAACCATGGCCCCTCATGCCGCGCCACCATGCTGGCCTTTCTCATGCGGCTACCAAAACGAAGGCGTGCAACGATAAACGGTTGCCCCTCCTCTCAATATGCAACATCTCAACCGTCGAATGTCACCTGGCTAGCAAGTTCCCCAAGCTTGACTTTCCAAGCCACAATAATGTTTTACATGTTTTCCAAAACATCCGAGACATCAACACAAACATGGGGATTCTCTTTGGGTATTGGTTTGGTGGTCTACAGCGTGCGGCATATACTACGCCCCTCATAAGGAAGTGTCATAAGGGTGAGGCGCCTAGTAAGTACGGGAGTTATGTGGGAAAACATTCATGGGACATAAAGGTGTGAGTTAACAAACTTTATGGAACATCAATTCCATATCGTTAACAGTTTCATGAAAACCAATTTCATGAGTTAACCACTTTATGGGACATCAAGTCCATGCATACGGTTACCACCTCCTCACATTTACTTCCCCACTCCTTAATGAGACCAGGGTACGTTTCTACCTTAACTTGTATAAATAGGTGTTACCTATTTCCATTTGGACAACAAGTTCATTCGGACCACATAATACTCAGAAGTACTTACCTGCTAGATCTCCTCGCGATCTCTCATACTTCTCTAATAACAAGTCATAGAAACCCAATTGCTCTTCCAGAATCAACAATTCTGGTATCATCACTCTCCTTTGCTTCCCTCCCCAAAACCAACCCATTCTCTTCCTCTCTGTGACCGAAGAAAGTCTGGAACGACCATTTCTGGTTTTAGGCCATACTTGTACATATTGATCACTCAAATCTAAAGTACTCCCTTGCAGTACATTATTTAGGGTTTAAATTGTTTCTCACTTTCACACCCGCAATTACCAAAACCATCAGAAACTATTTTCACCTATAAACAACAGGATATATGTAGAATATGTAGAATCAGAAAGATGCGATCATTGGATCGAAGTAATTCTTTTTTCTCCATAATATGGAAACATAAACGATACAAAGTATGTTACAAAGTAATATCAGAAAGACGAGGAATAGAAGAATAAGAAGGTAAACCTAGATTTTTTTTTCCCTTCTTCTTTTGATTATTCGTTTAGATTATTGTTTAGTATTCTAAATAAGTTTTGGTTCTCAGGTAACAAAGCTTCTCACTTTGATTGATTATTATGAACTCTGTAAGAGGCATCACAGCATATTATATAAAATAGGCATCACTTTGATCATATTCTCTATTATAATACAGGAAAGAAAGTAGGAATGTGATTGAAAATTCCTCACATTAACCTTTCAATTTTCTCACATATTATCTACTAGTATAACCGTTACCACGGTGGGAGGACCGACCGAAGAACTTGAAAAAACGACATCACTACGTGATTGCAGGGATTGAATGAGTCAGGATCTGAATTGGTCACGCCAAAGCCATTGAAATCTTGCACATTCCATAGTTTGTATTCCACCATTATGATGCATCACTGCTTCATTTCCAGGCCTAGTGGTGTGATAGTAGCGCGTTATTCCTTCTCAAGCTTGAGACAACTACAACCAAATCCCATCTAACCTGCACTATGATATTGTACAACGAAAATGGATACCAGTCATATCATTGTGAGTGATGATTCGGAAGTAGCTCTTCGTTAATTCAACCGTACCAACACAGATATTCCTTAGCATGTCTGGGCCATTTTGTGTCGTACTTTTGCTACCAAGTAAACTACCCTGCAAAACATGGAACTCCAGAAATTGCTTCACAGATTTGACCCAAAACCATTTCTATTTTGAATCGGTCATTATGGGTACTATTCACTATACCATGTATAAAAAAAATGATTATTGATTTTAAATGAATTCTATGTATCTCACTATCACTTGTAATAGAAAAATATCTAAATTGTTAACTCTGTTATATATATTTAGTACAAAAGCGTCCCGACAATGCAATTATGTTCTGTTGAAAAAACATGCTTGACGGTAGATATGTGCGACGGATATTCGTGCGATCTTCACAAATGTCACTCTGCATCTCTTGAACAAATTCCTTCGGCATTTCTTGTTAATGTAATTTCTCAAGTGTAGATGTTCAATCCCCATGGGAAAAACTTTCAATTCTTCACATCGAATGAGATGCAAAAACTGATTAAATGGAAACGCTCCCTCATTATTGATTACACTATTGTTTATAGGTGAAAATAGTTTCTACTGAATTTGGTAATTGCGGGTGTGAAGGTGAGAAACTGTTTAAAACCTAAAAAATAAACTGCAAGGGAGTACTTTTAGATTCGAGAGATCAATCTGTACATGTCCGGCCTAAACCAAGAAATGGATGTTCCAAACTTGCTTCGGTTACAAAGAGGAGGAGAATGGGTTGGTTTTGGGGAGGGAAGAAAGGAGAGTGGTGAGACCAGAATAGTTGGTTCTGGAAGAGCAGTTGGGTTTCTACGACTTGTTATCATAAAAGACAGGAGAGCTCACGAGGAGAGCTAAGCAAGTATTTCTGAGTGTTTTCTTGTCCGAATGAACTTGTTGTTCAAATGGAAATAGGTAAGACCTATTTATACTAGTCGAGGTATAAACGTACCCTGGTCTCATTAAGGAGTGAAGAAGTAAATGGGAGGAGGTGGTAACCGTATGCATGGACTTGATGTACCATAAAGTGGTTAACGCATGAAACTGGTTTTCATGAAACTTTTAACATTATGGTATTGATGTTCCATAAGGTTGTTAACTCACGGCTTTATGTCCCATGAACGTTTCCCACATAACTCCCTTATTTACTAGGCACCTCACCCATATGATACATCCTTATGAAGGGCGTGGTGTACACCGCATGTTGTAGACCACCAAACCAATACCCAAAGAGAATCCCCCAGTTTGTGTTGATGTCTCGAGTATTTTTGGAAAACATGTAACACGTTATTGTGGCTTGGAAAGTTGAGCTCGGGGAACTTGCTAGCCTGGTGACCTTCGACGGTCGAGATGTTGCATCTTGAGAGGAGGGGAAACCGTTGATCGTTGCACGCCTTCGTTTTGGTAGCCGCGTAGTGAGGTCCAACAGGGTGGCACAGATAGGACATGTTTAGACTTGGCATGAGGGGCCAAGGTTTTTCCATGGGAGTACGGCATGGCTAGGGCCAAGGCGAGGGCGCTTGGCTTGGCATGACGTTATTAGCATGGCTAGGGCAAAGGCGAAGTTTTCTTGGCATGGCGCGGCTAGCCTGGCTAGGTTTGGTTTTGCTTGGCATGTGGGGCCAAGGGTTTTCCAAGGGCACACAGCAAGGCTAAGGCCAAGGTGATGGCGCTTGGCTTGGCATGACATGACTAGCATGGCTAGGGCCAAGGAAAAGTGTGTTTGGCATAGCGCGGATAGCTTGACTAGGTTTGGTTTGTCTTGGCATGTGGGGCCAAGGGGAAGCCACGAGCGCATGGCGTGATTAGTTTGGGCTAGGCACATGACCAAGCTAGGGTTTTGTTCCAAAGGTCATGAGGGGACCTTAGATGGCTAGTATTTGCTCTTGGGATTGAAGGGAAACCGTTGATTGTTGCATGCCTTTACTTTGGTAATTGCATGGGAAAGTCCAGCATGGTGGTGTGACATGAGGGGCTATGGCGAGACGTGTTTGGCATGGCGCTGCCGGCGTGGCTAGCTTTGGCTAAGTGCGTGACCAAGCTAAGTTTTGGTCCAAAGGTCATGATGGGACCTTAGACGGCCAGGATTTTCTCATGGGATTGAAGTTCAACCATTGATTGTTGCAGCATTCACTTTGGTATCCGCATAGGGAAGGCCAGCATGGGGCGCGACATGAGGGGCCATGGCGAGACGTGTTTGGCATGGCGCGGCCGGCGTGGATAGATTTGGCTAAGTGTGTGACCAAGCTAGGGTTTTGGGCCAAAGGTCATGATGGGACCTTAGACGGCCAGGATTTGATCCTATGATTGAAGGGAAACCGTTGATTATTGCACGCCATCACTTTGGAAGCCGCAAGGGGAAGGCCAGCATGGTGGCGTGGCATGCGAGGCCATGGAGAGACGTGTTTGGCTTGGCGAGGCATGCATGGTTAGCTTTGGCTAAGTGCGTGACCAAGCTAGGGTTTTGGGCCAGAGGTCATGAGGGGACCTTAGACGGCCAGGATTTTCTCCTAGGATTAAAGGGCAACCGTTGATTGTTGCACACCTTCACTTTGGTAGCCGCATGGTGGTGCGACATGAGGGTACATGGTGGTGCGACATGAGGGGACATTGCGAGACGTGTTTGGCATGGTGCGGACGGCGTGTATAGCTTTGGATAAGTGCGTGACCAAGCTCGGGTTTTGGGCCAAAGGTCATGAGGGGATCTTAGATGGCCAGGATTTTCTCCTGGGAGTAAAGGGAAACCGTTGATTGTTACACGCCTTCTCTTTGGTAGCCGCATGGGGAAGGCCAGCATGCTGGCACGGCATGAAGGGGCCATGGCGATACGTGTTTGGCATGGCGCGGTCGGTGTGGCTAAGAAGATTTTGCCATTTGCACAGAGGTGTGGATAGCATGTTTAGCATGCCTTGGCGCGGTTAGTGTGGCTGGCAGGATTTTCCATTGGCACAGAGGTGCGGCTATCATGGTTGGCATGCCTTGGCGCAGTTGGTGTGGCTAGCATGATTTTCCATTGGCACAGAGGTGAGTCTTGCATGGTTGGCCTTCCTTGGAGCGGTTTGTGTGGCTGGCATGATTTGCCATTAGCACAGAGGTGCGACCAGCATGGTTGGCATGCCTTGGCGTGGTTGGTGTGGCTCGCATGATTTTCCATTAGAACAGAGGTCCGGCTAGCATGGTTGGCATGCCTTGGCGCGGTTAGTATGGCTTCCATGATTTTCCATTGGCACAGAGGTGCGACTAGCATGGTTGGCATGCCTTGGCGCGGTTGGTGTGGCTGGCATGATTTTCCATTAGAACAGAGGTCCGTCTAGCATGGTTGGCATGCCTTGGTGCAGTTAGTATGGCTTCCATGATTTTCCATTGGCACAGAGGTGCGGCTAGCATGGTTGGCATTCCTTGGCATGGGTGGTGTGGCTGGCATGATTTTCCATTGGCACAGAGGTGCGACTTGCATGGTTGGCCTGTGTTGGCGTAGTTGGTGTGGATGGCATGATTTGCCATTGGAACAGAGGTGCGGCTAGCATGGTTGGCATGCCTTAGCGCGGTTGGTGTGGATGGCATGATTTTACATTATCACAGAGGTCCGGCTAGCATGGTTGGCTTGCCATGGCGCGGTTAGTATGGCTGCCATGATTTTCCATTGGCACAGAGGTGAGGATAGCATGGTTGGCATGCCTTGGCGCGGTTGGTATGGATGGCATGATTTTCCATTGGCACAGAGGTGCGGCTATCATGGTTTCCATGCCTTGGCGCGGTTGGTGTGGCTGGAATGATTTTCCATTGGCATGGATGGGAATTAGGGTTTGGATCGTCATAACCCTAATTTGAAAAATATACCCGGGTATTTATTTTAGAGAAACATTAAAGATTTCAGTAAATGTGCCTAAATGCTTGTCGCTTTAAATGTTGTGACATTACTGTCTGCTAGGGTTTAGTGTTTTAAGATTTTAACCTTAAGCTAAAAACCACCATCAACATTAAGTCCCTTGCTTAGCTTAGAACAAGTACCTTGTTGCGAGGTAAGCATATGATGGTGACAGACAAGGACGGAATCGAGGCTTAAATCATTTCAAAGATGGTCATGACAATCCGACTAACCTTTTGAGTGGTAAAGAGAGTTTTGGATTCCCGTGTTTGGTGGCCCTGTGTAAGTCGTACTGGGAATGCTGACCGTGGAGTTGTAAGGAGAAAGTCACCATCTTGGTCTGGTCGTACACCTCCAAGGAAAGGGGGGGCGCAGTTGTGGAAGGCAAATCAAGTGGGAGGCTTAGCTCGAAGGGCCAAGAGGTGGCGTGCTCCTGGCTGCGGCAATGACATGGTGAAATGTGCAGGGGTGACTAGGCGGGGTGGGGCCACTATAAGAAAATTTTCCATCAGCGACGAACGTCATAGTCGCAAAAGATATAATTTTGGTCGCTAATACCTTTTGGCGACCTGTTTTCTTTGTCGCCAATTTCATCGGCAAATGTGCGTCGCTGAATGTAATCGGCGACATTAATATTTGTTTCGTCGCAAAATATTTATTAGCGACATAATAAAATTTGGTGGATGAAAAGAAAATTTACCGACCAAAATCATGATATCGCAAATATAAAGTCAACAGCGGCCATACATTTTATCGCCATTTTTTTTCCTTTTGCGACGAAATTTCTGTTCTGTCAGCATCCTAAATCTAACCGCGACCTATTATATCCAAAATGGAAAATTGGCGACCAAAATACCTAAATTACATTATAGTTGCATTTGCATAATGAATCCAACTTTAATCGAGAAAAGATAGATTTTAATATGCATAGATGATAGAAACTGAATATACATTAATATTGCATTTAAAAAATGAATACAACTTCACATTATTATCCCAAAATCACATTTAGTATTCTGAGTACTGCTAGAGAATGGGGTTTACAAGTGGATACCGACAATTACTCAAAACGCATAAGGTATGAATGATTTGGTTACAAGAATATCAATAACGCCAACAATTGAAGTTCTTTCTCCACGGCACTTTAACTAATCCTTCCTAAAATTCTCAGAGAAAGGATAAATCCATCCGCCAGTGCATGTTCCCTCTTCTTGCCTTAATTCATTTACTGTCACTGAACCTTCTTGCCTAACATTGTCATTGAATATAGTAGGAGATAGATGATGTAAAAAAAATCTTCACTAAATACTCTTTCTTTTTGTTGATAATAGAGTTCCATATCCTGTATATAAGTCCTGCCATTCAAAGAAACCTAATTTCACGAATCAAAAAAATTATAAGAAACTCTGAGGAAAAATTACATAGACCACCGATTTACCTGAATAGATCCATATTGTAAGCAACGATTATAAATTAAACTCCTCATCTCTTATGATGGAAACGAGTTTCCCGTACTTCTCTATTTATCTTCTCATGTTTTCTTCTTATCTGTCCTGTTTCCTAAATCCAAGTTGGAACAAATCAGATCAAAAAGACATTGACATCTTGTAGTTACTAATACAAAACCCTAACCTCAGAAAATTATAATTAGACGAACTAATTTTCAGAGATCCTACATCTAGACCGTAGGTTTTATGCCTTCTTTATAAATCAAAACTATAGACTGAACTAAGTATTCTTTTTGTGAATAAAAGAAATAATAGAAATGACCAGAGAGTAGAGGAAGAAGTTGGGAAATTTAGATAATGACAATGAGAGGGGCGGTTTCTCAAAAATGAGAGGGGCAGTTTCTTAACTTATTCTTTCTCGTGGCTCGTGTAAGTTATAATAACCAAGCGGTCCAAGCTTTGTAATACGGAAGAGAAAACAAGACCCAAGCTTTAGCAGAAGTCCACGTAGCTACGGATCATTGTTTCCTTACCATAAACCCATGTTTCCCGACCATAAACTCAAATTAGTCCAAAGACTCCTAAATCCTAACATCATCCGTGACTATTTAATAGTGATTATTACATATTAAAAAAAAGTACTAAATAGGTATTACGGCCAGCAACCATTTGGCGACCCTAAATGAAGTACGTCCCTAAAAATTTCTTTTTAACGACCGAAAATGTTGTCGCAAAAATAATATTTTAGCGATAATATTGATTTATGTCGTTGTTTATCTGATTTAGCCACAATATCAAATCTTGTCGCTATTTATATAATTTAGCGACCATCTTAGCTACGATTTTTCAACCATGTCGCTGAAACCATTATTTTGCGTCCACAATTGTTTTGGTCGCTGTCTATTATATATAACGACGAAATCTCATATGTCGCTCAGAATTTCGTCGTTGATGGCATGTTTTCTTGTAGTGGGCCACGGTGATGGAGCGAGGTCTTGGTAAGGTAAACGCGTGTGAACGATGAGGTCATGATAGTGGTGCAGGCGGCTAGGCCTAGTGCGGCCATGGAAGGACGCGGCTTGGTAGGGCGAGGCGTGCACAGATGGCTAGTGGCGGTGAGGATGAGACATGGCATGGACTGCTTGGTGATTTATCTTCAAGGGCTTGGTTTCCTCTTTCCTTATTTGACTTGACCAGGAAATTATTTTTTCTTCAAACCAAAACGTTACGCCCACAAAAGAGGAAGAGCGTTACTCTTTCTGGTTTGGTTATGTTCCCAATTTTGCTTCCGGAGCTTAGCGTTGGCGGTGAGAAAGGAACACACGATCTAGTGGGCCTCAAGAACATTCTTCCATGATAACCAACCATAATTATTTCTCGCAGCCAGGAATGACATTTAATTAGGATCGGATATTATACCTTAACACACGTCCAGTATAAAAACTTTCCCTTTTCAGGTTGCATCACCTTTCCATACATAAAAGATGATCTGGAACTCTACATTCGCGTAATTTGTCTTCGTCCATCCCCTTTGCTGGTACCGCCTCGCGTTTTTTTTTTTTTTTTTTATATATCCTCTTTCTTATGCATGTATAGATAGGATGGAACTTGACCATTTTCCTTGTTCTTTGTAGTGTATGATGATACCCTCTAGGGATATCCATGTCTTTAATTCTTCGGAGAAGGACTTCAGAATTGGCGGAAACCGATCTTATCCTCATGAGGAGGCATTGGATAGAGGTGGTTGTTCGCGGTGGCCACAAGGCAACCAACATTGACGTTGTACCTTACAAGACGCATTTGCTGAGGATGTTTAATTTCCATATAAACGTCGAGGTATATGCTGGGATAAGGGCCATCAGGTACATATACACGGGGTATGACAAAACAACATTCATAGTTGGATCAGCTGATGAGATACAAATATGCATTGACGCAAGGTACATAGGTCCCTCAAAAGATGTTTGGCAGCTGTTTGGGTACCGTATGAACAAAGAAATGCCCCACATGGAAAGGTTGGCAATATACCTTAAAGGTATGCAGAGAATTGTATATGAATCTGAAGCATCAACCGAAGAAGTGACACAAATAATTGATAATTATAAATCGAAACTGATGGCATACTTTGAGTATTATAATGATAATCCCGATGCCCCTGCATACACGTATCAAGAATTTCCGCAGCATATGGTGTCGAAAGCGGATAAATCTAGATGGGAAGTAAGGAAACAACAGTTCATGATAGCTATGATGTACTTTGTCTCTTCGAATGTTGGTGAATTGTTCTACTTGAGATTACTATTGACTGTTGTGGCGGGCGCCAAATCGTTCGAACATCTAAGGACTGTGAATTGCGTGCTACATCCAACCTATAAAAAAGCATGAGTTGAGCTTGGGTTATTAGAGAGTGACGGTGAATTTTTAAATTGTTTGAGGGAGCCATCAACTGTTCAGGTAGGAAGCCAGATGAGAAATATCTTTAAGATAATTTTGTCAGATGGAAATTCAGCTGAACCAGAATTTTTATGGAAAGAATTCAAGATGCACATCTGCGATGATCTACATCACATTATTAAAAGAAAGTATAGCATCTTAGAACCAACAAATGAGCATATTGATGACTGTGGACTTTACCTGATTGATAAATTACTGCGTGAGGGAGGAAAGGAGATGGCGCATTTCTGCTCAATGCATAAGTCTGAGATTGATTGGGATAATCTTTATGGAAACCGTTACATACACAAGCATATTCAAATGAAGGAAGAAATAAATGAGGATCAGCTAGAGTAAAATATTGCTAACTTGAATGGGGAGAAGCATGAAGCTTTCAAAGCTGTGACATATTCCATTGAGCGAAAATACGGGTCTAAATTCTTTTTGAATGATAGTGCAGGTAAAGGAGAGCTATTTATTTACAACACCATTGACGCGAGCTTCTGTTTGAAGGGGGGTATTGATTTGACTATTGCATTGTCTGGTAAATATATACCATTGCTTAAAATTTCATTGTTTTGTCTGATAAATCATTTCTTATATTGATCTAATTTTGATTAATAAATTGCATTTATTTACATATACCAGGAATAGCTTCCTTGCTTTTGGAGGGAGGTCGTACTTCACATTCAACATTCAGAATTCCTATATATATAACAAGCGCTAGGGTTAGTTCCATAGCAAAACAAAAGGAAGAAGATAAATTTATAAAACAAGTGACTTTAATTATATGGGATGAGGTGCCGATGCAGCATAGGCATTGTGTTGAGGCGGTAAACAGGTTGCTCCAGGATATTCATGAAATAAGGAAGATGACTTCGGAGGTGTGACTTTCATTATGGAGGAGACTTCAGGCAGACTTTTCCAGTGATACCGAATGGAGGCCGGGTAAAAATAGTGGGAGAGTGCATACGGAGATCATTTTTAAGGTATAACATAAATATTTTGATACTCACCAAGAATATGCGGCAGGATATGCAAGAACCGGAAAATCGAGCGTATGCATATTTTCTACTCAAGGTAATTATCTTTTTTGTTTCTCCATACATCTTAGTTTTGATAAATTAGTGATAGTACCTCAGTTAACCATGATAGATTATAGCTACACTTATAATAAAACAAAAATTACATAATTTGATTATAACTTATGGATTTAAGAGAACTAAATGTCATAAACTGACTTTCAATGGGTAAATACATCTTCCTTCTTAATGTGAATGAACAAAATATGGATTTGGTTTGTTTTAACGTTAAATAAGAAATTGTTTCTGCGCAACTAATGACTATCTAAGAAATTTGAATAGGCTGATAGAGATAGTACTGCAGTAATGGGTAACAAAAAAAACTATAAACAATAAAGTAGTTAGTATTCCAACTGATAATTTAGAAACTTACTTAATTTTTTATGTAATGTTGATATTTTCTTCATTAGAGCAGTAGGTATCACAGGAATGTTGTGGGATCTACAAACAATAGTCACTATTGTAACATCGTGTATGCACCCTACTTCAAATGGTAGTTTTATATTCCCAAATAACTTAACATTCCCATATCACTGGAAAAAAATAGAAGGTTGCAATGTTCCATACCGTTACCATCCTTGGTCCGTGCAGTCATATCCATATAACTAATGTTGCCGACGTCATCTGCTATGTCATCCATGTCTGTCAGCGTACTAATTTTATAATTTTCAACTTTTTTATTACTATAAGAAACCTAATGAACTTAATTTAGCATAACTTAATAAAAATCATTACTACGATCATGTAATGAACTATATGATTTATAGGTGGAACGCGTTACCTGTAAAAAATGAACATATTTCCGGTTTAAACATTTAATTAAACTTCTAATATTATTTTTCATTCTGCATGTCGGTTCCGATCCCGTAAACCAAGGTACTCTTAAGGAATGTAAAAATAGAAAAGGGATGATAACAAAGATATATATCTGCCTCACAAAAACACAAATCTGGAGAGGAGATGAGGCGTGTTATGAACAAGTTTCGTAAGAGGAACTAAAAATAGCTAACAGAATGATTCTCACGGCACGCAATGATGATGTTAATGAGATTAATGTCGAGGCACTAGATTTTTTGGAAGGAGATACACACACATATCTAGCAGCTTATAGGTTGACTTCCGACGAAAATGGTAGGATACCACCAATAAGCAATGAATTTCTACAAAATCTAAACCCTCCAGGAATACCTTTATTCAAACTATAACTTAAAGTTCGATGTTCGATAATTGTGATGAGAAATATCGCACCCTCAGAAGTACTTTACAATGGAACAAGTTTGTTGGTGACGCACTGGAGGAAGTATCTGATACAAGCAAAAATACTGACGATAAAGAAGAGCAAGATCAGAGAAGAAGTGATATTTCCTAGGATATCATTCCAGCCTAATATTTTATAGTTGAATATAAATATGCTGACACGCCAGTTTCCAATTCGGTTGGCGTATTCAATGATGATCAAAAAATCCCAAGGACAATCGGTGCAACACGTTGGCATTGACTTGAAGACCCCTTTGTTTTTCCATGGCCAAATATATGTCGCACTGTCAAGGTGCACCGCTGCAAGACGAATAACGGTGCTACCCGAAGATAAATCAAACTATTTAAAGGAAACTAATGTCGTCTTTCAGGATATTTTGTTGTGATTTATTAAACAGTCGCATTGCAGAGTGAAGTATGTGCATTAGATATGTCGAGTCCTTATAGATATGTTTTCTAATTAAAGTACACTAATACGTGAACTCCTTATTATGTTTTCTAATTTCAGTTTTTATTTTATTCAGGTCCCTTTCCTTCTAGCTAACCTTTTAATCACATTCATGAAATCGCATTTGTTTCTTTTATATGGTGTGCTGACAAATTTACATTGATTTCTTTTTTTTTTCATAAATTAAATGGCATCTTTGGTTCTTCTACGAAGAAAAATATTAACTGTAATGATAGGATACAAAAACATTTGCCTTTATTTTAAACACATTGGATCTCTGTGCTGATGAAATGGAAATTGAGTTGCTGTTGTAGTATCCATTGTTTGAGCTTATGCTTATGATTCAAAGAGTTAAATGCTAAGTATGCATTGTTTGAACTGACCGATGGCCATAATTCTAACTCATGGACCTGTTCTGTATCACATTCATAATGTCAACCTTTCTCATAGTTTGATATATTCTTATTAGTAGATACATTTGGAGAAACCAATGATATCCAGAAAATGTGCTTGGAAAATAGTGGCAGTTGATTCAACTTAGGTCTATGAATATGGAAAATTGAAGTTGGATAACTTTTGACTTGATCCAAACCTGATTACTTTGATTATAAAGAGGTTCCAATGGTTTCTCATGCTGAGTACATTGCTAAATTATGATTTTTTATCCGTTACCTCGGGAAATAAGATCTTTCGTTTTCAATGCTCTCTAGACTGTTGCAAGTTACCATCCGATTGCAAATTTCTTAAAATCCTGATGCATGGATACTCAGTTCTGCTAAATACCTAATGCTTTCTAGACCAACATAAACTTACTGTACAAGTAGGTAAGAATTAATAAAACTCATATACCAGCGTTGCTACCTAACAATCTCTTTTATAATTTCGTATTTGAGTTTGATATTCCTGAAAGATATATTTTCAGATGTAAGCTATCATATGCTTCATTTGTCAAAAAGAATGTTCTTGTTTGTCAAAACACTCAAATGAACGTGAAGAAATCATGAATAGCATTAAGCAAATGTGTAACTCATTGAGCGTATACAAGGTCTTAACAATTGATGCAAAAATTAGGGTTTTGACAGGGTACCCATTTTTTCTGGTAAGTTTTCGCCGCGTACCTAACTAAGATACAAATCGACCAAGGTAAACAAGACTAATGTGGATTCGATTTAGAATATTTGTGTATAGTTTACAAAAAGTTTCAAAGGAGAGCAAATAACGTACAATATATTTCAGGACTAGACATTCTAGAGATATAGTGTACTAAAAACAATAAAAACACGTTGTTTATGTTACTTACCAGGAATAAACTCTTAAAACTACCCAAATAACGTCTGTTCAGGGGTCCTAATATTGGTACAATTGGTAAAAGAAAGGAATTTCTGAATTCTGGAACTACATCTACACACGCTTATATAAACCATCCATGCAATGATGATAAAGACAGAACTTCCTTCTGGCTTTCGACGTAATCATCTTTCGATGGCATATTATAGTCTAGCAGCCAAACAATGGGAAGAAGATTAAGAGGTACAAGTCTAAAGAGAAACACAGGTTTGATTTGCGAATTAAGCCTAATGTTTTGATGATAATTAATTGTATATGAATTCTTTTAAAATTCAAATATGCAAATAATGTATATGGATTTGCAGCAAAAACCATAAAAACATGCTTTGACACTCAAGGAAACCTGCAGAGTGACGAACCATATATTGATGATGATGCACAAATCACTGAAGGTATGATATCGACTCTATATATGAAACTGTTACTATTGATCATAAGTCAACAATGCCCTTTTACATCTGATTTCACTGTTTACATATAGCATTTTGCTATAATCTTGCTAAGTAGAATTATTTGTAAATCGACGAGAAATTAGAACAACTTTTCGAAAATCGGCAAGAGGTTGAGCGCCGGCCAAGGCCACATATTTAGTTAATCATGTTTCTCATGGGGGTGGATGAAAGTGGTGACATAGATTATATTTTTGGTGATTTTGTGAATGTGTGTAGTTATCAGTTTGTGTTAGTTAATCAACGATTTTATGGATTCTTATGATCATGTAATCCAAACATGTACATTGTTTTACATTTTTATTGCTATTATTAGATACACAAATGAATTCTAGAAGTTTCATTAAACATTAAAAACATGATACAGTTGTTCAAGGGAACTTATCAACGTGCAACTTCTCGGAAAATTTGTAAGGAATCAACTTGGTTACATATACTAAATCAGATGATTAGAAAAACAAGTAACAGCGTATTAGAATCTTATCTGCTAAAAAATATTGATTGAGCAGGCTTATACCATTATTATTTTTACCAAATTGATGTTTAATTATCACGTTGTAGTATCTCTTACGCTCTATAACATGACTTTTGTTAAGTAAAAGACTAGCATATTGTACTTTCAAAGTAAATTACCAGCAATTTAATCTTTCATGGATTTAATCCAATTTGAGCACTTTTGTTCTGTATCATTCTCTAAATATATTTAAATATGTTTGGTAGAGAAAAAAACATTTCATTTGTTGCTCTCTCTTCGTTATCATCATTACATTCTAATCTAAACTAAGTTGCTTCCTGAATAGTCTTCCTATATTCACTGGGATCATCCGGTTGTGGCGCGCGGGTGATTGTGACTCAATGGTCCCTGGATTTGAACATGTGTAAATTTATGTCGTGGTTTTAGCAGTCAAAAAAATATGGTACTAATTTTTGTTCCGGGCACTTACTTTTTCTTGAATTTATTTACTCATACCTCCAGATTGATCAATACTCTTAGAGGCATTGGTAGTTGCCAATGCGAGTGCACCTGTTACAAGGGATAATGGTTTTTTAGGTAACAAAAAAATGCAATTGTCCTTTGTTAATTAGAAAAGGACCACTAACAGTGAAACTCGATTAAAACGCTCCAGTAATGATAACAATTATTGGAATATTGATGAAACTAAATCAAGTGATTGATTTTTTATTTTTTTTGCTGGAAATGAGTGCCTAAATGCAGACTGATTCGATTAGTACTGATATTATTAGGTGTTTACTAAAGTTAGAAAATTATGAGTATACCCTGGAATGAAAAATAAATAAATTATGTAAACTGACACTAACATGGGAGGTTGAGCCGGGGCCATAAGGCCCCGGTGATACCTAGTTATATCTACCAAAAGATGGATGTATATTATTACTCTGTTATGTTTAGGTTTCAATTGAAATATTAAAAGATGAGAAGATGATTTAATTTCATTACTAGTGTGTTTGGAAATTCTCAATCATTCCAATATCCAACACTTCAAATTTAATCTACCATTTCAATTTTTAATTCAACTGATTGCCTTACATATTACAAACAAATATGTAAAATCTGTTCAAAATTATATCACCTTTTCCTTGTCTACTTTCTAGCACCAGGGTTTTACGGATGCTGGTTGTAATTCAAGAGCAAAGAAACTGGAACTAATTGTTTTACATCTTTGAACTTTCGCTCCAGAAATAAAACAGGGCAACGGAGAGGACAAGAGGAACATTGGAGAGTGAATTTGGATCGGAAGAAAAGAAGAGAATAAAATATTGCGATAAACCGGAAGAACTTCATTAACTTCCATGTATTACAACAACGGATGTATCATAGTCTAGATGAAAAATCTTGCAATTGAACGGTTAACATCGTGCTAGATTATAACAAAGTTATAAGTGACAGTGCGGGGTAGCATTATCCTACGTCATAAGAAGAAACGATAGAATATTTCAAGGACCAATAATGGAAATAAGATAAGTTTTTAGAGAAGAAACGAGCATTTCAATGAGTTTGTGTCCCTCTTCCTTAATATACAAGGGGTATACAAAATTTATAATTTTGATGGGTAGGTAGATACAACTAATGGGTACAAAGATAAATGGGTATCATTAGTAATTTCACAGATATATAAAAGAACACTTTGTTTTTCAAACCGAGGTAGTAAATAGTAATACTATTGCGGTTAAATAGTACACAACCGTTACTATCAGTTGAGGTTCCCATAAGACACAATTTTTTTTTTCCAAGTCAAAGAAGACCAGCAGCAGAGGATAGACTTTCCGACAACAACCTAATGAACAGCAACATCAGCAGTTCCCCGTCCAATACGTTTTCTGGGGTCCTGAATTCTTCGTGTCCATTCATTCCTAATCTATCATCACGTTAATCCTACATAGGTTCATTTCCAAGTCAAAGAAGACCAGTAGCAGAGGATAGACTTTCCGACAACAACCTAATGGACAGCAACATCATCACCAGTTCCCCGTCCAATACGTTTTCTGGGGTCCTGAATTCTTCGTATCCATTCATTCCCAATCTATCATCACGTTAATCCTACATAGGTTCAAATATCGGTTTTGTTGATGTAGTAGTAAATAATTCTAAGGTTTCTGATTTCTATCATATCCGTCATGGTACCTATAGGAGGAAGAAGAATAAAGAGTAAAGGGGAAATTCAATTTGAACTGGGGTTAGTGTTTTGCGGGATTTTGTGCTTGTTTTCGTGTATTGGAGGAGTAGAATGCCAGTGCACAAGGGGATGTGGTCTCGCTTTAGCTTCTTATAATGTATGGGAAGATTCAAATATTACATTCATTTCACAATTGTTTGGTACTACTGACCAGGAGATTCTCAAATACAATCCTCCAGATCCTACCAAAGATATGATTGTTGCTGGCGAAAGATTGAGTGTTCCATTTACTTGTGATTGCCTTGAGAAAGAACGTTTAGCTCATGTTTTTACTTATACTCTTAAACCCGGTGATACTTATGAAAAAGTTAGTAAGCATACTTACGCTAATCTTACAAGCGTGGTAGACTTGAGGACAGATAACTCTTATTATAATCCTAACAATATACTCGATGGATCCCCGATAAATGTCACTGTAAATTGCTCTTGTGGAGATGAAAAGGTGTCTGATTATGAGTTGTTCGAGACTTATCCTTTACTTCCTCGTGATGACTTGAAATTCATTTCTAGTAAATTCAGAATCAGTCGCACTTTGCTGCAAAGGTACAACCCAAGCTCAAATTTCAGCAGCGGGAAGGGACTGGTATTTATTCCTGGAATAGGTGAATTCTCTTAGATATAGTTTTGTTAATATGAATTTTTAAGTAGTCAACGTAGACACATGATTTTTGGAAGTATTTAATGACAGGCCAAGTTTAGTTTATCCATTCATATCAACATGTATTGAAAATGGATCTGATTCTCCATTATTGATTTAGATGAGTGATGCAATATGGAAACCCGTGCATTTTGTTTGTCTACCAGAATCTTTGACGACAGCAATGACATCAAGGTCGGAAACCACCACCACTAATCAAACAAGAACCAAAACTCTGGTGTAGAGAGTCTAACTCAGAATGCTTAGTCTGTCAGTATGTGATGCAGATTTCTAGCATCTTTCCGTCAAGTATTTAATGTAATGAAACTTATTGTGGCAATACTTAGGCATAAATGCCTGCTCCTATATTGGTGTGGTTTCAGGAGAGGTAGCTATATTTTTAGCCCGAAAGCTGTCACGATTGTTAGCTGTTAACTCATAATTTTGTCTCTCAAGAATGTAATGTAAAAAGTCTGTATATAAATTAAGTTTTCTTTGTGTCGTACCTTGATGATCTACTTGTTCATACAATGTTACACAAGACAACAAATTTCCTAAAAATTTGTCAAGTGGGTTCATGACTTTGTACGAAATTTTCATATTTGAAGACTAGAATGAAGTATCCAGTATGTCAAGGATTTCAGGTTTCTTTGTTTGTTCTTAATTTATAGATCATGGTATTATGGTATACTAGTTCACAATAGATATTATCATAAAACATGTTGGAAAGATTGCATCATCTGTTGCACAAAATTTTCTTTGGTCCGGAAAATTTGTCTGGCTGATATTGGTTCTTGCTTCATGACAGATGAAACAGGAAATTACCCAAGTTTTAAACCAAGATTAAGGTACTTGTTCACTTCTTTAATTGATTATGCATTTTTCTTATAACTTACGACCTGCCAGGTCATATATATTTTGTTTTTGACATGAGTTTCAATGTTTACCTGTGCAGCACAGGTGAGAAAACTGTCTTCCCCATATCAGAATATGTCCCTTTAGTAAAGAAGATGTTAATTTAGGTCCTTAAGAATTTATGTTATTGAACTTCAGGAAGGCAAGCTGTTGGAATAGCTGGTGGAATAGTAGTCACTACAAGAAAAACTGGTTTTAGCAACATAGCAGTTTTGGTTGCAAAAGCTCATATTAAGTCGCTCTAACCCTTATAGCTACTTAATTTGGCTCTCGCTCGTTAGTTGCAAAAGGTGCGATTTGTACAAGTCTAGAGCAGCTAGGCAATCGCTTTAGTAATTAACCAACTATCATGTAGCGTCTAATTTCTTAATTGCTTCATAGCTAGACCGACCTTCTTAGAGCAAGCAAAATAATGATCGCTTTAGAGCTAGACCGACCTCACTGGAGCAAGCAAAATAACAATCGCTTCATAGATAGACCAACCATAATAGAGCGAGTGAAACACTGATCGCTTGATAGATAGACCAACCATAATAGAGCGAGTGAAACGTTGATCGTTTGATAGATAGACCAACCATAATAGAGCAAGTGAAACGCCGATCGCTTCATAGATAGATCCACGATACTAGAGCAAGTAAAATACCAATCGCTTCATAGCTAGACCAAGTACACTATGAGCGATTGAAATACCTAGTTAATATATACATGGAACGACTTGTCCTGAAGTGGATTGCTTAAGTTATTAAGCTACCAAATTTATTGTGATTGCTTAATACCTAGACCAAGCACCCTAGGAGCAAATGAAATACGGCCTGAGTTTGGTCGCTTAAACTTTTTAAGCAACCAAATTTTGTGCTCCTGGTTTAGAAAATCCGAAAATTAATTACAATTTAAAAATCAATACTGGATTTAATTACTAATTAAGATTATATAATTATAATAATTATCAACTTCTTATTATAAAATCCATAAACGTGATATGTACTTCATTATCCCCACCCAAGCAAATTAACTTACAAAAAAGATAAAACCATCAATTTAACATCCGGTTTGCAAGCCATACCCGAAAAGCAAAAAAAAAGAGAAAAACCTACAGTACAAACAAAAGGATAACAAAACGAGGCAATGAAAGGCTTTAGACCTCTATGTTCACCAAAAAAACCTGCACATTCAAACTACTCCCTCCGTTTTAAAATAATAGTAATTACACACAAACTTGCCTATTAGTATTTTAAAACGGAGGAAGTATATCATTTTTCCTAATTATCAACGGCACATCCATCATCATTCAAACTATTCATCCTAGCCAGACAATTCTTTCTCTGGATTGTCATCATTGCCATCAAGACATCCATCTACTTCCGCAAATCATCATCATCCCCAAGCACAGTCATTCTAATCTTCTAGACATCCCAAGTAAATCCATCATCAACTTCATCTTTATCTTCACATTCGTATGAAGACTCATCTTGTATATCATCTAGCACAGGTTCCCAACCAAGCGTCTTGAAAACCTCATTCAAGTACTCTTTGAGATTATGCTCCCTGCTTTGAGATTTCTTTATCTTGCTTCGTAACTTTCTTTTTTTTAGAGTCCAGTTGTTCTTGGAGAGCAGCCATCTGTGCTTCATTTTTCTCATATGAACTGAAGCAGGTGGCAACTTTTGACTTGCGAGCATGCTTAGACCCAATACGACGTGGATCAACAACCATTGAATATATTTCTTCAGGTGTGTAGTTCACTTCCCCTCGATGAACCTGCTCACTGAGCTGGTTTATTTCTGCCTGCATACACGTTGTAAGGGAGAAACAACGAGAAAGGGGAAGTAATATTGTTACAGTTAACATATCGCATATTAGCTTAGGAATCTTTCTTGTGTTGGGGGAGAAGAAGAGTATTGTGGAGTGTTCATGGGATCACCACGGAAACTTGTTTCACGAGACCCCTCTACTTCTAGCCATTTAAAAACAAAAATCACGAAATCACTAAACAACCTAAACTTCATAAGTTTACCAACACCCAAAGCTTAAAGCAGCAAAAAAGATACATCAAAAAAAAAAAAAAAAAAAAAAAAAAATAATATTACAGCAAGGGTATATGAACTGCAAAGACAAAATCCATGGAACATAAAGTAAATCAAAGTATTTAGAGTTGTTCCTTTCTTTGTAAGATACAACACAAAATGTAAATCAAAGGATTTATCCTAAATATTATCCGAACATCAAACTCACAAGGATTCTACCAGTTCACACAAATTGAACAGAAAATATGCAAACAATAAAATTCACAGGGGTTTTAATTTGGGTAGCTCATTCAATCAATATTCCAGTAAGTAGAACACCCAAATCCTCAATGATTTGTTTTTTTGCAAAATTAGTAAAACACCACAGATCTAAAAGAAATGGGTGATTACCTTGAATCTAAGCTAAAATCAAAGCTTAAAGTAGCAAAAGACAACTTCAAAGACTAAGAAAACATGAACTTAAAATCGAAGTAAAGGACAATGATTTACCCAAAAGCTAGTGTTCGATGAAGAGAAACCCTCTACTGTCCGGCAGCCGCTGTTACTAAACGTTGAAGAGAGAGAACGAACTTGAAAATGTGAAATCAAAGGAGTTTTGATTTTGATTAAGAATATTTTGATTAATGGGTAAATGAAATTACTCGTCAAAAAGGAGTTTGAGGTCTCCAAAAACGTCTCAAAGGGTCAAAAGGTGGATAATGTTGTCTGCTTGGACGGTCAAAAAGGGATACTTTCAAAACGCACGCCTAGACTCATGAATTAAAGAAAGCCACGCCTCAATTAAACAAAGTGGAGAAGACACTATTTAATGAAATTACACAATTCGATATCCAACAAAGGTTTTTCTATGACTTACCTTTTCAAAAGTATGTTACTGATATAATGGAGGGGACGGACTCAAGTGAAGACAATGGATAAGGGGTTATGATCTTTATCCGGTTCTATTGTGTCATTTTGTTTTTTTAGCTCGGGTTGGAGTGCGCTATCACCGTTTTCCGTTTTCGTTTTGTTTTTTGTTTCTCTCTTCGTTGTCTGTTTGGAAGTCAGTCTAGCCCCTCCTTCTCTTTTTTGGCTTCAACAATAAAATAAAGCCAAAAAAAAAAAATGAAAATGTGAAGAAGAAACTCTAGATTCTACCTTATACTACTCATACGGGTGAGAATATAGTTTATAACTTTTGTTTTCATTTCACATGGGGCGGAAACAAATTTACTTGGTAGATTTCTTTATTTTATTAAGATATTTTTTCACGGAGTGGATGTTTGCGGAGATAGCTCTCGAAATTAACAAAATTTGAACCAATTTGTTTTTGGCATGTGAGTGAGAAGTTGGGTGGAAATTTGGGCTCGCAAATTACAAAATTTGAACCAAATTTTGTTTGGTACATGTTGGAAAATTTGCCGTTCACCCAAATTATTTAAATACATGAAAAATAACATTTTTCATGTGAATCACATGTCGAGGTAATTTTAGAAGCAACAAAATGTTCCAAGTATACGATTGGCGACCGAAAAAGATGGCGATGAAGTTAGACTAATTTTTAGGTGTGGAAAATTTTTATATGATACAAATCAACACATATATAGGTTATTCGGCTCCGGGATGCTCGATATTTTTCCGCATTTGAATTGATTTTTTAGTATAAGTTGAGTTGATATCAAATTATGAAGCATTTTACGTTAAACGTAGTGATTTTATGGTTTTCCATATTTAGTACATGCATTTGATGACGTTTTATTTATGAGGGCATAAATGGGATGTCCCCCCATTTACTTTACACCAAAACCGATTTCCTCAAACAGTAACTTTGTGATGCTTTATTATTTAGACCACCCTTATCGAAAAAAAACTAAAGTAAATATTACATACTGTGAAAATGACCGTATTACCCTTATTGGAAATGATGTGATTCATCGTTCTTATGAACTTTCAGATTTATAGTAGTCCGCCCCTTGCCAGATTTCGATCTCCGAGCAAGTTTTTTTCTCGAAGATGACAAATTTGTGTGTGTTTAAGGTTTCTGAGAATATTCCCATGGAATGTTACCAATAATGGGTGTGATTCATCGTTCTTATAAACTTTCAGACTTATAGTAGTCCGCTCCTTGACATTCCGATCTCCGAGCAATTTTCTTTCTCGAAGAAGACGAATTTGTTTGTGTTTATGGTTTCTGAGAATATTCCCATGGAATCTTACCAATAATTAGAGTGATTCATCGTTCTTATGAACTTTCAGACTTATAGAAGTCCACTCCACAGCGATTTCGATCTCCGGGCAAGTTTCTTTCTCGAAGATGATGAATTTGTGTGTGTTTATGGTTTATGAGAGTATTCCCATGGAAGCTTACCAATAATTGGAGTGATTCATCGTTCTTATGAACTTTCATACTTATAGTAATCCGCTCCTGGCCAGATTTCGATCTCCGAGCAAGTTTTGGGCGCGTTAGTTTGAATCTTATCGCCCAAAATAATTTTGATTGAAATCCAGTTTCGATAGAAACTTTAAAATTGAAATCTCAATCTGAAACCCTCAAACTCTCTCCACTCTCGTTTTGAAACCTAACTCTTTAGAACTGAACCCCTCGAATTTCACATCTTCGATTTCTCACATTTCTTTCTATGTCTCAATTCGTCTATAAACTCCTCCTTCTTCCCTAGCCTTTTCTTTGAATTAAAGAAAAAAATGATGATTTTCTGTAATTAGAGTTGATATTTTTGAACTAACTTGAGTGATGGTGTAATAGGGGAACCCATGGAATCTTAGGTAAATGGTGTGATTCGTCCTTCTTACGAAGTTCCATACTTATAGTAGTCAACTCTGTGCGTGAGGTTTCAATCTCGAGGTGACCAACATTGCACCTCATCCAAGACGATTGAATTACCAAAGACAAATACAAATGATTAATCATCAAAATTAGCCGAGCTCCACTAATACAAATAGAATTATCGAGTAATCTGGAAGATATAAATTTAAAAATTTCAAGATTTTCATAAAATCCAGAGATCGATTTCATTTAAATCATAGGAATCGTGGTTTTCTTTTTTTTTTTTTTTTTTTGACACGATCCGCATGGATTCGAACCTCTGACCTAATAACTTGAGAGTTCGACCCTAGCCAACTGAGCTAGCCCCAGTTGGTTGGTTTTCAGATTCTTTTGCATCACTGTCCCGCGAATCTATAACGATTTTATCGGTTAAGGTATTTATCAATTCACTGGGTAAAATTAAATTATACTATATGAAATTTTTTTAAGTCTCTATAAATATGAAATTAACACAAACTACTTGCATATATGGATGCGTGAAGAAACACAAATACTTGCGTATATGGGTGTATGTAGAAACACAAATTCACCTAGAAGGTGACAATCATGATCCGTATGACATTTGTACAACCAATAGAAAACTAAAATGTATAATCCAACGGCTAGTAATTCATAAGAAAAACTCATGCGGATTGACCATAGAAAGGTGCCCTTGGTTGTGCACATGTGCGGCAAGAACTAACTAGAACCAAGTCCACATGAAAAATGAGCTAAACCTCCTCCGTCTATCTAATCCTACGGTCTGTATTTGGCCTCTCTATAGAAAGCTTATTAATCCTTTTCCATCCACTCATCTCAGCAGCTCTCTCTCTCTCTCTCTCTCTCTCTCTCAAAACAAGTTAAACCCTTTGTTCATGCGCCTCCCTCTCACAATCTTTTCATCTTCTTCTTCATCTTTACTTGTCTTAGCAGATCTCTGTTAAATGATTAAAGTTGTTAATTGATGTTCATATATTTGGATTTAATGATTGTTTTTATTTGTCTTACTTCTTACTAAAACGGAAATGAATGATTCAGATCTTGAATGTTGGTTTAATTATCCATTAAAAGTTTGGGTTTTGTTGATTGTTCTTTAAAGTTTGGGTTTGTTTGATTTTTTTTGTCTACAATGGTTGTATTAATAATGGTGTTTAGGTATTAGAGTTCCGTTTCTTCTTCCTCTCGTATTAATCTCGCTTATCTATGCTTCGATCTCTCTTCATAATTATTTTTTCTTTAAGAATTGTCTGTAATTAGGAATTGGGCCATAAATTACTTGAAATCTATATGAATATGGATGTGTTGGGATTTTTTGATTTTCTCAATGGGTTTGATTTTTTTTTTCCTTCCATTTTTTGAATGAACAAATTACCACGGAAGGTATGCTCCAATCAGATAGTTTTAATTGAAAATGTTATTGATCTTGTTTTTGTTTGAATTCGATTTCCTCCAATTAGTTTTTTTTTGTTTTGATTTTCTTGTTTATATATATGGGGACCAAATTTCATCATTTTTTTTTGAAGGAACAAGATCTGGAATGAGTACTCAAAATCGAGCTAAAATATAATCATGATGATATTAGGCTTTTACCGGATGAATCTTGTTTTTAAGCTTCTCGATTGATTTCAAAGGACCTTGATGGGTGGTGCTTCAATTTGTGTCCACGGTTTTGATGGGATTGTAATTTTTGTTTTATTTTTAATAAATTGAATTTTATTTCTGTAATTTTGTTTCGACCGAGATTGTATTTTACAGTATATTATTCCCGTAAAAAATAAAAAGTGAAATTGTAATTTATTTAATTACTTATTTTCCTGGTAAAAAATGATTATATAAATTGAATTTATCTATATATTTACTTTTTCCTGGAAAAGCCTTGCCGCTGTCTGCCCCCTTGGATACTTCACTTGAGTGCGATGTACCTTCACGCCCAGCTTCCTCCACTGCACGCCCAGCTACCTTCACTTGAGTTCGTTGTTCCCCAGCTACCTCCACTTCGCCCCATGTTACTTTCAAGACCCGGCTATTAAAACTTCCTTTTTCAGATTTTCTAACATATCTTCACGGCCACCAACCTCATTTAAACTTTCTTTTTCAGATTCCTTATTTAAAAAATTAACTTTTTCCACTTTATGGGTCAAGCCGACCACCTCCTTGTTTTTTATCCTCTCTTTATTCAAAAAGGGAATCTGTTACCTTTGCCCACATTGAAGCTTCAATATTCGTATTAGCACTTTACCCACGCCATATTGAATATTAAGAAGAATAAAAAAATCGCGAAGGACTTTGCTTGATAGCCATCGCCACCCACCATATTGAATATTAAGAAGAATAAAAAATCGCATAATTGGAATATGTATACTGCCACAGGGTTGTGGAAAAAAAAAGCGCATGATTGATGCTAAAGCATCACTTCGAGATTGATGTCATACTTACGGCTCGGCTTCTCCTATTCATGGTGTCCCAAGAAATGTATGACAAACAAGGAAAGCTTTTCACTTGCTCTTGAGACTTCTCATGAATCCCAACGTGCCACAGCTCTCCCTGGAGGTGTTGCAGGTATGTTCAACACTGGAGCTTCCTTAAATCCCATGAAGGCAAGTTACTTGGTGGTTGAAGGTGGTGGTGGACTGTGGAGGTGGGGAAGAAGATATAATGGTCGGTGGTTGAGGTGGAGAATCATCTTAAAGTTAGTTTTATTTTTTCTTTGGTTGTTGAGTGATTTTTTTGGGTGTAAATAAAAGTCAAAAGATGATATTTAGGATTTAAGAAAAAAATTTGTGGGTGGTACATAGGATTATTGGGGATGGAAATTTATGTGGATGGGAAATATGAAAAGAAGGGATGGGAAATGGGAAAACCTTGTAAATTTGTCATAAATTAAGTTAAATAATTGTTAATTATATTTTTAATTAAACAAGCTGGTTACCCGTAAATCCATAAACTTTACCAGCTAAGCGGGTTGAAGAAATGCCAACTCGTGAAGAATAACAGCCCCTGACACTTCCGCCCATTTGCCGACTCAAATAAAATCATTTGTCATCAACAAAAAAACTAAACAAAATTTACGTATTACTTCATAAACAAAAGAAGACTGATATCGTTAAAATCAAGCAAACAATATTACTTATACTTCTTTGATCTGATGAAAAGAGAATTCCATTTGAAAAATGCTCATTACATTGGACCCATTTTCAAATCAATATATGAGAAATGAAATAAAATTTAACAAACCAATCCTATTGCATTCATTTTTGCGTGCATTACGAATTCTGGCACTACTCACCTAGGAGATCCTAACTATGGATAATTGTTTACACTCGATGAGTGATGATTGATCACGTTTCTCATTCGATCAGTTGTTTTAATTGGGGTTTTTTCTTTCTTAATAATCTACAAAACAAGGCAATTCAACTAAATGAAGCTAATTTTAAATCAAAAGTCATTTAATCATGGGTATGGGTAATCATGGAAAATCAAAATTGAAAATTGATCAACATCGCTACTCGCTAATCGTGGACGACTCACTTTTCATCAACTCCTAGTTTGTGATTTTGACATAACCCTTCCGGGTCGATGTTGGAGCTTCCATTGACAAAGAGAAAGTTTTGATTTTGAATTTGGCCATTCATGTTTTACATCAATTGCTTCGGAGCTTGAAGAAAAAGAGAAATTATTCGGAGATTTTGTTAACACGATAATTAGGTACAATGAAATGGGAAACCGATACATATCGGAAAATCTCATATAATCTCTCTAACATATAGGTTTGACCAACCAAATACTTATTGAATCGCTGGTCATCCTAGCTCGAAGTAGGTAGCTACCAAGCCTAAATGGCGGTCGCTAAATTTAGTCGCTCAGATAGGTTTGACCAACCAAATACTTATTGAATCGCTGGTCATCCTAGCTCGAAGTAGGTAGCTACCAAACCTAAATGGCGGTTGCTATATTTAGTCGCTCAGATAGGTTTGACCAACCAAATACTTATTGAATCGCTGGTCATCCTAGCTCGAAGTAGGTAGCTACCAAACCTAAATGGCGGTTGCTATATTCTTACCGGGAAAATCATTTTACCGACTAAACTACTATATGTGGTCGCTCAAGTTAGTGGATATATATGAATACCGATCCGCTAGTTTGATGGTCGCAAGTTTAGTAGCATGATTCTTAAAGCGACCAAAATTTTGGGTGCTTGCTAAGATTTTAGTTGCTTAAGCCATGTTTTCTTGTAGTGAGTTGTTGCACTTTTGGCAGTTTGTACATACATTGGACTCTCCAGAAGGAAAAAGGTGAAGAAGTCATTATTAGCACTGCTCTCCAAAGCATCTAAAGGTACCCTTCCCTTCTCCTCCAGTCCTTCCACATGGAAACTCCAATTAACATTCATATCTAGCTTTCATGTTTCATGTTTAATTAGATTCTTCAAAATAACAAAAATTATATTGCCGAATTTTTTAGTTGTCCCCTTTGTCAACTAAGAAATTAGAAATCCTATGCAGTAACACCATCTGATATTGGAGTATGGATGCTACCATGGTTTTTAATGTTTGCGCGAAGTTCCGCCGTGTTTACTTGTTGAACTTCAGTCACTCCTTTTGTCAGTAAACAGTATACATTATTATTGCAGTGGTTGAGTTGTTTCTATTTGGGTTCTACTGTCTAGGTTTTCGAGGGAAATTTAATATATCTGTCCAATTAGCTTCTCCAACCATCCGTAGGGCTAGGGTTACAGGTATCACGGTGGATAAATCAGTGGAGTTTACATATGAAGAGCTTGCCAGGGCTACAGATGACTTCAGTTTGGCTAATAAAATTGGTCAAGGTGGCTTTGGAGCTGTTTACTACGCTGAGATTAGAGGCGAGGTTTGTGCTAAAACTTTACCAAATAAAAAGGAAAATTTTCATAATCAGCATTACTACATTAGTTCATACGTTTGTGTATCATATTTGTGCATGAACAATGTTGTCCACAAAATTCTGAAGAAGAATTGAATTTCATTTTGAACTTTCATATTTGAAAGTTGAAAGAGAAGGCATTCAAAATTTTGAAATTCAAAGGGTTACACACTTTAGAGCAGAAGTAGCATGAAAGAGATTCTGGATTCTAGTTCTGAACAAATAGAAAATAAATTGCATTATTACTTTAAAAACAAAAATTTTTGAAGGGCCTCATTAGCGGTTTTACTTTCCTAATACGATTTTGCTGAAAATTAGTAACTTGTCTTTCTTCCTATCCATTTTGTAGAATGTAGACTTTGGTTTCCTTGTATCTGAGCTTCTTTTTCTCTAGGTTGTGCTGCTTGTGCATATTTGAACAACATTTAACCTAGGTGTAATTTTTCAACACAAATTGCATTATTACTTTCAGACGTTTCACCTCTAGGCATCTCTTGAATATAAGAACCTTATTTTGCTTCACTTTTTCTTACTACTCTGCATCAGAAAGCTGCAATCAAGAAGATGGATATGCAAGCGTCAAAAGAGTTCCTCGCGGAACTGAAAGTCCTTACTCGTGTTCATCACTTGAATCTGGTATTTCATTTTACTAATAACTCAAAGTGTCTAGATTATTCCAACAACATTTTCAATATTGGTTTTGTCATTAAATCAATATCATTTCCTTGTTCATGAACTAGTCTGAGCATTCTAGAGGTTCCATTGTTAGGAAGCTTCTCGCCATGTTCTTTTTGATTACATAACTAACAGTTGAATCCATTAATTTACACTTTTGCATCCCACCATGTATCATGTCTATCAAGATCGTACCTGGTTTCATGAGCGCCCAGTGCAGGCTTGATTCTCAACGAGATACAGCCAGGTCAAACCAGGCTCTCTTGTAAAAGACCTGAAAGCATACAGGTTGAAGCCCAACCTAAATTACCATACCTAGCTTGTCTCTAGACTATTTGGGTAGGTAGAATCAAATAGGTGAGATAAATTATTGGCCAATTAAAGATCTTTATTGTCCTCACAGTTGTAAATTCTACTTACAAAGATTAAGAAACATGTATGATATTCATAGAATTCTGAACTCATAATGTTATGAATGTAAAGCTTATATTTTAGAGAAGTTTGACGTTCTGTTTTCTTACTCGTTTTATTCTTTCTCTCTGGTGTTTAATACTTATAGTAATTACCTCCGTGGTTCAAAAATATAAACGCAGGTACGCTTGATAGGATATTGTGTCGAGGGTTCTTTGTTTTTAGTGTACGAGTTCATCGACAGTGGAAACCTAAGTGAACATTTGCGTGGAACAGGTAACCCAACCACTTTGTTTTTGTTTTAATCTTTTGGCTACTTGACCGTGCATGCAATATAGTGCTTGAAACTAGTTCTGTGGTTTTAGAGAAGGAACCTTTGTCGTGGGCCACAAGGGTACACATTGCGCTCGATTCTGCAAGAGGTCTTGAATACATCCATGAGCACACAGTTCCTTTTTACATTCATCGTGATATCAAATCTGCAAACATTCTGGTAGACAAGAACTTCCGCGGAAAGGTTGTGCCTACCTCTTCATTAAGTAGAAGCTTGTTTGAATACCTATTCTTAGTGTGGTTATATGTCTAATCTGTAGGTTGCAGATTTTGGATTAACAAAGCTAACTGAATTTGGAAGTCGGTCCTTGCAAACAAAGGTTGTGGGTACATTTGGATATATGCCGCCAGAGTAAGTTAACTGCCTGACCTTCTTATCTTCGCTTATCATTGATGTACCTTATTTTTGCGGGTGCTTCTTAGTTATGGTGAAGGGAGAGGTGCGACAACCACATATGAGTATAGTTTCATTCCGTTTTAAAAGTTTGTTTTTCTGATTTATCAGAAGCTTGCCGGACACACACACACTTCTTGGATGACCTGAGATAATAGCTTTTTGGTTTTTGACTCTCACTTATCGCAGTAATATCATATGATTGAAGTCTAGTAAGTAGTAAGGATATCGAGTTGTTCCTCTTTCCTGTATATACTATATAGTGTACTATGTGAAGTTTAAGAGGACCACATTTTTTAACCGACAGACTTTATCTGCCATTAGTTTCCTTGCTTTATCAAAATTAATCTGGTAGGAAATTCTATCTGGAGTGATTATTTACTATAGAAGGATAACTATTATTCATTTCTGCTTTAAACGGAAAAAAAGGATATTCTCTATTTTCTTTTTTACATATTTCATTTTATAAAATATTGGTTTGCATTTCTAGGTATGTTCTGTGGGGTTTTATCACCCTCAAGGTTGATGTCTATGCTTTCGGGGTTGTCTTGTATGAACTTATATCAGCAAAACCTGCTGTGGTTACGTCAAATGATTCCAGTGTTGAAGCAAGAGGACTAGTCTTTATGGTTACTCCTCTACCTTGCTTGATCTAGTTCACAAGTCACAACAATCTTTGAAACGTGATTTACATGTACAATTTATTTTATTCTAGCAGTAATCTTGAATTAAATATTATGTTGTCTGTGGTGATACAGTTTGAAGAAGTTCTTAATCAGCCCGAGTCAAATGAAGATCTTTGCAAACTAGTCGACCCTAGGCTTGGAGATAACTACCCTTTTGATTCAGTCCGTAAGGTAACAATCATTCGTAGATGCAGATGTTTTGAAGCTTCTTTCTAGATAGTGTTTTAGTTTAGTCCATGCTAATTGTATTTGTATCTCTAACCTTGGTCACAGTTATCTCAACTTGCGAAGGCTTGCACGCAAGAGAATCCCCGATTGAGACCTAGCATGAGGTCAATTGTGGTGGCATTAACGACACTTTTATCAACCACGGAAGATAGGGATGTCGACTCCTTCTAAGAAAACCACGTTCTAGTGAATCTAATGTCAGAAAAGTAAATATTTTCCGTATCAACACTCAAAGTTTCATCTATTTTGGTATAACATTTTATATCATGTAAATGCCAAGAAATATACCGAGTTTTTAAGAGGTTTGGTATAACTGCTTAGCTACTTGACAATAAGAGTTTTTTTTTTTTTTTTTTTGAAGCATGCATATAATATTTAAATATCTTAGCATGCTTAGATCTCCCATATTCAAACTTTCTAAACCAACAAAAAGTGCTTAAATATCTATATTAGTTCATTCAGCGTATGGTCAATTAGCCTACACACAAATCAAATATTCATTAATGTTTGATGATTAGCCTAAATATCTATTGGATTAAATTTCTATTTTAGTTTCTAATCACCCCTTATCATAGTTATAAAAAAGTATGATCTTTCTCTCCATGATGACAAAAGCTATCAGACAGACGACGTTTAATTTAGACCCGATCCGAAGGTCAGGAAGCTACGGATTGGAAAGTCATTAGACGGTTATGAAAGAGTCACCACTATGACAGACTCTCGGTTTTTGCCATAAATTTTCCAGTGTCGAAAACGTTAAATACATTTCCAAGTTAATTTTTTTCTTAATCACCATATCTGCATCTTTTTCTATTTCTTTTTTCGATTGTATTCTTCCTTGTTATCTGATGTAGTTCCCTGAATTTAATTGTATTTCATTGCGGTTTTGTTGATTTATTTCAGGTTTTTTTTACAGATGTTGATGGTGGTTTTTAGCTTAGGGTCAAAATCGTAAAACACTAAACCCTAGCAGACAGTCATGTCACAACAATATTAATCAACAAGCATTTACTAGGCACATTTACTGAAATCTTTAATGTGTCTCTAAAATAATTACCCGGGTATATTTTTCAAAATTAAGGTTACAACGAACCAAACCCTAATTCCCACGTGTTCCAAATGGCAAATAATGCCAGCCACACCGACCGCGTCAAGGCATGCCAACCATGTTAGCCGCACCTCTGTGACAATGGAAAATCATGCATCCACACCGACCGCGCCAAGGCATGCCAACCATGCTAGCCGTACCTATGTGCCAATGGAAAATCATTCCATCCACACCGACCGCGCCAATGTATGCCAACCATTCTAGCCGCACCTCTGTGCCAATGGAAAATCATGCCAGCCACACCAACCGCGCCAAGGCATGCCAACCATGCTAGCCGCACCTCTGTGCCAATGGAAAATCATGCCAGCCACACTGACCGCGCCAAGGCATGCCAACTATGCTATCCGCACCTTTTTGCCAATGGCAAATCATGCCAGCCACACCAGCAGCGCCAAGGCATTCCAACCATGCTAGCTGCACCTATGTGCCAATGGAAAATCATGCCATCCACTCGGGCAACAAAGATTCTATTCAACGGTGTTAACAGTAGCAACCTCAACATCCCACCCCGAAGCAACCACAGCAGCAGCAGTGCCCGCTCCGATAATCGGTTCAGCATACGCCACCATGACCCCTCCAACATCACCAACGATACCTTTGGAATCAACTTCAAAGGCTACTTCGTTTTCGTCAGATGCTCCCTTGAGGTTTTTCTCATTGACCCTCCGAAGAATATTTTTTGATTCATTCGCATCAAAATCGAGAACCATTGCACCTTCCTCCAAAAGCTCCACATGCTTAATTTTCCGCTGCTTCGACCTAGAAACAGTTCGAGCCGCTCCATAGCCGGACCAAGGGAGGGTTCTTCCTCGAACCTCATCCATTCTCACCGAACCCAAGAAGGTCTGAACACGCGTCTCGACTTCATGGAGATAGATGGAAGGAAGGTCCTTGATAATTTCACCTGCCTCAATAGAACATAGATTCAATTCTAACCAATGCCTCCTCATGAGGAGAAGATCGGTTTCCGCCAATTTTGAAGTCCTTCTCCGAAGAATTAAAGACATGGATATCCCTAGAGGGTCTCATCATACACTACAAAGAACAAGGAAAATGGTCAAGTTCCATCCTATCTATACACGCATAAGAAAGAGGATAAAAAAGAAAGAAAAAAAATGCAAGGCGGTACCAGCAAAGGGGATGGACGAAGACAAACTACGTGAATGTAAAGTTCAAGATCATCTTTTATGCATGGAAAGGTGATGTAACCTCAAAAGGGAAAGTTTTTATACTGGTCGTGAGTTAAGGCATAATATCCGATACTAATTAAATCTCATACCTGGATGTGATAAATAATTATGGTTAATGAGATACCATGGAAGAATATGCTCGAGGCCCACTAGATCGTGTGTTCCCTTCTAACCGCCAATTCCAAGCTTTAGAAGCAAAATCGGCAACATGACCAGATCAGAATGAGTAACGCTCTTCCTATTTTGTGGGCGTAACACTTTGGTTTGGAGAGAAAAGAGTTTCCTGGTCAAGTTAAATAAGGAAAGAGGCAACCAATCCCATAAAGATAACTCACCAAGCCGCGTCCCGCCGTGGCCGCGCCATGCCAAGCCGTCTGCTCCACTATCAATACCTTATCGACCAAACGCATTTACCTTACCAATCCCATGCTCCATCATCATGGGACCACCACGCCTAGCCGCCCCTGCACGTTTCACCATGTCACTGTCGCATCCAGGACCACGCCACCTCTCGACCCTTCGATCCAAGCCGTCCACTTGCTTTTCCTTCCACAAGTGCGCCCCCTTGCCTTGGATGTGTACAACCAGACCAAGACGGTAACTTTCTCCTTAAAACTCCACGGTTTGAATTTCCAGTACAACTTACGTAGGGCCATAAGCCAAAATTCTCTTTACCGCTCGAAAAGGTTAGTCGGATTATCCTGACCATCTTTGCAATGATTTGCATCTCGATTCCGTCCTTGTCTGGCACCATCATATGCTTTCCTCACAACAAGGTACCTGTTTAGAGCTAAGCAAGGGACTTAATGTTGATGGTGGTTTTTAGCTTAGGGTCAAAAACGTAAAAAAATAAACCCTAGCAGACAGTCATGACACAACATTTAAAGCAACAAGCATTTACTAGGAACATTTACTGAAATCTTTAATGTGTCTCTAAAATAATTACCTGGGTATTTTTTCAAAATTAAGGTTACAACGAACTAAACCCTAATTCCCACGTATGCCAAATGGCAAATCATGCCAGCCACACCGACCGCTCCAAGACATGCCAATCATGTTATCCGCACCTCTGTGCCAATGGAAAATCATGCCATCCACGTCGACTGCGCCAAGGCATGCCAACCATGCTAGCTGCACCTCTGTGCCAATGGCAAACACTAGTAAAAAAAGTCGCATTTGACACATTGGATCACCGTGTCCATAGACTTTCCTCCATGGATTGTTTTCACTCTAGAAATGTGATATTAAGTGCCATGACAAAAGGATACCTTTATGCCTACATAAAATTTGTGTGACTAATAGACATGATTTACCATGGCCATATCCCTATAACCGTGTCCATATGGTACCCTGTTTTTTTAAGCAGTTGAGCATTTCCATGGCCATAAGTTCCTTATAGCCACACAACTTATGTTTAATGTGGCTAGTGTTTACTTTAAAGCTACATGGATTTATTTGAACCATGGCCTTTGCTACTAACCAGACACGCAAAAGTCATTTTATCATGGCTAATTCGCGACCTACAATCACATTGAAACTGTAACACCATGGCAATAGACATTCTTAAGATACAATACATGATTTTGATGTGGCGATTGTTTATCCTAAAGCCACATGGATTTATTTAACCATGTCTACCTCTATTATTTAGACACGGAAAAATAGTTTAACCATGGCTAATTCATGATTTATAGATACACTAAATCTACAAAACCATGGTCATCCATATCATTCATACACGCAAAAAATAATAATTTAACATGGCTAATTCATAAGCTATAGTTAAACGAATCAAATATTTTTCAATGTGGCTGTAGGTTACGTTTTAGAAACATGAAAACTAGCTATAGTTACACGCATAAAATATTTTTCAATGTGGCTGTAGGTTACGTTTTAGACACATGAAAACTGGTAAACTGTGACTGTGTTTCGTATTTAGCCACGCAAAGACACAATCTTCTGTTATTGGTGTCTTTAGGCCTCGTATCAAGTTTAGCAAAGTATAATCTAATACAAATTAATCACCGATACTAGTGAATATGTTTACCAAAGACTTCTCAAATACTCTTTATATTTATTGAAAAATTATTGTTATTACATTTCCAGAGAAAATGCACAAATGTAAATAATCAAGTAAAAATGTGGAACACATATTCAACACCATTGTTGGATCTTCGAAGACGATTAACCACCAAACCATCCCCTTTCCAAGTTTTCCCATCTGATACGCTTTCCTGCTCATCTCGTAGCTTCAAAATAAGCACCTGCAAGAGAAAGAGGGAAAGGGAACATATTCAATCATCTGAATGGAATGTTGCAAACAGAAGTATTACGGTATTTTATAATAATAATCTATATATCTTAAATTAGAGATTACACCACCAGAAGAACATTCATTAAGAAAAATATGAGAGTGTTACAACTATGTATGCACCATAATGACAAACCATCCCCTTTACAAATGTGGCCTGATCGGGGTGCTCGTCCGGTGGAGGTGGAAGACGTTTGTGGCGTGTTATCAAAGTATCAATGAAACCAAGCACCGAGAATTGTTTTCTCATTAGTTCACTAAAACAACAGGTCAGAGAAAGAAGTACATGACTTCCCAATTAGACCTACAAGTTCCAAGTTCGTTTCATATGCCCAAATAGCAACAGAACCACATATTCAGAAATGGACTTAAAGACTAATAAAAATGTTATAGAAATTTCAAATTAGGAACCCCCATCCTAAAAAATGTTATACCTCACCACCCAACTGGCGTGCCCAAACATATGCACACTTTATCTCTTGTTGATGCAACTTAAAAACCGCAATGTGAGCTGATCGAACACCCGTGTAGAGTACAGCTGCAGCAATGGAAAGGTTATTATCATGAAGGACCATGATAAAACAACTAACTGGATTCACAGAACGTACCAAGGAGCCAACGGAAAGGATATGTGACAGCATAGTCACATTTAATAGCCCTGACTTGACAGCAGCAACAAGACCAACCCAGATCTGAGAATGAATAAGGGTATGTCGGGTTGGGTGCACTTTTGCAAATATTGAAGGTAGTTAACCATCCCTTCCAAGTCCAAGATACAACCTAGACTGTTCAATAAAAATGACACACTGATACGAAGATAGCGTATTGTAATCACTGAAATAGATCAAGCAGCAGTGTAAAAGATTCAACTGAACATATAAACCAACCAGAAGAGTTGTAGTAAGTCCGGCAACATCACCTATGCTGATTAATATTGATACAAATTTCAAACCTTTTGATGTAAAGGCTTCGGCCAATGGAGCATCTTTACCAAGAAGTTGGTAAGGTACCATTCCGGTAATTACTAAGCGAACGCCGATATACAAAATTGCACATAAATTTTAAGAACGCCCATAAAACTAATCGTAACACCTGCATTTTAAGAAACAATGGACAGGTCAGAAGTTAGTATTCCCAGTGCATAAAACTTCAGATCGACAATGAAACCAGCAAAAAGTCACTAATAAATGTTACCAAATAAACTCATTGATAAGATCAAATAAATCAGACCCTAAGTGGTTTTGGCATACTTACACCATCCAAATTGAGAATGAAAATGAAAACAAAACAGCTACACATGTAATTTTTCAAAACCAATTGAATAGTACACTTATTTTCCCTGGAACAACACAACTCCACCACACTATAAAAGATCAGAGAATGCACTAAGCTAGAAAAGAACAAAAAAAAAAGTGCATAACTGCATATCATTTGAGAAGCGAGGCATCTTGCCTGCTGCAATACTGAGGAAGGGGACAGCAACTCAGCAGCTAAAATAGGCAATTGGCATCTCATTCTTTCAAGATTGGCAGGCTGTTGGAGAGCTTCTCAACGAGGAAGGATCTGTGAGTGAATTAAAAATGTCAAATTTGACCTCAAATCAACAACCAAATGTGAAAATTTCAGTGAAATCTAAAAATAGGAAATGTGGGTTTGATTCATAATACCCAAAAAAAGGTCCAATTATAGACAATCAATTCAACCAAATCGAAATCAAAAAGAGGGATTGGGATTATTACTCGCAATTATGGCAGAGAACGGCGAAGCCACCAGATCGCAAATCCCATCATTTTCTCCATTCGATCGTAGATGTAGAAGCTATATCATTCCCATTCCTGCTACTCGTACACAAAACATTCGCACATACTTTCACGACTCCATTTCTTCTTTCCAAATCTGTAATTTTTTTCACAAATTAAGATGAAAAAACATCCATTTTTGAAGCGCTTTCCAGTCACCACCACCATCAGCACAACACACCGTGGCATCGTCTTTATTTGTCATTGCTGCTGCTCCTCAAAGAACTTCACAATCATCAATTTCTGAAGCAGCAATTCAATCAAGTTAATCAATTTCTCCGATGTGCAACACAAGTACGAAGAGTTAGTGAAGAAAAAAGCCCTGAATTAGGCTAAAATGTTTTTTGTTTTTTTTTGGAAAAATCTTCAATGGGTTAGAAGAATAAGATCTACTGATGGGTTAACTTGCCATAACCTAAAAAAATAAAAACCCAAGCTTTTAATCAGAAAGCACCAACTTTCATAAACGAAATTCAAATCATAAAATCAAAGATTGGGTTTTATTAGTCCCATTCATATACAAATAGAGATAGAGAATCACCTGCGGGACTTTGAATATACCAAGGCGATCCTGATGGGTTTGAAATATCTAAACCATTTTTTTTTGTTTACTGAGAACAAACATAAGATGCAGAATTAGATCGAGAATAAAATTGAATGAGAAAAATTGGAACGATGAAAATTAGGTTCTTTTGATTAGCGTTGTGGTCGAATGGGAATTTTTGTTTACTGATAACAAACATAACGATCTTCTCACTAGTACAAAAATTGGAACCATTCCTCACTAGAACAAACAGCCACAGAACACAAGCTTCATCACCATCGAACACAGCAGCAAAATCATTGGATCAACCAATTTTTTTCCTGTTCTTGTTGATTTCAGAAGTCGAACCCAAATCCTAATTCTTCTCAGGATTAATTTTAAATCTAGGTTTTAAAATCTATAACTTCCGTAAGTTTTTTACATATAAATTGAAAGCGAGGAAGAGATTTGGTGGTGGTTAGAGATTTGTGGGTTAGGGTTTTCTTTTGTTTGGAGGCGGAAGACGAGAGAAAGAGTAATGGAGGAAGAGAATAGAGGTGTTCTTCATGGTAGAGGAAGAGGGGACGAAGAAATAGAGAAAGAGTAAGAGTTCGAGAGGTTGAGGGAGGGTTTGGTGGGTGGATGAAAAATATGGGGACCATATTTCCTTTGATCCACTCATGCGGATTGAGAAAAGAATCTGACGGTTGAGATTGTATTTGTTATGGTCATATGGATTGAGAAGCATTTGTGTTTCTCTTTGTGCTAATATGAACTCATGTATTCGGTTTATTATCAACCTTCGACGTGAAAAAAAAAATCCAAAAAAAATATTAATAAATTTATGACATTGTTATCGACATTCTGATTTTAAAAAAATCCAAAAAATATATAAGAATGAATCCGGAAAATGAAAATTGAATTCGATAATCAGTGTGTTTCTTTATGCTTTCTCTTTGTGTTTTGGTGATTTCTCTTTGTGCTTCCGGTTTGGATTTCGACTAGCCGCATAGGTCATGAAGTAATTTTGAAAAATTATACAGATCATGAAGTAGCTTTAGTTCACATTGGTAAACTCAGGATAGCATGATACATCATCGAAATCGATAAATATGAAGCTCAATGTCGATTCGAACTTCAAATGTGGTATAACGACATACAAACTATGAACTCAGAAGCTCCAGGAGGGTTCAAACTTCAAACTTAACATGATACATCATCTAAATCAATAAATATGAAGCTCAGTATCGATTCAAAATTCAAATATGGTATTACGACATAAAAACTATGAACCAAAAAGCTTTGGAGGGTTCTAATTTCAAACGTAGCATGATATATCATTTACATCGATAAATATGAAGCTCATAGTCGATTGGAACTTCAAATATGGTATAACTGCATAGAAACTATGAACCAAGAAGCTTTGGGAGGGTTCTGACTTCAAAGGTATCATGATATATCATTGAAATTGATAAATATGAAGCTCATAGTCGATTCAAACTTCAAATATGGTATAATGGCATATAATATATGGACCACGAATCTTTGAGAGGATTCCGACTTCAAACTTAGCATGATACATCATCGAAATTGATGAATATGAAGCTTAGTGTCGATTCGAACTTCAAATGTGGTATAAAGACATAGAAACTATGCATACCATGCTCCGAGATAGAAACTTGACCGTGAGTTCACTACTCTAAGTCAGAAACTTGGTAAGAACGACGAATCTATCCATTTACAGGTAAGATTCCTTCGGAATATTCTACAAAACCTCAAACAAACCTATTTTTGCATATTGTATGCATACCAGGCTCAGAGATCGAAACCTGGCCGTGAGTTGACTACTATAAGTTAGAAACTTGGTAAGAACGAAGAAACCATCCATTTATAGGTGTTAACCAGTCACTACTAATGACCTTGACCATACATATCTAATTTTTATCGGCTTATTGGATAGAAACTGCATATGACATATATATATATATACATGATGCACGCACCCAATGAAACAAACACTTTGGATGCATAAACATCTTCATGCCATATGATAATCCAAAAAATTTGAAATTCATGTAGCTATATGTCTATCTTTGGACATGTTGTACAACTGTGTCTATTTCTTAATAATCCCAGTGGCTAATATATTTTATTTTTCCTCGGAAAATTAAAGTGTCTGATGAACCCGACATTTTGGACACATAAAAGAATTAAAGTGGCCAAATAATTTTGTTTTTCGCCTAGGCTGAATAGGCGTGTCTGTTGCCAGCCTACGCATTAGACACGCACACAATTGGTTAATGTGACCATATACCCATCTATGGTTACATGTCATGGGTTTATAGTTAAAACCATGGACAAATAGTATCCTATGGATACAAGAAAGTGATAAATGTGGCCACAACAACAATCTATGCCTGTAGCCACGGAAAAATATTTTGGCGTGGCTAGGCTTTTGATCTGAAAATGTGGCCTATGTGACAGTTTGTACTAGTGAAATCATGCCAGCCACACTGACCGCGCCAAGGCATGCCAACCATGCTAGCCGCACCTCTGTGCCAATGGAAAATCATCTCATCCACACCAACCGTGCCAAGGCATGCCAACCATGCTAGCCGCACCTCTATGCCAATGGAAAATCATGCCATCCACACCGACCGCGCCAAGACATGCCAACCATGCTAGACGCACCTCGGTGCCAATGGCCAATCATGCCAGCCACACCGACCGCGCCAAAGCATGCCAACCATGCTAGCCGCACCTCTGTGCCAATGGAAAACCATGCAAGCCACACCAACCGAGCTAAGGAATGCCAACCATGCTAGCCGCACCTCTGTGCCAATGGAAAATCATGCCAGCCACACCAACCGCGCCAAGGCATGACAACCATGCTAGCCGCACCTCCGTGCCAATGGCAAATCATTCCATCCACACCTAGCCTAAGCTAGCCGCGCCATGCCAAACACACTCTGCCTTTGCCCTAGATATGCTAGTCGCACCAAGCTAAGACAAACACCTCTACCTTGGCCCTAGCTGTGCCATGCCAAAACATGGCCCCTCATGCTGCGCCACCATACTGGCCTTCCTCATGCGACTACCAAATAGAAGCCAGGCGACAATCCACGGTTGCCCTTCAATCCCAGGAGCAAATCCTGGCCGTCTAAAGTCCCCTCACGAGTTTAGGACCAAAAACCTAGCTTGGTCACGCACGTAGACAAGGTAGCCGCGCCATGCCAAAAAATGGCCCCTCATGCCGCGCCACCATTCTGGCCTTCCTCATGCGGCTACCAAAGAGAATCCAGGCGACAATCCACGGTTTCCCTTTAATCCGAGGAGCAAATACTGGCCGTCTAAAGTCCCCTCACGACTTTAGGCCCAAAACCCTAGCTTGGTCATGCACCTACACAAGCTAACCGTGCTATCCAAACCATGGCCCCTCATGCCGCTCTACCATGCTGGCCTTCCTAATGCGGCTACCAAAGTGAAGTCAGGCGACAATCCACAGTTGCATTTCAATCCCATGAGCAAATCCTAGCCGTCTAAATTTCCCTCACGACTTTAGGCCCAAAAACCTAACTTGGTCACACAACTAGTCCAAGCTAGCCGCGCCATGCCAAACCATGGCCCCTCATGCTGCGCCACCATGCTGTCCTTCCTCATGCGGCTACCAAAGTGAATCCAGGCGATAATCCACGGTTTCCCTTCAATCCCAAGAGCAAATCCTGGCCGTCTAAAGTCCCCTCACGACTTTAGTCCCTAAACCATAACTTTGTCACGTGCCTAGTCCAAGATAGCCGTTCCATGACAAACCATCGCCCCTCATGCCGCACCACCATGCTGTACTTCCTCATGCGGCTTCCAAAGTGAAGCAAGGCGACAATCCACGGTTTCCCTTCAATCCCAGGAGAAAATCCTGGTCGTCTAAAGTCCCCTCACGAATTTAGGCCCAAATCCCTAGCTTGGTCACTCACCTAGCCAAGATAGTCGTTCCATGCCAAACTATGGCCCCTCATGCCACGCCACCATGTTGGCCTTTCTCATGCGGCTACCAAAACGATGGCGTGAAACGATCAACGGTTTCCCCTCCTCTCAAGATGAAACATCTCGACCGTCGAAGGTCACCTAGCTAGAAAGTTCCCCAAGCTTGACTTTCTAAGCCACAACAACGTTTTATATGTTTTCCAAAACATCCGAGACATCAACACAAACATGGGGATTCTCTTTGGGTATTGGTTTGGTGGTATACAGCATGCGGCATATACTACGCCCCTCATAAGGAAGTGTCATAAGGGTGAGGCGCCTAGTAATTACAAGAGTTATGTGGGAAAACATTCATGGGACATAAAGGTGTGAGTTAACAAACTTTATGGAACATCAATTCCATAACGTTAACAGTTTCATGAAAACCAATTTTATGCGTTAACCACTTTATGGGACATCAAGTCCATGCTTACGGTTATCACCTCCTCAGATTTACTTCCCCACTCCTTAATGAAACCAGGGTACATTTCTACCTTAACTTGTATAAATAGGTCTTACCTATTTCCATTTGGACAACAAGTTCATTCAGACCACACAACACTCAGAAGTACTTAACTTCTAGATCTCCTCGCGATCTCTCATACTTCTCTAATAACAAGTCATAGAAACCCAATTGCTCTTCCATAATCAACTATTTTGGTCTCATCACTCTCCTTTGCTTCCCTCCCCAAAACCAACCCATTCTCTTCCTCTTTGTGACCGAAGAAAGTCTGGAACGACCATTTCTGGTTTTAGGCCAGACTTGTACAGATTGATCTCTCGAATCTAAAGTACTCCCTTACAGTAAATTATTTAGGGTTTAAATTGTTTCTCACTTTCATACCCGCAATTACCAAAACCAGCAGAAACTATTTTCACCTATAAACAAAATGATATATGTAGAATATTTAGAATCAGAAAGATGTGATCATGTGGCTCGAAGTAATTCTTTTTTCACCATAATATGGAAACATAAACGATACAAAGTAGGTTACAAAGTAATATCAGAAAGACGAGGAATAGAAAAATAAGAAGGTAATCCTAGATTTTTTTTCCCTTCTTCTTTTGATTGTTCGTTTAAATTATTGTTTAATATTCTAAATAAGTTTGGGTTCTCAGGTAACAAAGCTTCTCACTTTGATTGATTATTTTGAACTCTGTAAGAGGCATCACTGAATATTATATAAAATAGGCATCACTTTGATCATATTCTCTATTATAATACAGGAAACAAAGCAGGAATGTGATTGAAAATTCCTCACATTAACCTTTCAATTTTCTCACATATTATCTACTAGTATAACCATTGCCACGGTGGGAGGACCGACCGAAGAACTTGAAAAAACGGAATCATTACGTGATTGCACGGATTGAATGAGTAAGGATCTGAATTAGTCAGGCCAAAGCCATTGCAATCTTGCACATGCCATAGTTTGTATTCTACCATTATGATGCATCACTGCTTCATTTCCAGTCCCAGTGGCGCGATAGTAGCGCGTTATTCCTTCTCAAGCTTGAGACAACTACAACCAAATCCCATCTAACCTGCACTATGATATTTTACAACGAAAATGGATACCAGTCATATCATTGTGAGTGCTGATTCGGAAGTAGCTCCTCGTTAATTCAACCATACCAACACATATATTCCTTAGCATGTCTGGGCCATTTTGTGTCGTACTTTTTCTACCAAGTAAACTACCCTGCAAAACATGGAACTCCAGAAATTGCTTCACAGATTTGACCCAAAATCATTTTTATTCTGAATCGGTCATTATGGGTACTATTCACTATGCCATGTATAAAAAAAATGATTATTGATTTTAAATGAATTCTATGTATCTCACTATCACTTGTAATAGAAAATATCTAAATTCTTAACTCTATTATATATATTTAGTACAAAATCGTCCCGACAATGCAATTATGTTATGTTGAAAAAACATGCTTGACTGTAGATATATGCGACGGATATTCATGCGATCTTCACAAATGTCACTCTGCAGCTCTTGAACAAATGAGATGCAAAAACTGGGAAAAACTTTCTTGTTAATGTAATTTCTCAAGTGTAGATGTTCAATCCCCATGGGAAAAACTTTCAATTCTTCACATCGAATGAGATGCAAAAACTGATTAAATGGAAACGCTCGCTCATTAATGATATACTATTGTTTATAGGTTAAAATAGTTTCTACTGATTTTGGTAATTGCGGGTGTGAAGGTGAGAAACTGTTTAAACCCTAAACAATATACTGCAAGGGAGTACTTTTAGATTCGAGAGATCAATCTGTACAACTCTGGCCTAAACCAAGAAATGTCCGTTCCAGACTTCCTTCGGTTACAAAGAGGAGGAGAATGGGTTGGTTTTGGGGAGGGAAGCAAGGAGAGTGGTGAGACCAGAATAGTTGGTTGTGGAAGAGCAGTTGGGTTTCTACGACTTGTTATCAGAAAAGATAGAAGAGCTCACGAGGAGAGATAAGCAAGTACTTCTGAGTGTTGTCTTGTCCGAATGAACTTGTTGTTCAAATGGAAATAGGTAAGACCTATTTATACAAGTCGAGGTAGAAACGTACCCTGGTCTCATTAAGGAGTGGAGAAGTAAATAGGAGGAGGTGGTAACCGTATGCATGGACTTGATGTTCCATAAAGTGGTTAACGCAAGAAACTGGTTTTCATGAAACTTTTAACATTATGGTATTGATGTTCCATAAGTTTTTTAACTCACGGCTTTATGTCCCATGAACGTTTCCCACATAAATCCCTTATTTACGAGGCACCTCACCCTTATGACACTTCCTTATGAAGGGCGTAGTGTACGCCGCACGTTGTAGACCACCAAACCAATACCCAAATAGAATCCCCCAGTTTGTGTTTATGTCTCGAGTGTTTTTGGAAAACATATAACACATTGTTGTGGCTTGGCAAGTTGAGCTCTGGGAACTTTCTAGCCTGGTGACCTTCGACGGTTGAGATGTTACATCTTGAGAGGAGGGGCAACCGTTGATCGTTGCACGCCTTTGTTTTGGTAGCCGCGTAGTGAGGTCCACCAGGGTGGAACGTCTAGGGCGTGTTTAGACTTGGCATGAGGGGCCAAGGTTTTTCCATGGGTGTATGGCATGGCTAGGGCCAAGGCGAGGGCGGTTGGCTTGGCATGACGTTATTAGCATGGCTAGGGCCATGGAAAAGTGCACTGGGCATGGCGCGGCTAGCCTGGATAGGTTTGATTTGGCTTGGCATGTGGGGCCAAGGGTTTTCCATGGGCGTACAACATGGCTAGGGTCAAGGCGAGGGCGCTTTTCTTGGCATGACGTGACTAGCATGGCTAGGGCCAAGGAAAAGTGCGTTTGTCATGGCACGGCTAGTATGGCTAGGTTTGGTTTGGCTTGGCATGTGGGTCCAAGGGTTTTCCATGGGAATACGGTATGGCTAGGGCCAAGGCGAGGGAACTTGGCTTGGCATGACGTGACTAGCATGGCTAGGGCCAAGGAAAAGTGCGTTTGGCATGGCGCGGCGAGCTTGACTAGGTTTGGTTTGTCTTGGAATATGGGTCCTAGGGGAAGCCACGGGCTCATGGCGTGATTAGTTTGGGCTAGGCGCATGACCAAGCTAGGGTTTTGTTCCAAAGGTCGTGAGGGGACCTTAGATGGATAGGATTTGCTCCTGGGATTGAAGGGAAACCGTTGATTGTTGCATGCCTTCACTTTGGTAATCGCATGGGGAAGGCCAGCATGGTGGTTCGGCATGAGGGGCTATGGCGAGACGTGTTTGGCATGGCGCGGCCGGCATGGCTAGATTTGGCTAAGTGCGTGACCAAGCTAGGTTTTGGGCCAAAGGTCATGAGGGGACCTTAAACAGCCAGGATTTGCTCATGGGATTGAAGGGCAACCGTTGATTATTGCACGCCTTCACTTTGGTTGCTTCATGGGGAAGGCCAGCATGGGGAACGGGATGAGGGTCCATGGCGAGACGTGTTTGTCATGGCACGGCCGGCGTGGCTAGCTTTGGCTAAGTGTGTGACCAACCTAGGGTTTTGGGCCAAAGGCCATGAGGGTACCTTATACGACCAGGATTTGATCCTAGGATTGAAGGGAAACCGTTGATTATTGCACGCCTTCACTTTGGTAGCCGCAAGGGGAAGGCCAGCATGGTGGCGCGGCATGAGGGGACATGAAGAGATGTGTTTGCCATGGCGAGGCCGGCGTGGATAGATTTGGCAAAGTGCGTGACCAAGCTAGGGTTTTGGTCCAGAGGTCATGCGGGGACCTTACCTAGACAGCCAGGATTTTCTCCTAGGATTGAAGGGAAAACGTTGATTGTTGCAAACCTTCACTTTGGTAGCCGCATGGTGGTGCGGCATGAGGGGCCATGGCGAGACGTGTTTGGCATGGCGCGGACGGCGTGTCTAGCTTTGGCTAAGTGCGTGACCAAGCTAGGGTTTTGGGACAAAGGTCATGAGGGGACCTTAGATGTCCAGGATTTTCTCCTGGGATTGAAGGGAAACCGTTGATTGTTACACGCCTTCTCTTTGGTAGCCGCATGGGGAAGGCCAGCATGCTGGCACGGCATGAAGGGGCCTTGGCGAGAATGTATTTGGCATGGTGCGGTCGGTGTGGCTGGGATGATTTTTCCATTGGCACAGAGGTGCGGATAGCATGTTTAGCATGCCTTGGCGCGGTTAGTGTGGCTGGCATGATTTTCCATTGGCACAGAGGTGCGGCTAGAATGGTTAGCATGCCTTGGCGCAGTTGGTGTGGCTAGCATGATTTTCCATTGGCACAGAGGTGAGTCTTGCATGGTTGGCATTCCTAGGCGCGGTTTTTTGTGGCTCGCATGATTTTCCATTAGAACATAGGTCCGGCTAGCATGGTTGGCATGACTTGGCGCGGTTAGCATGGTTTCCATGGTTTTCCATTGGCACAGAGGTGCGCCTAGCATGGTTGGCATGCCTTGGCGCGATTGGTGTGGCTAGCATGATTTTCCATTAGAACAGAGGTCCGGATAGCTTGGTTGGCATGCCTTGGTGCGGTTAGTATGGCTTCCATGATTTTCCATTGGCACAGAGATGCGGCTAGCATGGTTGGCATGCCCTGGCGTGGGTGGTGTGGCTGGCATGATTTTCCATTAGCACAGAGGTGCGGCTTGCATGTTTGGCCTGCGTTGGCGCGGTTGGTGTGGCTGGCATGATTTGCCATTGGCTCAGAGGTGCGTCAAGCATGGTTGGCATGCCTTGGCGCGGATGGTGTGGATGGCATGATTTTACATTAGCTCAGAGGTCCGTCTAGCATGGTTGGCATGCCTTGGTGCGGTTAGTATGGCTGCCATGATTTTCCATTAGCATAGAGGTGCAGCTAGCATGGTTAGCATGCCTTGGCGCGGTTGGTATGGATGGCACGATTTTCCATTGGCACAGAGGTGCGACTATGATGGTTGGCATGCCTTGGCGCGGTTGGTGTGGCTGGCATGATTTGCCATTGGCACAGATGGGAATTAGGGTTTGGCTCGTCATAACCCAAATTTGAAAAATATACCCGGGTATTTATTTTAGAGACACATTAAAGATTTCATTAATGTGCCTAAATGCTTGTCCCTTTAAATGTTGTGACATTACTGTCTTCTTGGGTTTAGTGTTTTACTATTTTAACCCTAAGCTAAAAACCACCATCAACATTAGGTCCCTTGCTTAGCTTAAAACAGATGCTTTATTGCGAGGTAAGCATATGATGGTGACAGACAAGGACGAAATCGAGGCGTAAATCATTGCAAAGATGGTCAGGAGAATCTGACTAACCTTTTGAGTGGTAAAGAGAGTTTTGGATTCCCGTGTTTGGCGGCCCTGCGTAAGTCGTATTGGGAATGCAGACCGTGGAGTTGTAAGGATAAATTCACCGTCTTTGCCTGGTCGTACACCTCCAAGGCAAGGGGGCGCAGTTGTGGAAGGCAAATCAAGTGGGCGGCTTGAATCGAAGGGCAAAGAGGTGGCGTGGTCCTGGCTGCGGCAGTGACATGGTAAAAGGTGCAGGGGTGACTAGGCGGGGCGGGGCCGTGGTGATGGAGCGAGGTCTTGGTAAGGTAAACGCGTGTGAACGATGAGGTCATGATAGTGGTGCAGGCGGCTTGGCCTGGTGCGGCCATGGGAGGACGCGGCTTGGTGGGGCGAGGGGTGCATAGATGGCTAGTGGTGGTGAGGATGAGACATGGCACAGACTGCTTGGTGATTTATCATCAAGGGCTTGGTTGCCTCTTTCCTTATTTGACTTGACCAGGAAACTCTTTTTTCTTCAAACCAAAACGTTACGCCCACAAAAGAGGAAGAGCGTCACTCTTTCTGGTTTGGTTATGTTGCCAATTTTGCTTCCGGATCTTGGCGTTGGCGGTGAGAAAGGAACACACGATCTAGTGGGCCTTGAGAACATTCTTCCATTATAACCAACCATAATTATTTCTCGCAGCCAGGAATGACATTTAATTAGGATCAGATATTATGCCTTAACTCACGGCCAGTATAAAAACTTTCCCTTTTCAGGTTGCATCACCTTGCCATACATAAAAGATGATCTTGAAATCTACATTCGCGTAATTTGTCTTCTTCCATCCCCTTTGCTGGTACCGCATCGCGTTTCCTTTTTTTTTTTTTTTATATCCTCTTTCTTATGCATGTATAGATAGGATGGCACTTGACCATTTTCCTTGTTATTTGTAGTGTATGATGAGACCCTCTAGGGATATCCATGTCTTCAATTCTACGGAGAAGGACTTCAGATTTGGGGAAACCGATCTTTTCCTCATGAGAAGGCATTGGCTAAAATTGAATCTATGTTCCATGTGGCAGGTGAAATCATCAAGGACCTCCCTTCCATCTATGTCCATGAAGTGCAGGGGCGTGTTCAGACCTTCTTGGGTTCGGTGCGCATGGAGGAGGGACGATAAAACGAGGTAGAACCTTGGCGTGTTGAGAAGTTTCAGTACGGAAAAACCCTTACTTGGTCCGGTTATAGGGCGGATCGAACTGTTTTTAGGTCGAAGCAGCGGAAAATCGAGCATGTGAAGCTTTTGGAGGAACGCTCCATAGTTCTCGATTTTGATGCGAATGAATAAAAAAAAAATCTTCGGAGTGTCAATGAGAAAACCCTCGAGGGAGCATCTGACGGAAACGAAGTAGCCTTTGAAGTTGATGCCAATGGTGTCATTGGTGATATTGGAGGGGTCATGGTGGCGCATGCTGGACCGATCGTCGGAGCGGGCACTGCTGCTGCTTTGGTTGCTTTGGGATGGGATGTTGAGGTTGCTGATGCTAACATCATTGAATGGAATCTTTGTTGCCCGAGGGATTGCTGGGGGAAGCACTTGAAGATTGCCTTGACCAACGGGGCTTGTACTCCACCCTTCGAGGGATAGCTCCTCCCTGTTAGCTGCTTAGTTCCCCTGATATCTTTTTTCTTTTTCGTAAACTCATCTTTACATTCTTCTTCATCAGTCAACATGTTTCTTTATATATATATATATATATATATTATAGGTAAAAAGAAACTCCCGGGGAGAATACAAACGGTGTATTCATCATCTTGGGGGGATACAACTACTAAGATGAATTGTTAAAGGAAATACTAAATGGAGAGTGACTAGGAAGTACATCATTTTAGGGATTAGAGGCCTTGAGGCATCGCGAGTGAATTATCACGCCTTCAGGTGTGTCGGCATTGATGATCTTGCAATATCCTCCTAAGAGGATATCCGCCACCAGATACAGCTCATCTTCTCTTCCATTGGGCAGATCAATTTGAATAGCCATTTTTACCGTTATCTTCCCAACTTGAAACGAGTTTACCTTGACCACTACATCTCCGATTGAAAACGGGTTCAGACGTCGTGCAACCATTTGAGTCTTGTCTTCATTGGCCTCATTAAAATTTTCCAAACTTTTTGCAAAATGTTCAATTGGCCCAGCACCCCATTCACATTTCTTGACGGCGTCCGTGCCAGTAATCGCGCCGAGTCCCCATTAAGGGCTATGTCAAGGAATGACTGGTCGTAGAAAAGGTTGCTCAGTCAGACTTACTTGCATTTGAAATCCATGAGCTAGCGCCAATAGGTCCTCTCCAGATGTTTGGGTTCCTTTGATAGTTCGTCAATGCGATTACCAATGAGATGATTCATTGTAAATTCCTTCAGGCATGGGCGTCAGTAGAGGGTGCACATCTAATTTCGCTTTGTTGTCGAGTACCCATAAGCATCCCAATATCATGTCGTGACCCAGTTCTTCGATAATATGGAATTTTCTATGCGTTATAGCGTCTCCTACCTTTATCTCGAGGTTGATGTAGCCGTGCGCGTTCAAATCTTCACCTCTCGGGTTCTTAATCACGGACGGGTAATGGGCCGGTAGCGTCTTGTTTTGTAAATCCTGTTGCTTTCAACGTCTTGAAAGTGACGAAGTTGAGGTCAGAGGCCGTATCGATGAGCATTTTATCAACTTCGATACCTCTTAAACGGTACATGGTCAATAGTCCCCAGTTATCCCCTTTGGTTCCGCCTGTTTGGAAAGCCTGGGCAACTGGTGTGGCTTCCGGGGACAGAAACAGTCGTCTGCCGGATACAACGCGATTGAGAGTTGCAAAAATATCTTGGCGCTACCCTTTGGAAAGATAGAGAATTTTGCATACATGCTGCATCATGGATTGTACAGTCTCATGCACGGAGTCCCCAGAGGACCCGCAGTTTCTTATTGGGAGTGGGTCTCGATGTACTCCCTCATCTCCCAGTTGGAGCTCCCCCACTTATATGTTCTCTTTGAAGATATGCTTTAGTCTTCTGCGATCCTTTGGTTGGGTGGTGAAAAATACAGGATGAAGACAATACTTGGGGTTTGCCATCTCGGCCTCAGTCGATGGGCACTTGGGAGGTGGCAGTTTGATAACATCATCTTTGACCCACGCTTCTAGGAGATCAATCACCTCCTCGATGGGAAACGGGAAATCTTGGGCATTCCTTTCAGTTTCTTATCGACGCATGTGAGATTTAGGGGTGGCCTTCCGTGGAGGGGTTGCCCATTGTGCTGGTGCCTCGCATTTAGGCTAATAATTTGCAGCTGGGGCATTCCTTTTCCCTCTCTTATTTACGATGTTCACAGAGGAGGGGCCATCGTTAAATTGTTTTCTAGTTAGGCGTCTGTTCTAGCGATTTTCGAGCATATCTTCGGCTCGAGTCGGTCTAGCCCTATCCAGTAACACTGGTGTTGTCGTTGCAGAACGTCTGGCAGCTTTATGGAGTTCTAAGAATGTCTGGAAACGTAATTTTTCTAGCAAGGCGTGGTAAATAGTAACCATACAGTTGATGCACCCGTTCACTAGTTGTTGCTCGGTCACGTTTGGGTCATGACAGTCCAGTGCTTGAACCCTGAATCTTTTGACAAAATCATTCGGGTGTTCATTATCCCACTGGTACATTCTTCCGAGGTCTGAGAGAGTAACTTGTTCAGACACGAAGAAGTACTTCTTGTAAAACGCGGTAACCATGGTACTTCAGTTGGGAATACTGTTCGGCGGGAGGTTGTTGTACCATGTATACGCCCTTCCGGTAAGTGATTTTGAGAACTCCCTTAGACGAAAAACGTGATTAAATTCATGTTCACCTAGGGATTCCAAGAAACGGGATACATGTTCATGTGCATTCCCGGTACCATCGTACAAGGTGAATTGAGGAGAGGAGTATCCCCTTGGCAGAGGGATTCTTTGCATCTCGGATGGGTAAGGGGGTTAGTGATGATGCATGTCCATTTCATCGTTCTTAACTCGGTTGCGTAGAAGTTGCTCCAGATCTTCTCGTGTGACAAAGTTGGATGGCTGATTTCTTTCCGATGGGATTCTAACGTGAATCTCTTCATCTGCGGAGGCGTGTTCTGCCGAGGTGCTAGCTCCGGGGATGTTAGAGACGTTCCTAAATGGCTTTGGCGGGCGCGACTCGCGTGATAGCCGCTCTGTCAGGTCCTTGAGAAAGATGAGTACTTCCTTCTGTGTTGAAACCATATCCGTCTGGCTCTGTCTCTTATTTCCTGCCACTCCATCAAATCAGCGATGGTGACATAATGACGGCTTCCCATAGTCCCTCTGGTCTCTCCTCCCATCGGTGGGGTAGTTGGAGCGTTAGTTGTGGTTGGAGGAACCATGATAGATGAGACATTAGGGGCCGCAGATCTGTCCCTGGTGACTGGTGGTGTAATGCCCGAAGAGGTGATTTTTTTGCCGTGATTAGAGGATTGTACATAGATGTTAGAGGCGGAAGCGGCTCATGCCCTGGTGATTGGAAGTGTCACGCTTGAAGGGGTGCATTCGGAGTTACTGTAGTCAGTATGTGATGTAATGGCACGGCCAACGTGGTGGCGCGACATGAGGGGCCATAGCGAGATGTGTTTGGCATGGCACGGCCAATGTGGCTAGCTTTGGCTAAGTGCATGACCAAGCTAGGGTTTTGGGTCAAAGGTCATGAAGGGACCTTAGACGTCCAGGATTTTCACCTGGGATTGAAGGGAAACCGTTGATTCTTGCATGAATTCACTTTGGTAGCCGCATGGGGAAGGCCAGTATGGTGGCGCGGCATGAGGGGCCATGGAGAGACGTGTTTGGCATGGCACGACCAGCGTGTCTAGCTTTGGCTAGGTGCATGACAATCTAGGGTTTTGGGCCAGAGGTCATGAGGGGACCTTAGACGGCCATGATTTGCTCCTGGGATTGAAGGGTAACCGTTGATTATTGCACGCCTTCACTTTGGTAGCCGCATGGGGAAGGCCAGCATGGTGGCGCAGTATGAGGAGCCATGGCTAGACGTGTTTGGCATTGCGCGTCCGGCATGGCTAGATTTGGCTAATTGCGTGACCAAGCTAGGGTATTGGGCCAAAGGTCATAAGGGGACCTTAGACGGCCATGATTTGCTCCTGGGATTAAAGGGCAACCGTTGATTATTGCACGCCTTCACTTTGGTAGACGCATGGGGAAGGCCAGCATGGTGGCGCGTGTCACAGGTCAGCAACACTTCTATGCAACAACCAACTTGAAAATGTCAACTATGCTCCACAGCACAATTTCAGCCAACTCGCACTTAGCCAATACTTCAGCTTCTTGACTAAATCTCTATTTATCCCATACTAAATAGAGGTTCTGTTCACCAATCTTCCAAGTCCTTAATCACATGCACACACTCCACTTGATGCATAAATAATAAGCCAAAACCAAAGGGGAATATGCACCAACATAACTTTTCTTTAAATCAGGCCTTAGCCTTTTATTTATTGCACACTTAGGGTTACAAACTCTTCTTGTTCCGGATTACCCAATCCCTTCACAAGATCAGGCTTTTATAGCCTTACAAAAAGCTATCTACAAGTAACCTCCAAAGTGATTCAGATTTACTTTACATGTGGCGTTAGCTAACTATGCCAACCTTTGCCAAACCGTTTTACTAGCCAAACGGGACCTTCCTAACAGTTAGAAAGCATAAAGTAAACCCACTCTCGTGTAACCAACTCTAAACCGTCAAGGCCATGTGCCCTGCACATGTCATCTTGCCTTGTTGCCATACCAACGCATCTGCCGGCCAAATAATGCGCCATTACGGCGGTGTACCATTCTGCCAATGATACCAGTGTGATAAATGCAAGTCTTGCTTGCGTGCCTACACGCCCCTTGCATACAGGTAACATGCCAAACTCTTTTGGAATCTCGTGATGCTAATCTCGCATCCTTGGCTATGTCCAAAACCTGTTTGGCACATGCCACTCTTGCTGCAACACAGATCTGTGCTTGTACTGAATACCGCTATTATAGCCTATGTTGCGCCATTATGGCCTCGTTGCGCCATTAGAGCGTAGTACTCGCACTTCTGACACTTTTGCCAAGCCACTGGTGATGCGCCATCCTTATCCATCAACACTTGGCCACTTAACAGCACTGTTATAGCGCGGCATAAGGGGGCCATAGCGAGACGTGTTTGACATGACGCAGTCGGTGTGGCTGGCTTGATTTTTCCATTGGCACAGAGATGCGGCTAGAATGGTTGGCATGCCTTCGCGCGGTTGGTGTGGCTGGCATAATTTTCCAATGGCACAGAGATGCGGCTAGCATGGCTGGCATGCCTTGGCGCGGTTGGTGTGGCTGGCATGATTTTCCATTGGCATAGAGGTGTGGCTAGCATGGTTGGCATGCCTTGGCGCGGTTGGTGTGGCTGGCATGATTTTCCATTTACACAGAGGTGCGGCTAGAATGGTTGGCATGCCTTGGCAAAGTTGGTGTGGCTGTCATGATTTTCCATTGGCACAGAGGTGCGGCTAGCATGGTTGGGATGCCTTGGTGTGGTTGGTGTGGCTGACATGATTTACCAATGGCACAGAGGTGCGGCTAGCATGGTTGGCATGCTTTGGCGCATTTGGTGTGGTTGGCATGATTTTCCATTGGCACAAAGGTGTGGCAAGCATGGTTGGAATGCTTTGGTGCGGTTGGTGTGGCTGACATGATTTTCCATTGGCACAGGTGTGCGGATATCATGGTTGGCATGCTTTGGAGCGTTTGGTATGGCTGGCATGATTTTCCGTTGACACAGGGGTGCGGCTAGCATGGTTGGAATGCTTTGGTGCGGTTGGTGTGACTAGCATAGCTAGGGCCAAGGCAGAGTGCGTTCGGCATGGGGCATCTATCTTGGGCTAGGTGTGGCTGGAATGACTTGCCATTGGCACGGAGGGGAATTAGGGTTTTGCTCGTTGAAACCCTAATTTGAAAAAATACCCCCCAGTAATTACTGACTACATGCATTAAATATTCTGGTAAATGTGTCACCGGTGACATTAGGTTTTTTTGGGGTTTTACAATTTTACCCTTTGTTTAAAAACCACCATCAACACTCACCCATGTACACAAACCGACTGGATCAGATCGCCAGGATTTTTTTATGGGGCCATGACTCATCTGTTAAATAACTTCACCCATTAGGATGAAACAAACTAAACAAACCGATATCAAAAAGGGGGTCTCGGAATAATAAAAAGTAGTCATCACAATAAAGCATTACTCATGAAATATATCTAGAACACCCACGGCCATCCCAATTCCATTTGCACCAAATTATACAATGAGAAATATCTAGAAAATCAATCTCTTTTGGAAGGAAACATACACATACCTTCTCCCTCAGCCTCCAATGGAAACAAATGTCCTCCATCATGCCTATCTTACAACAACTCATTTTTTATCGCTTCAGAAACGGTTTAGACATACCTATCCAAGTAAATTTGATATCTCAATTTCTAAACCTTGAGCCTTCCCAATGCCATCATATCCAATTAGTGGCTAATGTCATTGCTCTTACCCATAACTGGAATCATGAACAACTAAATAACCTCCCACCTAATGTTTTCTAGCACATCATAAATATCCACTTACCTCTATACAGGCCTCCGGATAAATTCCTATAACTGCATTCTAAATACGGAAAATACACCACCGTCACCGGATACAATCGTCAAAATCTAACAGGATAACCAATACTGTTTAAACTCCCTTCTAACGACCAAATTACTGTGGAACTTACTTTGTCCACCAAAAATTCAACTTTCTTTGGGGAAAGCTGTAAATTAAGGTCTACCGACCTTTACTATTTTACAACGCATCAACCTATGCAACTCCAATCAATGCCCTCTTTGCAATGCCGAACCAGAAACAACTGAGCACATGCTTATTCACCGTCGAGTAACATTATCTACTTGACGCCACGCTAACAATTGTGAAGGAAAAAAAAATCTTTCCAAATATTTTTCATTAAGATTTACTAATATAGAGGGTCCTAAGATATTATCAGTTATGTCAAGAACATAACATTTGTTAGTTAATTTTGTTAATTTTGATAATTATTATATTACAATATTCCTCTACCATTTAAATAAAAACATATGTGGGAATCATATAACCCGACGTCGCGCGACGCCTTTCGCCCATGACACCATAGTTTGGTTCATTATGGGCGCGAAGCAACTCAGTCTTGGGGATTATTCTAGTAACAACAAGAACCTAAATTTGAGCGTCGATGGTACGAAACCGAGGTTTTTATATTTTAGACCGATAAATTTATCTCAAGGCATAAAAAAAAGGAAACAAATAGAAAAGTATAACATCCGCAGTAATTGAAAACCATCCAAGCTAAACACCATTACCTAATAGGCCAGATGAATCTCCTGAGTTGTGCTTGAGAAACTTAGGAAAGACCAAATTATCAACCTAGGCCAAGTTCCATTAAAAAATACCTCCATAGTAGTCTTAATAAAACATTCTACATTACCCAATGCTGAAGCGTTGAGACAATATAAGAGAATATTACATACTAATTCAGTAGATTGTGCATAGCGTTGGAGATAGTATAAGTGCATGTTACATACTAATTCAGTAGATTGTGCGGTTGGTTATATGTTTTTCTCACACCTTATATATGGAAGCCACTCTTTTATATCCAAAGATAATGTTAGTATTGTGGATAAATAAAGTTCTCAGGGTGATTGCCATCTTATGCTCAGTGATGTCGTGGAAGAATATAAGTACTCCAGAAGGAAAATTTTGAAGGAAGGTTATGTTTCCTAGATTCTTCTTACAGTTGTGGAATTTCATTTTGCAGTCAGTTCATTGGCTAACCCTTCTCTGTACCACTTATGATTGGGACAACGGTATCAAATAAAATTAAAAGGCTTGAAGGCTTACGTTTTCATGATTGTAGGCAAGGGACGTGATAATAACTCAGTAATTATGCATGAATTTGATGATTGTGTGTCTTCATAAAACTTGGTGTTATTAGAGATCTTTTTTCTACGTCTACTTTTGAGGGTAACTTTTCAGTTTTGGTAATTTTTTTCGTCTTTAAAGTAGAAAAATTTCTGGTCGATACAAGTACCAACTAAAAACGAGCCTAAGGTGGCATAAATATTTGTAGTTTGATTTTATGATATATACGACGATGTAAATGGTTATAGGTGTGTACTGTGCAACACAAGTTGTAGGTCAAACTTTTTTTTTGTATCGGTTTTGTATATTTTTCTTCAAAGATGAAATGATTAAGTTATTATCCGAAGATTTCTCTTGATTGTTAATCCAACAATTTTTTGTAAACACCATCCTCACTGAACTCATTTCTCACACCAACTTAGCATCACGTCCCAAAAATTGGGTTCCTAGAATCACTTGTAGTGTTATATAAGCTTTCCAACTAGCTTCAATGATAGACCTTTCATATTTTTCTTCTTTGGATAAAAAACACGTTCCTTTGTTGTTGATGTTTGACCCGACTAAATCTTGTGGGGCAGTTGAAAGTATGAGTAAATGATCATGCTATAACTTTATGATTAAGCTAATAAGTTGTTATTTCATATTTGAGTACAACTAGTAACCATAATCTAATTGCTAATTTGAGATCATTGAAAAGCCTTTTTGAACGATATTTGGAGATAACGAATACTTCATGTGTGTTGACGATTTTATTCTTTTTATGTTATTATAATTTATTTATTTTAGTTGTTATCAATCTAGGGATGCACATTCCTTATATTGTTATAAGCTATATTTTTAACTCTGATTATAAAATTTATTTTGTATGTTTTTTTTTGAGAAAGGAAGTTTAGATTAAGAATTTTTTTATTTTGTATGTTAAAAAGGATGTTAAAAAAAGATACAATCAAATGGGAAACGAGAGAAATTGGAAATCACAAAATTGGGCAGATAACCCAAATTGTGTCTTGATGTGTACTTAGTATTCAATATTATAACCATCCGTTGGTGATGGATCCATTGCTCGATTCAAACTCTTGTTGTATCAGTAATCATGTCGTATCAAACCCTTTCTTTTTTTTGTTTTTCATCTTTGGTGTAACAAGAAAAGAAATCGGAATAAGTATTAGGCTTTGTCGAAGTTTAGATTTTGATGATGAAATGATCAGGATTGGTAAGTAACAACTAAATATTTTGACTTTAAGGGAACAAAAGTAACTACTTAGTTCGACTTCTGATCCCCAAATGATGCTGAAGGTGACAAAAATTGCAAAGATTCATGCTTACTTCATAATTCATATCGATCATTTCTTGCTTTGAACACAGAAAAAAGAGGTATCCTTATCCTAGGAATTAAGTTTGGAATCATTAAAATTAAGCCATAAGTTTAGTGCATCATAATCTTTTACCATTAATGAAAGAACTTACATGTTAAAATAGTTTGTTTTTTCATCAATATGGGAAAAAACAAAATCTATTTGCTTTTATGTAATCTATCTATCTGTTCTATTATATATAAAGCAAACTTAGGTTGGTTTCTAAGTAATTTGTTTGTTTTTCATAATATTAACTCAAAAACATAAAAACTCAGAAACATAACTTAAATTGAATTCAAAAGGAAGTAGAAAGCAATTAAGAAATCCCAATATATAAGTCATTTTAAAATAATCACAATCATAAATGAGGAAAATAACTAGTGTTGTGAAATCGAAGTTCTCATTGAAAAAATATTAACATCAAAAAGTGACATTAGAATATATAAGATCTCCACATGCTAATACAACATTAATAATCTTTGTCAATATAGATTTAGACGCATACATGACACAGTTAGGATGCTCAGGGAGTATGCATCTTATTGGTTTATCTTCTCTCCTCCTCCCTAAAAAAAACAAAAAGACTACATAAATTGTGTTTGAGTAATACATTCTCCTTTCCATATACGTACAAAACTATATAAATTGAAGCATACCTGAGACCTTTTGTTCCCATCAGGTGGAATAGGTTCCTCCTTCTCCTTCTCTGTATTGGTAATCCTGAGTGAAGCGACTTTCCGAAACGACCTTGCAAAGTGAAAATCCATTCTCTCCTGGTTGTCTGAGCAAAGGAAGGAAGAAAGACATATTTCTAGAGTCAATTTTCTCCCATTATTCCACTGGTCTTTCAATTTTGGTAGTTTTTAACTTACTTAGCTTGGGGAAAGGTTCCCTTATACTTTTAAGAGGATAGTTGACTAACTCCCTGTACAAGCTGCCTACTCTCCTTTGTTATATCCAATAAAAAAGAATACATATCACATATATTAATAGAATTACCAGAACACATCTAGGAAAAAAAAAATCCTGAAATGTAGGAGACATCATTTTGATACACTTCAACTGATATGGAAAGAAAGGTACAATTTTTTTCCATGTCTTTGAGGGCTATGATGATACCTTCTCATGCCCCTTCAATTGAAGGATCCACACATGCACTCTATCTTTTATCCCCGGCATATTAGCAAAATCTTCATTGTCAAAAGCAACACCAGACAAACAACTTTTGGAAAAATTAATTCTTAAAGGTTAAATTAACTTGAAACCAAGAAGTAAATATCGAAGAGCATCCGCTGTCACGCTTCGCCGTTTACAAGTTTGAGTAAAAAAGGGGCTGTAACAAAGAAAGCATATATGTTTCCTAATTCAGATTTTATTTCGTTTTTAGAATATTCATAGTTTAGCTAACCACTGCCCCATATAAAACCACAAACAATCTACTTTTATTCTTCTTCTTCTTGTGATTCAGGATCTGTAACAACTAAAATTTACTAACTTTTCTTCTTGTTTCTTGTTTCTTCATCTTCATCGTCTCTTAAATCATCTTTTTCATTTCATGATGTAGAGATCTCACCACAACCTGGATTTCATAGACTATAGGGTTTTCAACAGATTGCAGATCTCAGAAGGGATTGGTATGTGTTTAGTTTTGACTCATTTTGGGCCTGGATCTGGAATTGATAAATTTAAAGGGTTATGGCATTTAAATTATTTACTCCCTAATTTTCACTATTTTACTTCTGTTGGATGTTTACCATTGACTACCAGATACGGGCAACTGCTATGGAGAGACGGTATGTCAATAATCATTTTACTTACCTCCAAACATGTAGTTAGTAGATGTACCTTATTGACATACTATCCATGTTTCTTAAAAAATGATATTTTCACTTTTTCACTTTTTTAAAGTATCACATTTCCTGAGATTCCAACTATTTGTCACCCTCGTTTTTTCCTATTTTCCACTCTCATTAGAATTTCAAAAGTAGTTTTATTTTTGGATTGTACTTTTTCCTATTTACCACCTAAAAATAAATCTTCTTCTCCGTTCATCTCTGTGTTCATTAAAAACCATTAAAAAGTGTTAATACCAAAATAAATTTATTTAAAGTATTACACTATTATGTTTGATCTTTTATATTTTTAGTTTTAATCATTTATTTCGTCTACAATTGCTAAACAATTATCCAGAACTCCAACCCTACCAGTCGGAAAAAACTGGACTACTAGTATCCAGATTCCGTTTCTTATTTTTGTTGAAACGAAATCATCGACCGAAAAATACAGTATTCATCCATGATGATCAATTCGGAAATATATGATCACTCTGTATTCCTATCGTTCATTAAATCTGATTCTAATTCTAATATGTATTTTTTTTTTCTCTATATTTTAATTCAGTCGTAGACGTTCAAGTTGTATTTCAATTGAAAAAGGAGTGTTTGGGTGGTCAGAATATTAAAATATTTTGAGACATCCAAGTGCAATACCATTAAAATGGTTGCAATGACATCCCTTGAAAGCTAAATTACAAGTAAGGATTCCACCAATAGGGTTTGGCTAAATTTTGATATCATTGTTTAATCTGTTTATTGAACATGCCAACTGAGAAAACAATCTAGTTAGAGTAGATCGAATGGAACAATACTAGATTGATAGTCGTCCATAACGATCGCCTAATTCATCTGAAGTTTTTTTTTTAGAACAAGTCTGCCCAAAACAAAATCCACCATAAACATGAATTTTTTACTTAAGATCATACATTCATAAGCTTAGAATTAGGTTTAAATTTTTTTTCCTTTTGGGTTCTGATATTGCTTGAACGTTACCAATTGGAGGTATCTTTTGATAAATCTACAAATAAGAGGCAAAAACTAATGAAACGATAAGTAAATGCAGTGGTCGGCGGGTAGTGATGGGGCAAAAGAAGGTGGTGGGAGGCGGAGATGAAGAAAAGAAATTTTGATTTGTAACTTAGTTTTTGTTTGTTTTGATTGTTGGTGGCCTTATTGGTGGTATTTAGGATATACGAAAAATTATGTAAGTGGCAAATAAGATAAGTGGGAGTGGTAATTATTGTAGGTGGCAAATAGGAAAAATATGGGTGGCAAATAGGTGAAGCCTTTCCTGAAACATATGGAGTAAATAACAAATAAAAGTGGATCACAAAGTGAGCTCATCTTAACCTGTCTTAGGGATTTAATGAACCTAAATGTCAGTGAAACGCTTCAGTCAAACTGGACAGGATCTGAGGATCTTCAAAGGTACATGGGCATGGATAAAAATAAAATCTTGCAAAGGTTTTGAAAGTGGAAAATGTGCAGCAGACGGTTATAGTTAAACTAATTCCAACAAAGAGTAGCCAATTCAGTAAGAAAAGGGATAAGATTACTAGCTAAAGAATTACTTTCTTACACTATTCAATTTACCGGTCATGTCATTGAGGAACTAATACTAATTTCAAGGCTGCTGTCAATTCTAATATCCATGTATGCCCAATAACAACGCTTCTGCTTCTATACACCTTCCCATGATAACCATAATTGATACTTCCTCATCAAAGTAGCAAACAATCAAAGTTGTTGAAGAATATTCTCATTCACCCAGTACAACATGAGACTAAGCAATTCTTTGTCAGTACTGTAGCTTAGGCAACTAAGACTAGTTTTTTAAGGGATTTTTTACACGAAGGAACAAAGTGACCCCTGAAATAAAAGTGCAGGCCACTGAACAGTTCTGGTGCCTGCAGAAAAGATATCAATGAATGCTTATAGGCCATACTTAATAAGCAGGGGAGGAGGATGAATCAAAATGCAAAAAAAGTTACTATGTTTCAGATGCTACGAGTCTTGTTTTGCCCTATGAAACTCTAATTAGAACAAAAAAAAATAATCAGAGATCTCATACGGCTTGAGTTAGAAATAAGTCACCCCTTTACTGACTCGAAGTCTCACCATTTGGAGGCCCATTTTGACATCCATGATTATTGAGTCCAACTTCATAAGGCTCTTCATGGATAAGATCCACTGCTTTAATCCTGCACAGCAATGCAAATTGCATTCACACAACAGAATAAAGTGCAAAAAGCAAAATGGCGTATGTTGCATATAAATCCAGTTCAATTTAAATCAAGATTCATTGTTAAACTGGTTCTATGCAAATAACTATGGGAACTTACAATCCATTTTGATAACCCATTTCCAATCTAAGATGGCCTTGAGCACCGGACATATTAGCTTTAGAGGTTGCATAACGTACTGTTGCAATGGTCAAAGCTACAAACTAGTGTAACGACTGGGTTACTATATATGGTCAGATTAATTCACTTCCCCGCAAATTATTCTTGTCCTAGCAATCAAATCCATTCCAACATTTTCCACAGAAACCAGTCTAGTACTTTGTCTATGAAAACTCATTTTCTCTTTTGTTCTTATTTTTATCTAATTCAACCATGAAAAGAAATTCAGTGAGAGCGCATGGTGAACTTTGATGAGTCTGGGTGGCGCAAGGTCAGGGAGTAGTTACCATAGGTTATACTAGTGATCGGTGCCGAGCAACGGAGAAGATATATATAATTCAAACCAGGTTGAAGTTAAGAGAACAGGATGAGTGATGAACCAGGTTTCAACTGCCAGCCATTTAAAGGAATGTTTGAGCATGGTTCCTTTCCTTTACTAACGGTGCAAATGGGCCTTTGTATATTATTCATCGGAACCTTCCACGTTTTCCTTGGTCAATTAGACCAGATTAAATTTGTTTCATCAGTCTTCGTAAGGTTTCCTTGTTCCTCTCGTTCATTCATTAGATTTTACGATTACATAACTTCAACAGTATTTAAAAACAACTGTAACGTATATGCCTTTTGGATGTTTCAGGCCGGTATTGTCTTAGGCCCGGCGTTGCTGGGAGGTACGGAAACATTTCAATACATATTTCGTGATTCAGGAGGAATGGCCTTAATGGCAGTCATCGAAAGGATTGGGGGTGTTTTTCTTGCATTCCTTGTTGGAGTAAAGACAGACATGGACATGATTACGAAAGCAAGTAGATCAACCATCGTCATAGGTTTTTGCACTTTCCTCATCCCTTTACTTTTTAATTGCATCGTTGAAAGCGTGGTACGAAAAACCTTAAACCTGGAAAAGGATATGAACGCTTCTCTCTTGTACGTTAGATTATCAGTGTCTCACTCTTCCTGTTATGATACTGCTTGTGCCATTGCTGACCTAAACCTCCTCAACTCGGAGATTGGTCGTCTAGGCCTGGCCATCTCGATAATCACTGGATTGAGCAGTTCGTTTTATGAGTATGCACAACACTTCCATATAGAAGCCACTATTTTGAAGACCGAGGTGCTGTTATTAGCATGGATAAGTAAAATTCTTTTGGGGACTTTCATCATGTTCATTTTACACCCAGTAATGTCATGGATAAATAGAACTACTCCGGAAGGAAAAACACTTAATGAAGGTTATGTTTCCTCGATCCTTATCAGTGTTTTGGGAGTTTCATTTTACAGTCAGTCCATTGGTATAGACCCTTCGCTTGGACCACTTATAGTTGGACTAACGGTACCTGTTGGGTCACCTATAGCAACAGCTGTTCAAAAAAAGTTAGAGTGCTTTGTTACCTTTGTGCTCGTAACACCAGTTTACATAATAGGAGGCTATCATGTACGCGCATTCAAATTCATTTGGAAAGATTTTGTAGCTGTGGAGATAATGATGTTCCTTGCATACTTCGCAAAGATTGGTTTTGTAATGATGTCTTCCCTCTATCTGCTGATGCCTCTTCTGGACTCCTTTTGTCTCGGTCTCCTTTTAACATGTGATGGCATAGTCCATATGTGGTATTCAATGATATTGTATGAAGCCGAGGTTAGTTACATAGTACTTATATATATACGAATATATTCCATCAGTGCACACTAATATTAAACCGTTGATTCATGTGTAACTGCAGCTGATGGGTCAACAGACTTACACCATAATATTCTCCACAAATATTTTGATAACCATGGTTATCACACCGACGGTGAAATATTTATATAATCCTTCAAGGAAGTACGCAGGCTACAAGAGAAAATCTATCTTAAATTCTGTTGTCAACAGTGAGCTGCGCATACTAGCTTGTGTTTACAATCAAGAAAATGTTCCCAGTTTCCTCAATTTCTTTGATGCCACTAATCCAGTTACAAAAGATAGCGTTGTATGTATCTATGTTTTGCACCTCGTTGAACTAGTCGGTCGTGCGACTTCCATCCTCGTGGAACACAAACGTGGAAAAAAGACACGGGCTCGCACCCACAATTCATCGTGAGAAAATTATCAATGCCTTCAACCAGTTTGAACAACAGAATCAAGGCTTCACAATCGGGTCATATTTCACTGCTATATCACCGTTCTCAAGCATGGACAACGACGTATCTCAAATAGCATTGGACAAGAGGACCAATCTTGTGATTATCCCTTTCGGTGAGTTAGACGAACACCCTTATCGAGCAGTCAACCGAAGTGTTTTAAATAAGGCACCTTGCTCGGTGGGGATTCTATTTGACCACAAGAATATCTCAGGTGCTCCAATTGATGTTTCCGTAATTTTTCGTGATGTTGCCATGATTTTCATTGGAGGCCCTGACGACCGGGAGGCATTAGCATATAGTATAAGAATGTCAGATCATCCCAATTTAAATCTCTCAATTTTCCGATTCAAGCATATAAAATCGAATAGAAAAACAAATAAAGACGATGAATTGATAAGCGACTTGTGGGATAAAATTATGAACCATAAAAACATTTTGTACAAAGAGGAAGAAGTAACAGATTGTGCAGATACAACAAGTAAAATCAAATGCCTGGAAGATTCTTACGACTTCATAATTGTCGGGAGACGACATGATAGTAACTCACCAATTGTGCGTGGACTTGATGAATGGTGTGTCTTCAAAGAACTTGGTGTTATTGGAGATATTTTCGCTACTTCTACTTTTAAGGGTAATTTTTCAGTTTTGGTATTGCAACAGTAGGCTTTTAGAGTGGAAATTTATTTTGTTAGGACAAGTACCAACCGAAGAAGCATAATGTTTTTGCAGCTTTGAATATTATGATGTACGTCGATGTAAATGCATGGTTTCAGGTAGAGGTGTAAATTGGGCTGTGCCAGCACGAGCACAGCACAGCACGCTAAAATTTGAGCACAGCACAGCACGTGACTTAGCACGGCACGGCACAACACGTTAGTTAAATGGGACGTGCTGGGTTTGACTAATTGGCACAGTAGTCCAGCACAGCACGCGGCACGAATTAGCACGTGGCACGACACAGCACGGCACGTTAAGAAAGCACGTCATAATATGTATAAAATGCTACAAACCATAGCACAATACATCATATTTTGTGTCTATTTAAAAGAAAAACTCTTATTCTAGCCAACTATTGACATTTTACTAC